>CM077033.1:112285516-112409990 GCA_039090855.1 Macrothele yani | reverse complement strand
ATCGGAAATGCGATGTGTATTGTACAGGAGCTTTGAATTTCCACTTTCAGATGGAATGTCCTGAAAATAAGTTTGACAAACACACCAGTACAAGCCTTTATGAAACTCTAGGTAAAATAATCTAACCATCTCGAACCAGTACTTAAACTTGCATGCATCGGAAATGCGATGTGTATTGTACAGGAGCTTTGAATTTCCACTTTCAGATGGAATGTCCTGAAAATAAGTTTGACAAACACACCAGTACAAGCCTTTATGAAACTCTAGGTAAAATAATCTAACCATCTCGAACCAGTACTTAAACTTGCATGCATCGGAAATGCGATGTGTATTGTACAGGAGCTTTGAATTTCCACTTTCAGATGGAATGTCCTGAAAATAAGTTTGACAAACACACCAGTACAAGCCTTTATGAAACTCTAGGTAAAATAATCTAACCATCTCGAACCGGTACTTAAACTCTGCATACATCGGAAGTGCGATGTGTATTCTACAACAACATTTAATTTCCACTTTCAGAGGGAATGTCCTGAAAATAAGTTTGACAAACACACCAGTACAAGCCTTTATGAAACTCTAGGTAAAATAATCTAACCATCTCGAACCGGTACTTAAACTCTGCATACATCGGAAGTGCGATGTGTATTCTACAACAACATTTAATTTCCACTTTCAGAGGGAATGTCGTGAAAATGAGTTTGACAAACACACCAGTACAGGCCTTTATGAAACTCTAGGTAAAATAATCTAACCATCTCGAACCGGAACTTAAACATTACATGCATCGGAAATGCGATGTGTATTCTACAACAACATTTAATTTCCACTTTCAGAGGGAATGTCGTGAAAATGAGTTTGACAAACACACCAGTACAGGCCTTTATGAAACTCTAGGTAAAATAATCTAACCATCTCGAACCGGAACTTAAACATTATATGCATCGGAAATGCGATGTGTATTGTACAGGAACTTTGAATTTCCACTTTCAGATGGAATGTCCTGAAAATGAGTTTGACAAACACACCAGTACAAGCCTTTATGAAACTCTAGGTAAAATAATCTAACCATCTCGAACCGGTACTTAAACTCTGCATACATCGGAAGTGCGATGTGTATTCTACAACAACATTTAATTTCCACTTTCAGAGGGAATGTCGTGAAAATGAGTTTGACAAACACACCAGTACAGGCCTTTATGAAACTCTAGGTAAAATAATCTAACCATCTCGAACCGGAACTTAAACATTACATGCATCGGAAATGCGATGTGTATTGTACAGGAACTTTGAATTTCCACTTTCAGATGGAATGTCCTGAAAATAAGTTTGACAAACACACCAGTACAAGCCTTTATGAAACTCTAGGTAAAATAATCTAACCATCTCGAACCAGTACTTAAACTCTGCATGCATCGGAAATGCGATGTGTATTCTACAACAACTTTGAATTTCCACTTTCAGATGGAATGTCCTGAAAATAAGTTTGACAAACACACCAGTACAAGCCTTTATGAAACTCTAGGTAAAATAATCTAACCATCTCGAACCGGAACTTAAACTTGCATGCATCGGAAATGCGATGTGTATTGTACAGGAGCTTTGAATTTCCACTTTCAGATGGAATGTCCTGAAAATAAGTTTGACAAACACACCAGTACAAGCCTTTATGAAACTCTAGGTAAAATAATCTAACCATCTCGAACCAGTACTTAAACTTGCATGCATCGGAAATGCGATGTGTATTGTACAGGAGCTTTGAATTTCCACTTTCAGATGGAATGTCCTGAAAATAAGTTTGACAAACACACCAGTACAAGCCTTTATGAAACTCTAGGTAAAATAATCTAACCATCTCGAACCAGTACTTAAACTTGCATGCATCGGAAATGCGATGTGTATTGTACAGGAGCTTTGAATTTCCACTTTCAGATGGAATGTCCTGAAAATAAGTTTGACAAACACACCAGTACAAGCCTTTATGAAACTCTAGGTAAAATAATCTAACCATCTCGAACCGGTACTTAAACTCTGCATACATCGGAAGTGCGATGTGTATTCTACAACAACATTTAATTTCCACTTTCAGAGGGAATGTCCTGAAAATGAGTTTGACAAACACACCAGTACAAGGCCTTTATGAAACTCTAGGTAAAATAATCTAACCATCTCGAACCGGTACTTAAACTCTGCATACATCGGAAGTGCGATGTGTATTCTACAACAACATTTAATTTCCACTTTCAGAGGGAATGTCGTGAAAATGAGTTTGACAAACACACCAGTACAGGCCTTTATGAAACTCTAGGTAAAATAATCTAACCATCTCGAACCGGAACTTAAACATTACATGCATCGGAAATGCGATGTGTATTCTACAACAACTTTGAATTTCCACTTTCAGATGGAATGTCCTGAAAATGAGTTTGACAAACACACCAGTACAAGCCTTTATGAAACTCTAGGTAAAATAATCTAACCATCTCGAACCAGTACTTAAACTCTGCATGCATCGGAAGTGCGATGTGTATTCTACAACAACTTTGAATTTCCACTTTCAGATGGAATGTCCTGAAAATGAGTTTGACAAACACACCAGTACAGGCCTTTATGAAACTCTAGGTAAAATAATCTAACCATCTCGAACCAGTACTTAAACTTGCATGCATCGGAAATGCGATGTGTATTGTACAGGAACTTTGAATTTCCACTTTCAGATGGAATGTCCTGAAAATGAGTTTGACAAACACACCAGTACAAGCTCTTTATGAAACTCTAGGTAAAATAATCTAACCATCTCGAACCAGTACTTAAACTTGCATGCATCGGAAATGCGATGTGTATTGTACAGGAGCTTTGAATTTCCACTTTCAGATGGAATGTCCTGAAAATGAGTTTGACAAACACACCAGTACAAGCCTTTATGAAACTCTAGGTAAAATAATCTAACCATCTCGAACCGGTACTTAAACTCTGCATACATCGGAAGTGCGATGCGTGTATTCTACAACAACATTTAATTTCCACTTTCAGAGGGAATGTCGTGAAAATGAGTTTGACAAACACACCAGTACAGGCCTTTATGAAACTCTAGGTAAAATAATCTAACCATCTCGAACCGGAACTTAAACATTATATGCATCGGAAATGCGATGTGTATTGTACAGGAACTTTGAATTTCCACTTTCAGATGGAATGTCCTGAAAATGAGTTTGACAAACACACCAGTACAAGCCTTTATGAAACTCTAGGTAAAATAATCTAACCATCTCGAACCGGTACTTAAACTCTGCATACATCGGAAGTGCGATGTGTATTCTACAACAACATTTAATTTCCACTTTCAGAGGGAATGTCGTGAAAATGAGTTTGACAAACACACCAGTACAGGCCTTTATGAAACTCTAGGTAAAATAATCTAACCATCTCGAACCGGAACTTAAACATTATAAGCATCGGAAATGCGATGTGTATTGTACAGGAACTTTGAATTTCCACTTTCAGATGGAATGTCCTGAAAATGAGTTTGACAAACACACCAGTACAGGCCTTTATGAAACTCTAGGTAAAATAATCTAACCATCTCGAACCAGTACTTAAACTCTGCATGCATCGGAAGTGCGATGTGTATTCTACAACAACATTCAATTTCCACTTTCAGAGGGAATGTCGTGAAAATGAGTTTGACAAACACACCAGTACAGGCCTTTATGAAACTCTAGGTAAAATAATCTAACCATCTCGAACCGGAACTTAAACATTACATGCATCGGAAATGCGATGTGTATTGTACAGGAACTTTGAATTTCCACTTTCAGATGGAATGTCCTGAAAATAAGTTTGACAAACACACCAGTACAAGCCTTTATGAAACTCTAGGTAAAATAATCTAACCATCTCGAACCGGAACTTAAACTCTGCATACATCGGAAAGTGCGATGTGTATTCTACAACAACATTTAATTTCCACTTTCAGAGGGAATGTCGTGAAAATGAGTTTGACAAACACACCAGTACAGGCCTTTATGAAACTCTAGGTAAAATAATCTAACCATCTCGAACCAGTACTTAAACTTGCATGCATCGGAAATGCGATGTGTATTGTACAGGAGCTTTGAATTTCCACTTTCAGATGGAATGTCCTGAAAATGAGTTTGACAAACACACCAGTACAGGCCTTTATGAAACTCTCTAGGTAAAAATAATCTAACCATCTCGAACCAGTACTTAAACTTGCATGCATCGGAAGTGCGATGTGTATTCTACAACAACTTTGAATTTCCACTTTCAGATGGAATGTCCTGAAAATGAGTTTGACAAACACACCAGTACAGGCCTTTATGAAACTCTAGGTAAAATAATCTAACCATCTCGAACCAGTACTTAAACTTGCATGCATCGGAAATGCGATGTGTATTGTACAGGAGCTTTGAATTTCCACTTTCAGATGGAATGTCCTGAAAATGAGTTTGACAAACACACCAGTACAGGCCTTTATGAAACTCTAGGTAAAATAATCTAACCATCTCGAACCGGTACTTAAACTCTGCATACATCGGAAGTGCGATGTGTATTCTACAACAACATTTAATTTCCACTTTCAGAGGGAATGTCGTGAAAATGAGTTTGACAAACACACCAGTACAAGCCTTTATGAAACTCTAGGTAAAATAATCTAATCATCTCGAACCAGTACTTAAACTTGCATGCATCGGAAATGCGATGTGTATTGTACAGGAGCTTTGAATTTCCACTTTCAGATGGAATGTCCTGAAAATGAGTTTGACAAACACACCAGTACAGGCCTTTATGAAACTCTAGGTAAAATAATCTAACCATCTCGGAACCGGTACTTAAACTCTGCATACATCGGAAGTGCGATGTGTATTCTACAACAACATTTAATTTCCACTTTCAGAGGGAATGTCGTGAAAATGAGTTTGACAAACACACCAGTACAAGCCTTTATGAAACTCTAGGTAAAATAATCTAACCATCTCGAACCAGTACTTAAACATTGCATGCATCGGAAATGCGATGTGTATTGTACAGGAACTTTGAATTTCCACTTTCAGATGGAATGTCCTGAAAATGAGTTTGACAAACACACCAGTACAGGCCTTTATGAAACTCTAGGTAAAATAATCTAACCATCTCGAACCGGTACTTAAACTCTGCATGCATCGGAAAGTGCGATGTGTATTGTACAACAACTTTGAATTTCCACTTTCAGATGGAATGTCGTGAAAATGAGTTTGACAAACACACCAGTACAGGCCTTTATGAAACTCTAGGTAAAATAATCTAACCATCTCGAACCAGTACTTAAACTCTGCATGCATCGGAAGTGCGATGTGTATTCTACAACAACTTTGAATTTCCACTTTCAGAGGGAATGTCGTGAAAATGAGTTTGACAAACACACCAGTACAGGCGCTTTATGAAACTCTAGGTAAAATAATCTAACCATCTCGAACCGGAACTTAAACATTACATGCATCGGAAATGCGATGTGTATTCTACAGGAACTTTGAATTTCCACTTTCAGATGGAATGTCCTGAAAATGAGTTTGACAAACACACCAGTACAGGCCTTTATGAAACTCTAGGTAAAATAATCTAACCATCTCGAACCGGAACTTAAACATTACATGCATCGGAAATGCGATGTGTATTGTACAGGAACTTTTGAATTTCCACTTTCAGATGGAATGTCCTGAAAATGAGTTTGACAAACACCCCAGTACAGGCCTTTATGAAACTCTAGGTAAAAATAATCTAACCATCTCGAACCAGTACTTAAACTTGCATGCATCGGAAGTGCGATGTGTATTCTACAACAACTTTGAATTTCCACTTTCAGATGGAATGTCCTGAAAATGAGTTTGACAAACACACCAGTACAGGCCTTTATGAAACTCTAGGTAAAATAATCTAACCATCTCGAACCAGTACTTAAACTTGCATGCATCGGAAATGCGATGTGTATTGTACAGGAACTTTGAATTTCCACTTTCAGATGGAATGTCCTGAAAATGAGTTTGACAAACACACCAGTACAGGCCTTTATGAAACTCTAGGTAAAATAATCTAACCATCTCGAACCGGAACTTAAACATTACATGCATCGGAAATGCGATGTGTATTGTACAGGAACTTTGAATTTCCACTTTCAGATGGAATGTCCTGAAAATGAGTTTGACAAACACACCAGTACAGGCCTTTATGAAACTCTAGGTAAAATAATCTAACCATCTCGAACCAGTACTTAAACTTGCATGCATCGGAAATGTGCGATGTGTATTCTACAACAACTTTGAATTTCCACTTTCAGATGGAATGTCCTGAAAATGAGTTTGACAAACACACCAGTACAGGCCTTTATGAAACTCTAGGTAAAATAATCTAACCATCTCGAACCGGAACTTAAACATTACATGCATCGGAAATGCGATGTGTATTGTACAGGAACTTTGAATTTCCACTTTCAGATGGAATGTCCTGAAAATAAGTTTGACAAACACACCAGTACAAGCCTTTATGAAACTCTAGGTAAAATAATCTAACCATCTCGAACCAGTACTTAAACTCTGCATGCATCGGAAATGCGATGTGTATTCTACAACAACATTTAATTTCCACTTTCAGATGGAATGTCCTGAAAATGAGTTTGACAAACACACCAGTACAGGCCTTTATGAAACTCTAGGTAAAATAATCTAACCATCTCGAACCGGAACTTAAACACTGCATGCATCGGAAATGCGATGTGTATTGTACAGGAACTTTGAATTTCCACTTTCAGATGGAATGTCCTGAAAATGAGTTTGACAAACACACCAGTACAGGCCTTTATGAAACTCTAGGTAAAATAATCTAACCATCTCGAACCAGTACTTAAACTTGCATGCATCGGAAATGCGATGTGTATTCTACAACAACTTTGAATTTCCACTTTTCAGAGGGAATGTCGTGAAAATGAGTTTGACAAACACACCAGTACAGGCCTTTATGAAACTCTAGGTAAAATAATCTAACCATCTCGAACCGGAACTTAAACATTACATGCATCGGAAATGCGATGTGTATTGTACAGGAACTTTGAATTTCCACTTTCAGATGGAATGTCCTGAAAATAAGTTTGACAAAACACACCAGTACAAGCCTTTATGAAACTCTAGGTAAAATAATCTAACCATCTCGAACCGGTACTTAAACTCTGCATACATCGGAAGTGATGTGTATTCTACAACAACATTTAATTTCCACTTTCAGAGGGAATGTCGTGAAAATGAGTTTGACAAACACACCAGTACAGGCCTTTATGAAACTCTAGGTAAAATAATCTAACCATCTCGAACCGGAACTTAAACATTACATATCATCGGAAATGCGATGTGTATTGCAGAAAGAAACTTTGAATTTCCACTTTCAGATGGAATGTCCGAAAATGAGTTTGACAAACACACCAGTACAGGCCTTTATGAAACTCTAGGTAAAATAATCTAACCATCTCGAACCAGTACTTAAACTTTAATGCATCGGAAGTGCTGATGTGTATTCTACAACAACTTTAATTTCCACTTTTCAGAGGGAATGTCGTGAAAATGAGTTTGACAAACACACCAGTACAGGCCTTTATGAAACTCTAGGTAAAATAATCTAAACTCCGAACCGAACTTAAACATTATAGGCATGCATCGGAAATGCGATGCAGCTTTGAATTTCCACTTTCAGATGGAATGTCCTGAAAAATGAGTTTGACAAACACACCAGTACAAGCCTTTATGAAACTCTAGGTAAAATAATCTCAACCATCTCGAACCGGTCTGCATACATCGGAAGTGCGATGTGTATTCTACAACAACATTTAATTTCCACTTTCAGATGGAATGTCGTGAAAATGAGTTTGACAAACACACCAGTACAGGCCTTTATGAAACTCTAGGTAAAATAATCTAACCATCTCGAACCGGAACTTAAACATTACATGCATCGGAAATGCGATGTGTATTGTACAGGAGCTTTGAATTTCCACTTTCAGATGGAATGTCCTGAAAATGAGTTTGACAAACACCCCAGTACAGGCCTTTATGAAACTCTAGGTAAAATAATCTAACCATCTCGAACCAGTACTTAAACTTGCATGCATCGGAAGTGCGATGTGTATTCTACAACAACTTTGAATTTCCACTTTCAGATGGAATGTCCTGAAAATGAGTTTGACAAACACACCAGTACAGGCCTTTATGAAACTCTAGGTAAAATAATCTAACCATCTCGAACCAGTACTTAAACTTGCATGCATCGGAAATGCGATGTGTATTGTACAGGAACTTTGAATTTCCACTTTCAGATGGAATGTCCTGAAAATGAGTTTGACAAACACACCAGTACAGGCCTTTATGAAACTCTAGGTAAAATAATCTAACCATCTCGAACCAGTACTTAAACTTCTGCATGCATCGGAAGTGCGATGTGTATTGTACAGGAACTTTGAATTTCCACTTTCAGATGGAATGTCCTGAAAATGAGTTTGACAAACACACCAGTACAGGCCTTTATGAAACTCTAGGTAAAATAATCTAACCATCTCGAACCAGTACTTAAACATTGCATGCATCGGAAATGCGATGTGTATTGTACAGGAACTTTGAATTTCCACTTTCAGATGGAATGTCCTGAAAATGAGTTTGACAAACACACCAGTACAGGCCTTTATGAAACTCTAGGTAAAATAATCTAACCATCTCGAACCAGTACTTAAACTTGCATGCATCGGAAGTGCGATGTGTATTCTACAACAACTTTGAATTTCCACTTTCAGATGGAATGTCCTGAAAATGAGTTTGACAAACACACCAGTACAGGCCTTTATGAAACTCTAGGTAAAATAATCTAACCATCTCGAACCAGAACTTAAACATTGCATGCATCGGAAATGCGATGTGTATTGTACAGGAACTTTGAATTTCCACTTTCAGATGGAATGTCCTGAAAATGAGTTTGACAAACACACCAGTACAGGCCTTTATGAAACTCTAGGTAAAATAATCTAACCATCTCGAACCGGTACTTAAACTCTGCATACATCGGAAATGCGATGTGTATTGTACAGGAACTTTGAATTTCCACTTTCAGATGGAATGTCCTGAAAATGAGTTTGACAAACACACCAGTACAGGCCTTTATGAAACTCTAGGTAAAATAATCTAACCATCTCGAACCAGTACTTAAACTTGCATGCATCGGAAATGCGATGTGTATTGTACAGGAACTTTGAATTTCCACTTTCCAGATGGAATGTCCTGAAAATGAGTTTGACAAACACACCAGTACAGGCCTTTATGAAACTCTAGGTAAAATAATCTAACCATCTCGAACCAGTACTTAAACTTGCATGCATCGGAAATGCGATGTGTATTCTACAACAACTTTGAATTTCCACTTTCAGATGGAATGTCCTGAAAATGAGTTTGACAAACACACCAGTACAGGCCTTTATGAAACTCTAGGTAAAATAATCTAACCATCTCGAACCGGTACTTAAACATTGCATGCATCGGAAATGCGATGTGTATTGTACAGGAACTTTGAATTTCCACTTTCAGATGGAATGTCCTGAAAATGAGTTTGACAAACACACCAGTACAGGCCTTTATGAAACTCTAGGTAAAATAATCTAACCATCTCGAACCAAGTACTTAAACTTGCATGCATCGGAAGTGCGATGTGTATTCTACAACAACTTTGAATTTCCACTTTCAGATGGAATGTCCTGAAAATGAGTTTGACAAACACACCAGTACAGGCCTTTATGAAACTCTAGGTAAAATAATCTAACCATCTCGAACCGGAACTTAAACATTACATGCATCGGAAATGCGATGTGTATTGTACAGGAACTTTGAATTTCCACTTTCAGATGGAATGTCCTGAAAATGAGTTTGACAAACACCCCAGTACAGGCCTTTATGAAACTCTAGGTAAAATAATCTAACCATCTCGAACCAGTACTTAAACTTGCATGCATCGGAAGTGCGATGTGTATTCTACAACAACTTTGAATTTCCACTTTCAGATGGAATGTCCTGAAAATGAGTTTGACAAACACACCAGTACAGGCCTTTATGAAACTCTAGGTAAAATAATCTAACCATCTCGAACCAGTACTTAAACATTACATGCATCGGAAATGCGATGTGTATTGTACAGGAACTTTGAATTTCCACTTTCAGATGGAATGTCCTGAAAATGAGTTTGACAAACACACCAGTACAGGCCTTTATGAAACTCTAGGTAAAATAATCTAACCATCTCGAACCAGTACTTAAACTTGCATGCATCGGAAGTGCGATGTGTATTCTACAACAACTTTGAATTTCCACTTTCAGATGGAATGTCCTGAAAATGAGTTTGACAAACACACCAGTACAGGCCTTTATGAAACTCTGGGTAAAATAATCTAACCATCTCGAACCAGTACTTAAACATTGCATGCATCGGAAATGCGATGTGTATTGTACAGGAACTTTGAATTTCCACTTTCAGATGGAATGTCCTGAAAATGAGTTTGACAAACACACCAGTACAGGCCTTTATGAAACTCTAGGTAAAATAATCTAACCATCTCGAACCAGTACTTAAACTTGCATGCATCGGAAGTGCGATGTATTCTACAACAACTTTGAATTTCCACTTTCAGATGGAATGTCCTGAAAATGAGTTTGACAAACACACCAGTACAGGCCTTTATGAAACTCTAGGTAAAATAATCTAACCATCTCGAACCAGTACTTAAACTTGCATGCATCGGAAATGCGATGTGTATTGTACAGGAACTTTGAATTTCCACTTTCAGATGGAATGTCCTGAAAATGAGTTTGACAAACACACCAGTACAGGCCTTTATGAAACTCTAAATGCGATGTGTATTGTACAGGAACTTTGAATTTCCACTTTCAGATGGAATGTCCTGAAAATGAGTTTGACAAACACACCAGTACAGGCCTTTATGAAACTCTAGGTAAAATAATCTAACCATCTCGAACCAGTACTTAAACTTGCATGCATCGGAAATGCGATGTGTATTGTACAGGAACTTTGAATTTCCACTTTCAGATGGAATGTCCTGAAAATGAGTTTGACAAACACACCAGTACAGGCCTTTATGAAACTCTAGGTAAAATAATCTAACCATCTCGAACCAGTACTTAAACTTGCATGCATCGGAAATGCGATGTGTATTGTACAGGAACTTTGAATTTCCACTTTCAGATGGAATGTCCTGAAAATGAGTTTGACAAACACACCAGTACAGGCCTTTATGAAACTCTGGGTAAAATAATCTAACCATCTCGAACCAGTACTTAAACTTGCATGCATCGGAAATGCGATGTGTATTGTACAGGAACTTTGAATTTCCACTTTCAGATGGAATGTCCTGAAAATGAGTTTGACAAACACACCAGTACAGGCCTTTATGAAACTCTAGGTAAAATAATCTAACCATCTCGAACCAGTACTTAAACATTACATGCATCGGAAATGCGATGTGTATTGTACAGGAACTTTGAATTTCCACTTTCAGATGGAATGTCCTGAAAATGAGTTTGACAAACACCCCAGTACAGGCCTTTATGAAACTCTAGGTAAAATAATCTAACCATCTCGAACCAGTACTTAAACTTGCATGCATCGGAAGTGCGATGTGTATTCTACAACAACTTTGAATTTCCACTTTCAGATGGAATGTCCTGAAAATGAGTTTGACAAACACACCAGTACAGGCCTTTATGATACTCTAGGTAAAATAATCTAACCATCTCGAACCAGTACTTAAACATTGCATGCATCGGAAATGCGATGTGTATTGTACAGGAACTTTGAATTTCCACTTTCAGATGGAATGTCCTGAAAATGAGTTTGACAAACACACCAGTACAGGCCTTTATGAAACTCTAGGTAAAATAATCTAACCATCTCGAACCAGTACTTAAACTTGCATGCATCGGAAATGCGATGTGTATTGTACAGGAACTTTGAATTTCCACTTTCAGATGGAATGTCCTGAAAATGAGTTTGACAAACACCCCAGTACAGGCCTTTATGAAACTCTAGGTAAAATAATCTAACCATCTCGAACCAGTACTTAAACTTGCATGCATCGGAAGTGCGATGTGTATTCTACAACAACTTTGAATTTCCACTTTCAGATG
The DNA here is from genome assembly GCA_039090855.1 of Macrothele yani. Classification (NCBI taxonomy): domain Eukaryota; kingdom Metazoa; phylum Arthropoda; class Arachnida; order Araneae; family Macrothelidae; genus Macrothele; species Macrothele yani. The sequence goes on along the minus strand of CM077033.1, from coordinate 112,397,775 downwards.
GAATGTCCTGAAAATGAGTTTGACAAACACACCAGTACAGGCCTTTATGATACTCTGGGTAAAATAATCTAACCATCTCGAACCAGTACTTAAACTTGCATGCATCGGAAATGCGATGTGTATTGTACAGGAACTTTGAATTTCCACTTTCAGATGGAATGTCCTGAAAATGAGTTTGACAAACACCCCAGTACAGGCCTTTATGAAACTCTAGGTAAAATAATCTAACCATCTCGAACCAGTACTTAAACTTGCATGCATCGGAAGTGCGATGTGTATTCTACAACAACTTTGAATTTCCACTTTCAGATGGAATGTCCTGAAAATGAGTTTGACAAACACACCAGTACAGGCCTTTATGATACTCTGGGTAAAATAATCTAACCATCTCGAACCAGTACTTAAACTTGCATGCATCGGAAATGCGATGTGTATTGTACAGGAACTTTGAATTTCCACTTTCAGATGGAATGTCCTGAAAATGAGTTTGACAAACACACCAGTACAGGCCTTTATGAAACTCTGGAAATGCGATGTGTATTGTACAGGAACTTTGAATTTCCACTTTCAGATGGAATGTCCTGAAAATGAGTTTGACAAACACACCAGTACAGGCCTTTATGAAACTCTAGGTAAAATAATCTAACCATCTCGAACCAGTACTTAAACTTGCATGCATCGGAAATGCGATGTGTATTGTACAGGAACTTTGAATTTCCACTTTCAGATGGAATGTCCTGAAAATGAGTTTGACAAACACACCAGTACAGGCCTTTATGAAACTCTAGGTAAAATAATCTAACCATCTCGAACCAGTACTTAAACTTGCATGCATCGGAAATGCGATGTGTATTGTACAGGAACTTTGAATTTCCACTTTCAGATGGAATGTCCTGAAAATGAGTTTGACAAACACCCCAGTACAGGCCTTTATGAAACTCTAGGTAAAATAATCTAACCATCTCGAACCAGTACTTAAACTTGCATGCATCGGAAATGCGATGTGTATTCTACAGGAACTTTGAATTTCCACTTTCAGATGGAATGTCCTGAAAATGAGTTTGACAAACACACCAGTACAGGCCTTTATGAAACTCTAGGTAAAATAATCTAACCATCTCGAACCAGTACTTAAACTTGCATGCATCGGAAATGCGATGTGTATTGTACAGGAACTTTGAATTTCCACTTTCAGATGGAATGTCCTGAAAATGAGTTTGACAAACACCCCAGTACAGGCCTTTATGAAACTCTAGGTAAAAATAATCTAACCATCTCGAACCAGTACTTAAACTTGCATGCATCGGAAGTGCGATGTGTATTCTACAACAACTTTGAATTTCCACTTTCAGATGGAATGTCCTGAAAATGAGTTTGACAAACACACCAGTACAGGCCTTTATGATACTCTGGGTAAAATAATCTAACCATCTCGAACCAGTACTTAAACTTGCATGCATCGGAAATGCGATGTGTATTGTACAGGAACTTTGAATTTCCACTTTCAGATGGAATGTCCTGAAAATGAGTTTGACAAACACACCAGTACAGGCCTTTATGAAACTCTAGGTAAAATAATCTAACCATCTCGAACCAGTACTTAAACTTGCATGCATCGGAAATGCGATGTGTATTGTACAGGAACTTTGAATTTCCACTTTCAGATGGAATGTCCTGAAAATGAGTTTGACAAACACCCCAGTACAGGCCTTTATGAAACTCTAGGTAAAATAATCTAACCATCTCGAACCAGTACTTAAACTTGCATGCATCGGAAATGCGATGTGTATTGTACAGGAACTTTGAATTTCCACTTTCAGATGGAATGTCCTGAAAATGAGTTTGACAAACACACCAGTACAGGCCTTTATGAAACTCTAAATGCGATGTGTATTGTACAGGAACTTTGAATTTCCACTTTCAGATGGAATGTCCTGAAAATGAGTTTGACAAACACCCCAGTACAGGCCTTTATGAAACTCTAGGTAAAATAATCTAACCATCTCGAACCAGTACTTAAACTTGCATGCATCGGAAGTGCGATGTGTATTCTACAACAACTTTGAATTTCCACTTTCAGATGGAATGTCCTGAAAATGAGTTTGACAAACACACCAGTACAGGCCTTTATGATACTCTGGGTAAAATAATCTAACCATCTCGAACCAGTACTTAAACTTGCATGCATCGGAAATGCGATGTGTATTGTACAGGAACTTTGAATTTCCACTTTCAGATGGAATGTCCTGAAAATGAGTTTGACAAACACACCAGTACAGGCCTTTATGATACTCTGGGTAAAATAATCTAACCATCTCGAACCAGTACTTAAACTTGCATGCATCGGAAATGCGATGTGTATTGTACAGGAACTTTGAATTTCCACTTTCAGATGGAATGTCCTGAAAATGAGTTTGACAAACACACCAGTACAGGCCTTTATGAAACTCTAAATGCGATGTGTATTGTACAGGAACTTTGAATTTCCACTTTCAGATGGAATGTCCTGAAAATGAGTTTGACAAACACACCAGTACAGGCCTTTATGAAACTCTAGGTAAAATAATCTAACCATCTCGAACCAGTACTTAAACTTGCATGCATCGGAAATGCGATGTGTATTGTACAGGAACTTTGAATTTCCACTTTCAGATGGAATGTCCTGAAAAATGAGTTTGACAAACACCCCAGTACAGGCCTTTATGAAACTCTAGGTAAAATAATCTAACCATCTCGAACCAGTACTTAAACTTGCATGCATCGGAAGTGCGATGTGTATTCTACAACAACTTTGAATTTCCACTTTCAGATGGAATGTCCTGAAAATGAGTTTGACAAACACACCAGTACAGGCCTTTATGATACTCTGGGTAAAATAATCTAACCATCTCGAACCAGTACTTAAACTTGCATGCATCGGAAATGCGATGTGTATTGTACAGGAACTTTGAATTTCCACTTTCCAGATGGAATGTCCTGAAAATGAGTTTGACAAACACACCAGTACAGGCCTTTATGAAACTCTCGGTAAAATACTCTAACCATCTCGAACCAGTACTTAAACTTGCATGCATCGGAAATCCGATGTGTTTATAATGCCAGGGAAAACTCTGATTCCCGATTGAATAATAACACACAAATAATGGAATTCTCGCGACGCAGATTTGACAGGTATGTTTCCCAGCAAGAGCCAACGGATGTGTACGCAGACTCGTTCAGTATCATGCATGGGTTGTCAAATGTCTCATTGCACTATAAATTGCTCGGCATGTCAATATTTCTGCTTGTAGATAAAGAATTTTAACTTGAATCTACCAGTGCAACTCGGTTAAAAGTGACCACAATGTCAAGTTTGAAGCGTCTTTAACGATTTCTTGAGAATTACGGCTGCCTGAGAAGCACACGGACACTCTTTTTTTCTCGTTATACTATTTATTTATTTTCGTTTTGCGAACCGTTATCTCATACATTTATAATCAGCGACACAAAATTTATACATTTCACACAGCTAATGAATTGGTGTCTATTTTCTATTTTAATTGTCATTTTTAAGCCAGAAGAGCAAAATAGGTTTGTATAATAATGCATTTAAATTTCCGCCACCATTGAAACAGGTTTATTTCGATTCACTCTATTGCAAAATTTCGTCAGCGGGATCCTTACCTGTGATTGTTAGATCTAATTAATAGCATAATTTGAGACTGTTCTAACAAAGTCATAACGCACTGTGCATGCTTTGATCGAATAACCAGAGTTGAGGAAAGAATATCCTACATGTTTGTTTACAGTTTGTTTATGGTCTACCCGAACACCGATCAAAGTTTTGCGTAGCTTTCTTGGAGGTTAATTATCATCTAATTACAATTTCTAATATAGAATTTTTAGAATGCAGTTTGCCCTCGAGCTGCGCCGATTTTGAAATATTGAAAAATTGAATATCATCATCATCATCATTGTCAACCTTTATCAATCCACTGCTGGACGAAGGTCTCCCCAAGTTTCCTCCACAACGGTCTGTCTTGTGCCAGTCTCCTCCACGTCACTCCCGCATACTTTCGAATTTCATCCACCCATCTCCCATGAGGTCTTCTTCTGGGTCTTTTCCTGTCCCTTGGAATCCAAACTAAAATTTCGGCTGTCCATCGATGGGCTGTTCTTCTGGCAGTATGTCCAGCCCATTGCCATTTCAGGGATTTAACTCTGATCATGATGTCTTGTCATTTTTCGGATCCACGAGTTCCTCTTCTTATCTCTCCTGGTTACACCAAACATGCATCTCACCATGCTGCTTTGAGTTGTCTGCAGCCTTTGTATGTCTCTTTTAGTTAAGGTCCACGTCTCTGCACCATACGTAAGCACTGGAAGGATGCATTGATCAAACACTTTTCTTTTAAGACATAATGGCATATTGCTCTTGAAAATTATGCTGTTTCTTCCAAAAACTCTCCAGGCAAGTTTTTGTAAGCCGATTAATTTATTCATCAATGTATATGGTTTAGAGTTGTCTGCAGCCTTTGTATGTCTCTTTTAGTTAAGGTCCACGTCTCTGCACCATATGTAAGCACTGGAAGGATGCATTGATCAAACACTTTTCTTTTAAGACATAATGGCATATTGCTCTTGAAAATTATGCTGTTTCTTCCAAAAGCTCTCCAGGCAAGTTTTGTAAGCCGATTAATTTATTCATCAATGTATATGGTTTAGAGTTGTCTGCAGCCTTTGTATGTCTCTTTTAGTTAAGGTCCACGTCTCTGCACCATATGTAAGCACTGGAAGGATGCATTGATCAAACACTTTTCTTTTAAGACATAATGGCATATTGCTCTTGAAAATTATGCTGTTTCTTCCAAAAGCTCTCCAGGCAAGTTTTGTACGCCGATTAATTTCTTCATCAATGTATATGGTTTAGAGTTGTCTGCAGCCTTTGTATGTCTCTTTTAGTTAAGGTCCACGTCTCTGCACCATACGTAAGCACTGGAAGGATGCATTGATCAAACACTTTTCTTTTAAGGCATAATGGCATATTGCTCTTGAAAATTATGCTGTTTCTTCCAAAAGCTCTCCAGGCAAGTTTTGTACGCCGATTAATTTCTTCATCAATGTATATGGTTTAGAGTTGTCTGTAGCCTTTGTATGTCTCTTTTAGTTAAGGTCCACGTCTCTGCACCATACGTAAGCACTGGAAGGATGCATTGATCAAACACTTTTCTTTTAAGACATAATGGCATATTGCTCTTGAAAATTATGCTGTTTCTTCCAAAAGCTCTCCAGGCAAGTTTTGTACGCCGATTAATTTCTTCATCAATGTATATGGTTTAGAGTTGTCTGCAGCCTTTGTATGTCTCTTTTAGTTAAGGTCCACGTCTCTGCACCATACGTAAGCACTGGAAGGATGCATTGATCAAACACTTTTCTTTTAAGACATAATGGCATATTGCTCTTGAAAATTATGCTGTTTCTTCCAAAAGCTCTCCAGGCAAGTTTTGTACGCCGATTAATTTCTTCATCAATGTATATGGTTTAGAGTTGTCTGTAGCCTTTGTATGTCTCTTTTAGTTAAGGTCCACGTCTCTGCACCATACGTAAGCACTGGAAGGATGCATTGATCAAACACTTTTCTTTTAAGACATAATGGCATATTGCTCTTGAAAATTATGCTGTTTCTTCCAAAAGCTCTCCAGGCAAGTTTTGTACGCCGATTAATTTCTTCATCAATGTATATGGTTTAGAGTTGTCTGCAGCCTTTGTATGTCTCTTTTAGTTAAGGTCCACGTCTCTGCACCATATGTAAGCACTGGAAGGATGCATTGATCAAACACTTTTCTTTTAAGACATAATGGCATATTGCTCTTGAAAATTATGCTGTTTCTTCCAAAAGCTCTCCATGCAAGTTTTGTACGTCGATTAATTTCTTCATCAATGTATATGGTTTAGAGTTGTCTGCAGCCATTGTATGTCTCTTTTAGTTCAGGTCCACTTCTCTGCACCATACGTAAGCACTGGAAGGATGCATTGATCAAACACTTTTCTTTTAAGACATAATGGCATATTGCTCTTGAAAATTATGCTGTTTCTTCCAAAAGCTCTCCATGCAAGTTTTGTACGTCGATTAATTTGTTCATCAATGTATATGGTTTAGAGTTGTCTGCAGCCTTTGTATGTCTCTTTTAGTTAAGGTCCACGTCTCTGCACCATACGTAAGCACTGGAAGGATGCATTGATCAAACACTTTTCTTTTAAGACATGATGGCATATTGCTCTTGAAAATTATGCTGTTTCTTCCAAAAGCTCTCCAGGCAAGTTTTGTAAGCCGATTAATTTATTCATCAATGTATATGGTTTAGAGTTGTCTGCAGCCTTTGTATGTCTCTTTTAGTTAAGGTCCACGTCTCTGCACCATATGTAAGCACTGGAAGGATGCATTGATCAAACCAAACACTTTGAATATAACATATTTTATTTTTCTTTAAAATGTTTTGCAATTTTTTTCGTACCGCTTCTTATACTAAATCGCAATTCTTACATCGCTGATTTTGAACAAAAATTTTAAATACACTGATCTCTGCAATTGCTCATGTTTCGTTCTCGCGAAAGCGCTCCAGTGAGATCTATGAATCGAGGAAAGCTGCTTGTAAAATGTTAACTTTCGCATATGCGAATTTGCTCGTATGCGATTGCATTCCCGGCGCTTTAACCTTTCAAAGGACAAATGTAATCCCTGCGGAGTTCTCGTGGTTATTTTTATTACATGATTTTCAATAGATCAACGTCTTACGTGAATGCAAGCATAGATGATTGTCAATCACGGGGAAAAAAGAATTGCCCAGCCACTCATTGATTGTTAGACGTAATCCCCTCGAAAGCCGTTACCATTCCTCGACAATCACGCGAGAAATTGAGAAATCCTCAAGTAGTTTTTCCCATTTGGGTGTCTAGCATGGAAAGTAGTGCAAGGACGATAAGACGTGAAAGAGAAATAAAATGCCCTTATTCGCTTTCCTTTTTTTCTGTTCACGCACTAAATGTGCTCAAAACTATGCTAACATATTTGTTTGTGTTGTTGTTTTATTTACTCCATTACAGAACTTTAAGGCGGTTCCACCTAAAATCGCTGCCTTATAATTCCAATGGCAAAACTTCTTTCCATATTTTCTTCGCAATCAATGCATTCCCAGGGATGAAAATTTGCACATCGATAAAACAAACTTTAAGTTATACCATGGGATACTCAATACTTGCTAAAACATAACAATAATTACATTAACAATCAATCATTTTTCTTTGAGTAATGTTCAGACCTGTTAATAGATGGCGCGACTTGTACATTAATGACGTCAGTAGACAAACAAATGTTGGATTGCTTAGTTATGATTGTGTTTTAGGAAGTACAGTGCTGGCCACCCAAAATGCAACACCAAGAAGGACACGAGATAGCAAAGCCAGATTTACTGGACACATAACAACCGATACAAAGATGAAACGATTGAGTTTACAGGCCCGTGCGACTTGCGGAACACGCAGACATCAATAGTTCGTGTGCCCCCCCCCTGGCTGGCAATAACGGCCGCTACACGCCGCGGCATCGAACGAAAGAGGCTTTGGATGTGGAATAAAATTTTTCGTTAGGTGGCATAATTTGTCACCCAATTTTTTTTAATCACGAAAACGTCCTCAGAATTTTAAAATATTGCTGGAATAAAAAATTTTCGTTAGGCGATATAATTTATCACCCAATTTTTTTAATCACGACGATGTCCTCCGAATTTTCAAATATTGCTGGCATAAAATTTTTTGTTAGGTGACATAATTTATCACCCAATTTTTTTATAACGACGATGTCCTCAGAATTTTAAAATATTGCTGGAATAAAAAATTTTCGTTAGGCGATATAATTTATCACCCAATTTTTTTAATCACGACGATGTCCTCCGAATTTTCAAAATTGCTGGCATAAAATTTTTGTTAGGTGACATAATTTATCACCCAATTTTTTTAATCACGACGTTGTCCTCAGAATTTTCAAAATTGCTGGCATAAAATTTTTTGTTACGTGGCATAATTTATCACCCAATTTTTTTATAACGACGATGTCCTCAGAATTTTCAAATATTGCTGGTATAAATTTTTTTCGTTAGGTGGCATAATTTATCACCCAATTTTTTTAATCACGACGATGTCCTCAGAATTTTTAAATATTGCCGGTGTAAACTTTTTCGTTAGGTGGCATAATTTATCACCCAATTTTTTTAATCACGACGATGTCCTCAGAATTTTTAAATATTGCCGGTGTAAACTTTTTCGTTAGGTGGCATAATTTATCACCCAATTTTTTAATCACGTCGATGTCCTCAGAATTTTCAAATATTGCTGGCATAAAATTTTTTGTTAGGTGACATAATTTATCACCCAATTTTTTTAATCACGACGTTGTCCTCAGAATTTTCAAAATTGCTGGCATAAAATTTTTTGTTACGTGACATAATTTATCACCCAATTTTTTTAATCACGACGATGTCCTCAGAATTTTTAAATATTGCCGGTGTAAACTTTTTCGTTAGGTGGCATAATTTATCACCCAATTTTTTTAATCACGACGATGTCCTCAGAATTTCCAAATATTGCTGGTATAAAAAATTTTCGTTAGGTGACATAAAGTTCAATTTTTTTAATATTGTTACTCATTTTGCAGTGAAAATAGAATACAGAGAGAAATACCACTAACGCAGAAAGTTTACCAGTTTTGACAAAACCATATCCGGTATAATTCGGTTTCACCGTCCTCGTTCAAACAGTGTGTTTAAATCACGTCAGCTGTTCGTGTGCAAAGATTCGATTGTTGTGCCACCTTCACAGAGGCGCGTTAGACACATCCTGTTCACTTTTAAAATGATTTTCCGTTTCAGCAGCCTTTGATTCATAACCCTATTTTTTTCAACAGCCTTTCCTTCGTAATCGTTTTTGTTTCAACCACCTTTTCTTCATAATCCTTTTCATTTCAACAGGCTTTGCTTCGCAATCCTTCCCTGAAGCGTTTAATACTTGCTGTGCTTCTTTTTTTTTTTTTTGATCCTTTCTAGAGACTTCGTTTCTAACGAGTTCCATTTATTCTTTCTTGGCTGGGGGTCTGGTTACCTTCCGTGAAGGGATTCTTTCCTCCTTTGTTCACTCTGCTGTTAGGTTTTCTCGTGACGTATCCGTCTTATGCTAAGACCTGTTCTGCACAATTTCCTGTTCCCAGTCTGTTTGAGGCTGCATAGGGGCTACTTAGCCTATCTGTTCTATCCTCGTTTCGAAATGAATGAATTATTGGCTTTGAAAAACAGATTTTTAGCAGTTTGATTTCAGAAACGTCAGCAACATCATTATTGTTATCCTTATTTCTGCTGCAGCTCTTTGTGCAGCAGAGCAAGGTCACGTGTTGTTAGCTGAAATATTCAAAACCAAATATTCAAAAATTGGAAAACCAAATATTTTTACCGAGGGAGGAAATTTGCAAATCATCCATTCATTTCTTCCTTTCTCGCAACGTTATGAATTTCGTATTCAGTGGAGTTCCTCTTGCTAATTTTATACATCTGCTCATATTGTAGAGTCTCATTTTGCCCTAGAAATTAATTTTCTTCGTGCTACTCTTTCCACAGTCTCCTCATTCCATTTTAGGCCTGCCATTGCTTTGCTTTTTCGAAGGTTCCTGTCAATAACCGTCCATGTCACAGCCATCTTGCTCATTTGGCGTTCTTCGCAGGTTCTTTATCTCTTGCTACTGTTGTCTCTCTTCTGATTATCCAATGTAGTGAATCCTCTCAACCACTTCAGTGACACCATGTTCTCAGCATTTATCTTATTCGTCACACATCACGGTAGTGTCCAAACCGTAGCACGCAACAGTGCTGATGAAATAAGTACAGCCTTATACCAGGTTCCTTTTCTGCGTACTGTAACGAAGCACTGTTGATGTGCCTGCCTTGTTGTCGAGGGGTCTGAAGCGCTGGTTTCTGACCATTCAGCTAAAATGGGAGAATAGCGCCTCCCTTCCGAGTCTCGGATAAGGAATGGGTGGTGTGTGTGAGTGCATTACGGCTCTGAGTCTGTCCCTTCACTGGAGCACGTGGCCCTTGTAACGTACCAGGAGATGTGACGTACCTGCCAGAAGGACGCACACGACATAAAGGCAGATAGGAATCAGAGTAATCGTCTGCGTAGCTCAGTTGGTAGAGCGACTTGTTCCGGAATAAGCGGCCTCGGGTTCGAATCCCGGCGTAGACCAAAAATGACGGAGAAATTCACTTCGTTATAATGGCGCCCGAACTATCCGGATGACCCGGCCGTTCAAAATCTCGCATTGGTGCGATGTTATTTCCACACCGCGAGACAGAATAAATCAGAGAATTCCTTCTCCAGCGCTTCGAAAAATAAAAATGTGTGATGTTGCATTCCACACAGCAGATTGACTGGGAGTTCTCAAGTGCACGTTCTACAGTGGATGGCTGCCTGCAACGATTCATGGTCACGGCTGACCCGTGGGCCATGCCCCCGGCCCTCTTTCGGGGGGAAGGAGATGTGACGTACCTGCCAGCAGGACGCACACGACATAAAAGCAGATAGGAATCAGAATAAAACGTCCGCGTAGCTCAATTGGTAGAGTGACTTATTCCGGAATGAGGGGATCCGGGTTCGGATCCTGGCGTGGACGGAAATGACGGAGAAATTTACTTCGTTATACCCTATATTATGCATGGGCTACTGCTTCTAGCCGAGTGAATTGCTTATGGTTGTCGTCAACTCTTTCCCATAATAAAATCACACCTTGTGCTTTTTACTGTCATTCCATCACTCCTTAGTACTCACTTTCTCTTTCGTATCTCCATCTTTCATCGATACTCATCTCCGACAAAGATACTCCGATTGTTTTTATTAGTCTTTCCTGGATGCTGAAACCAATATTTACCTCTTTTACATTTGCAGGATATGTACTCCATTTGGGTTCCACTTAGTTTCATCATTGTTTCTTTTAGTGGCCTCCACTTCTCTACATATCCTCCTCCTTTTTTCCCGTTGTATTACATAAACCTTCTGCAAGCTACATGCTCAGCCTTTCTACTTGCCTCATTCCTTTTATTCACAACCATGTAAAACAAAGTGCTAGTGAAATATGATCATCGATGTGTTTCAACTTTCAAATCAAAATGCTCTGTCTGTTATGTTACTTTCGACTCATGCAGGAAATCCTCTTCAATTTCTTCGTCAACTACACAATTTTCAGGTTTTTCACCTTTGTCATCATCATCATCATTGCCAACCATTATCAATCCACTGCTGGACGAAGGTCTCCCCAAGTTTCCTCCACAACGGTCTGTCTTGTGCCAGTCTCCTCCATGTCACTCCCGCATATTTACGAATTTCATCCACCCATCTCCCATGTGGTCTTCTTCTGGGTCTTTTCCTGTCCCTTGGAATCCAATCTAAAATTTCGGCTGTGTCTGTCCTTCTGGCAGTATGTCCAGCCCATTGCCGTTTCAGGGATTTAACTCTGATCATGATGTCCTCCACTCTTGTCATTTTTCGGATCCACGAGTTCCTCTTCTTATCTCTCCTGGTTATACCAAGCATGCACCTCTCCATGCTGCTTTGAGTTGTCTGCAGCCTTTGTATGTCTCTTTTAGTTAAGGTCCACGTCTCTGCACCATACGTAAGCACTGGAAGGATGCATTGATCAAACGCTTTTCTTTTAAGACATAATGGCATATTGCTCTTGAAAATTATGCTGTTTCTTCCAAAAGCTCTCCAGGCAAGTTTTGTACGCCGATTAATTTCTTCCTCAATGTGACCCTCACTTGATATCTGCTGTCCAAGATAAACGTACGTATCTGTTATCTCCAGTTTTTCTCCATCAATCGATAAATCTTCATTTCTTGTAAAAGCATTGAACATCACTTTTGTCTTCTGAAAGTTCATTTTTAATCCCACTTCTTTACTCTTGTCAGCAAGTTCCTGGATCATACTCTGCAGCTCTGATGGGGTAGTTGCAAAAATGACTACGTCATCAGCAAAACGAAGGTGGGTTAGATAACCTCCATTAATCTTTATCCCTTTGTTTTCCCAGTTCAGTGATTGAAAGACATTTTCCAATGTGGCATTAAAGAGCTTCGGAGATATGGTGTCACCTTGTCTCACTCCCTTTCCAATTTTTATGTGTGTTGTATTTTCAAACAGCCGAATCTTTGCACTTGCATTTTCATAGATGTTATTAATAATATTAATGTATGCATCTTCAATACCGCAAGATTTCAGAGCCGTGGTAACTGCTGATGGTTTCACCGAATCAAAGGCTTTTTCATAATCGATAAAAGCCATGCACAATGGAAGTTCATATTCCCTCGCTCTTTCAATTAGTTCTCTCAGTACATGGATATGATCTATTGTGCTGTAGCCACTGCTGAATCCAGCTTGTTCTCTCGGTTGAGCCATGTCCAGGGTTACCTTCAAGCGGTGTGAAAGAACTTTAGTGAAGATTTTATAAACCACTGATAGGAGGCTGATAGGTCTGTAGTTCCTGAGATCCTCAATGTCACCTTTTTTATGTAGCAGGATCATTGTAGCATTGTTCCAATCCTCAGGAATCTTCCCTTCATTAAGGCATCGAGTGAAAATTTGGGCGAGTACTGTTTCGATTTCTCCACTTGCTTCTTGTATGATGTCTACAGTAATTCCATCTTCTCCTGGAGCTTTCCCCGCTTCATGTTCTTGATTGCATGAGCAACTTCTGCTGGGAGGACTAGAAGAACTCTGGTACCTTTCATGATGTCTGGAGTACATGTATCATCCCTTTCATATAATTTGGAGTAGAAATCTTTCACTCTTGTCAAAATTTCGCCTCTATTTCTTGTTATAGAACCATCTTCTTTTCTCAGAGCCATAATCTGTTTTCTTCCCTTCCTGAGATGTCCCTTTGCTATCTTTAGGCTTTGGTTGTTTTCAATTGCTTTCCTCACTAGCTCACAGTTGAATTTCCTTACGTCTTCAGTGATACTTTTTCGTGCTGTCTTGCATAGCTCTATATATTCCACTTTGGAAGTCACATCTTCTTTAGTTGTCCTCATCTGTCTTCTTTTTTGCATCAACATTTTGGTTTTTCCTGATAATTTGTTTACATGCAACTTGTTCTTAGACCCAGCTAATTTTGTTGCTGTTTCCATAAGAGCTTTGGTTACTTTTCTGTTAACTGAAAGTAGATTCGGTCTTAAGTTGCGGAATGTATTACATCTTATTTCGGGTGTCCGATGAATCTTTTGCAGTTTTATGTAAGCTTTCATCCTTTAACCCTTTAAGCGGCCAATGTACGTGAACCAAAGGGTGCCCAAAATTTCCCTTGCTCACCAAATAGAAATATGGTGAAAAGGCAGCCTCCTGATTCGGACAGCATGCAACTGCGTAGAAAGAAGTGACACTGGCATCCCTCTCCGGCGTTACATCCGTCGGCATTCTTCTGTCCTTTTCAGCATGCAATCAGTCCGAAAGGATTGTTGTCAATCATCGCTCCAAATGGATCATTCTAAATAATAAAGCTAAGGAGAAACAACTCTATCATGCACAAGCTCACTAACATACACTACATTGAAAAAAGTCACCGGACACCTAGCAGAGAAACACAATATGGTATTTATTGACATATATTAGTACAATGTCTGTCCACCTTTAGTCTTAATGCATGCGCTGACCCTTTAAGACATGCTTTCGACAGGGTTTTGAAACACAGAGATAGGTATGCACTTCCATTCAGTGCATAATGCTGCAGCTAACTGTTGCTTAGTAGTAGGCCTTGGTTGTAAACTTCTTATACGGCGCTATAATTCATCCCATAGGTGCCTATGGGACTAAGATCGGAGCTCTGTGCAGGCCAGTCCACACACGATACAGAATTATCGTCAAGCCACGCAGTAACACTCCTTGCTTCATGGCTCGGTGCACTATCTTGCTTGTACCAACAAGGCTCGGTTTCATAGTATTGCCTCTAAGTTGGTAAGGCATAATTGTGCAGAATATCGAGGTAGACGTGCTGGTTAACGGGTTTGTCCACGATAACCAATGAGCTGGGACCATACCACGAAAACAACCCCCACACGAGTACACTGCCAGCTCCAAACTTGACCGTAGAAACAGTACACTGTGGTAAATAGCGTTCCCTCGGCTGCCGCCATACCCACACACGGCCATCAGACTGATGGATCGTGTATTTGGATTCATCAGTCCATAGGACCCGTTTCCATTGATCTATGGTCCGCAATAAATGTTTTTTACACCATGCTAAACGACGAGTAGCATTCCGAGTCGAGATGAAAGGCTTATGAGCAGCCGCACGACCACGGTAACCGATGAAATGAAGTTTCCGGCGAATGGTACGTGTATATACCGAAGTTCCAGTATTTTCACTCACCTGTACACTGAGGTCTTGTGCAGTACTCCGTCGATTATCTGTAACGACTCTCGTCAGGCTTCGATGTCCTCTATCACTGATTTTCTTTGGTCTGCCGGTACGTTTTGCTGCTTCACGTGTCTTCCACTTATTCAGTACATGCAAAACAGTTGACTTGGATATGTTTAAACGCCTCTCGGTTTCTCTTATGGACAACCCACTAATATAACACCCAACAATCTTTCCTTTCTCAAAGTCAGTTCTCTCCCGCCGCGACAAAGAAGCGGTAAAGAAGCTCACTTATACCATTTTCAAATTTAGTCTCGTGCAGTATTCCTTTGATTAGCTGTAACGACTCTCCTGAGGCTTCGACGTCCTCTATCACTGATTTTCTTTGGTCTGCCGGTACGTTTTGCTGCTTCATTTGTCTTCCACTTATTCAGTACATCCAAAACAGTTGACTTGGGTATGTTTAAACGCCTCTCGGTTTCTCTTATGGACAACCCACTAATACAACACCCAACAATCTTTCCTTTCTCAAAGTCAGTTCTCTCCCGCCGCGACAAAGAAGCGGTAAAGAAGCTCACTTATACCATTTTCAAATTTAGTCTCGTGCAGTATTCCTTTGATTAGCTGTAACGACTCTCCTGAGGCTTCGACGTCCTCTATCACTGATTTTCTTTGGTCTGCCGGTACGTTTTGCTGCTTCATTTGTCTTCCACTTATTCAGTACATCCAAAACAGTTGACTTGGGTATGTTTAAACGCCTCTCGGTTTCTCTTATGGACAACCCACTAATATAACACCCAACAATCTTTCCTTTCTCAAAGTCAGTTCTCTCCCGCCGCGACAAAGAAGCGGTAAAGAAGCTGACTTATACCATGTTCAAATTTAGTCTCGTGCAGTATTCCTTTGATTAGCTGTAACGACTCTCCTGAGGCTTCAACGTCCTCTATCACTGATTTTCTTTGGTCTGCCGGTACGTTTCGCTGCTTCATTTGTCTTCCACTTATTCAGTACATCCAAAACAGTTGACTTGGGTATGTTTAAACGCCTCTCGGTTTCTCTTATGGACAACCCACTAATATAACACCCAACAATCTTTCCTTTCTCAAAGTCAGTTCTCTCCCGCCGCGACAAAGAAGCGGTAAAGAAGCTCACTTACACCATTTTCAAATTTAGTCTCGTGCAGTATTCCTTTGATTAGCTGTAACGACTCTCCTGAGGCTTCGACGTCCTCTATCACTGATTTTCTTTGGTCTGCCGGTAGGTTTTGCTGCTTCATTTGTCTTCCACTTATTCACTACATCCAAAACAGTTGACTTGGGTATGTTTAAACGCCTCTCGGTTTCTCTTATGGACAACCCACTAATATAACACCCAACAATCTTTCCTTTCTCAAAGTCAGTTCTCTCCCGCCGCGACAAAGAAGCGGTAAAGAAGCTCACTTATACCATTTTCAAATTTAGTCTCGTGCAGTATTCCTTTGATTAGCTGTAACGACTCTCCTGAGGCTTCGACGTCCTCTATCACTGATTTTCTTTGGTCTGCCGGTAGGTTTTGCTGCTTCATTTGTCTTCCACTTATTCACTACATCCAAAACAGTTGACTTGGGTATGTTTAAACGCCTCTCGGTTTCTCTTATGGACAACCCACTAATATAACACCCAACAATCTTTCCTTTCTCAAAGTCAGTTCTCTCCCGCCACGACAAAGAAGCGGTAAAGAAGCTCACTTATACCATGTTCAAATTTAGTCTCGTGCAGTATTCCTTTGATTAGCTGTAACGACTCTCCTGAGGCTTCGACGTCCTCTATCACTGATTTTCTTTGGTCTGCCGGTACGTTTTTCTGCTTCATGTGTCTTCCACTTATTCAGTACATCCAAAACAGTTGACTTGGGTATGTTTAAACGCCTCTCGGTTTCTCTTATGGACAAGCCACTAATATAACACCCAACAATCTTTCCTTTCGCAAAGTCAGTTCTCTCCCGCCGCGACAAAGAAGCGGTAAAGAAGCTCACTTATACCATTTTCAAATTTAGTCTCGTGCAGTATTCCTTTGATTAGCTGTAACGACTCTCCTGAGGCTTCGACGTCCTCTATCACTGATTTTCTTTGGTCTGCCGGTAGGTTTTGCTGCTTCATTTGTCTTCCACTTATTCAGTACATCCAAAACAAGTGACTTGGGTATGTTTAAACGCCTCTCGGTTTCTCTTATGGACAACCCACTAATATAACACCCAACAATCTTTCCTTTCTCAAAGTCAGTTCTCTCCCGCCGCGACAAAGAAGCGGTAAAGAAGCTCACTTACACCATTTTCAAATTTAGTCTCGTGCAGTATTCCTTTGATTAGCTGTAACGACTCTCCTGAGGCTTCGACGTCCTCTATCACTGATTTTCTTTGGTCTGCCGGTACGTTTTGCTGCTTCATTTGTCTTCCACTTATTCAGTACATCCAAAACAGTTGACTTGGGTATGTTTAAACGCCTCTCGGTTTCTCTTATGGACAACCCACTAATATAACACCCAACAATCTTTCCTTTCTCAAAGTCAGTTCTCTCCCGCCGCGACAAAGAAGCGGTAAAGAAGCTGACTTATACCATGTTCAAATTTAGTCTCGTGCAGTATTCCTTTGATTAGCTGTAACGACTCTCCTGAGGCTTCAACGTCCTCTATCACTGATTTTCTTTGGTCTGCCGGTACGTTTTGCTGCTTCATTTGTCTTCCACTTATTCAGTACATCCAAAACAGTTGACTTGGGTATGTTTAAACGCCTCTCGGTTTCTCTTATGGACAACCCACTAATATAACACCCAACAATCTTTCCTTTCTCAAAGTCAGTTCTCTCCCGCCGCGACAAAGAAGCGGTAAAGAAGCTCACTTATACCATTTTCAAATTTAGTCTCGTGCAGTATTCCTTTGATTAGCTGTAACGACTCTCCTGAGGCTTCGACGTCCTCTATCACTGATTTTCTTTGGTCTGCCGGTAGGTTTTGCTGCTTCATTTGTCTTCCACTTATTCAGTACATCCAAAACAGTTGACTTGGGTATGTTTAAACGCCTCTCGGTTTCTCTTATGGACAACCCACTAATATAACACCCAACAATCTTTCCTTTCTCAAAGTCAGTTCTCTCCCGCCGCGACAAAGAAGCGGTAAAGAAGCTCACTTATACCATTTTCAAATTTAGTCTCGTGCAGTATTCCTTTGATTAGCTGTAACGACTCTCCTGAGGCTTCGACGTCCTCTATCACTGATTTTCTTTGGTCTGCCGGTAGGTTTTGCTGCTTCATTTGTCTTCCACTTATTCAGTACATCCAAAACAGTTGACTTGGGTATGTTTAAACGCCTCTCGGTTTCTCTTATGGACAACCCACTAATATAACACCCAACAATCTTTCCTTTCTCAAAGTCAGTTCTCTCCCGCCGCGACAAAGAAGCGGTAAAGAAGCTCACTTATACCATTTTCAAATTTAGTCTCGTGCAGTATTCCTTTGATTAGCTGTAACGACTCTCCTGAGGCTTCGACGTCCTCTATCACTGATTTTCTTTGGTCTGCCGGTAGGTTTTGCTGCTTCATTTGTCTTCCACTTATTCACTACATCCAAAACAGTTGACTTGGGTATGTTTAAACGCCTCTCGGTTTCTCTTATGGACAACCCACTAATATAACACCCAACAATCTTTCCTTTCTCAAAGTCAGTTCTCTCCCGCCGCGACAAAGAAGCGGTAAAGAAGCTCACTTATACCATGTTCAAATTTAGTCTCGTGCAGTATTCCTTTGATTAGCTGTAACGACTCTCCTGAGGCTTCGACGTCCTCTATCACTGATTTTCTTCGGTCTGCCGGTACGTTTTGCTGCTTCGTTTGTCTTCCACTTTTTCAGTACATCCAAAACAGTTGACTTGGGTATGTTTAAACGCCTCTCGGTTTCTCTTATGGACAACCCACTAATATAACACCCAACAATCTTTCCTTTCTCAAAGTCAGTTCTCTCCCGCCACGACAAAGAAGCGGTAAAGAAGCTCAGGTTAGGTTAGGTTAGGTAATTGATTTTAGTGGCGCAAGGGCCAGGTTTGGCCAAAGAGCGCCAGACACACAACAATCAGTTAAAGATATTTAAAAGCGGGGTGAAATGATTAAGAGCAGACAGGCCTGGCAAAAGCTAGAATAGAGAATGATAAAAGCCGTGAAGACCAGCCAGTCAATCAGGTTTATAAATAAATAAATAAATTCACCAATTCACTGTTATAATCATTATAAATTATTATTATTATTACTATTATTTTTTTTTTTTTTTTTTTTTTTTTAAATAAGTTTTAAAAAGTCTATCTGCTTTAAGAACGAAAACACTGCGAAAGGGTCGCAGTGGTCGCCCAAAAAGCTTCTGCAGTGTAGCTGCGCCGTCATCCAGTAGATGAGACTGAAAATAGTGAAACCGATGATTACAAAAACGAACACAACTACACAAAACATGAGAGACGGTGAGTAAACAGTCGCACGCCTCACACATTGGGGCAGCGTCGCCACACAGCAAATAGCTATGCGTGAAGCGACAATGCCCAATGCGGAGACGCGCAAGAACAACTTCTTCCCTACGGTTCCGGCGACACGATGATTTCCAGATTCCAAGGTTAGGTTTTATACGGTGCAGTTTATTCTCCACCTGTTGGTCCCACAGACTTCGCCACGTTCGTCTGATATGATCGTGAACAAGAAAGCGAAAATCGCGGTGAAACAGTGGCAAGGGTGTGACGACCAAAGAAGAGGCAGATCTAGCAGCAGCATCGGCAGACTCGTTCCCTGGGATCCCAACATGCCCAGGAATCCAGCAGAACCGAATCTGGACATCAGCCTCGAGCAAAGAACGAAGAAGTCTCCGTACGGTAAAAAGAAGTGGGTGGCCAGAGAAATCCAAAGATGACAATGATTGCACAACACTCAACGAATCAGTGTACACAATAGCACGCTGATGAGAGCTCGACTGCACGTGAACAAGTGCAAGATACACAGCATGCATCTCCGCCGAAAACACCGTGGCCTCAGGAGGAATGCGGGCAACAGAAACTTCGTCAACGCAGACGGCGGCGGATCCAACAACACCAGCCGCCTTAGATCCATCGGTGAAAACAGGAATAAAGTCTGCATTGACGTAACGGTGTTCAGCGAAGAGCTGCTGGTACACTGACGCAGGGGTTGAGGACTTGTCAAAAGATGTAAAGCTGGTATCAACCATGACACCAAGAGGATGCCATGGGGGATCCTCAAAGCCCCTGGTCTCTCCAACGAGTGACAAGTCGAGCCCTGCATCACGAGCTACGGCCGCCATACGAAGACCGAAGGTTCGAATGCACGAGGGACGGGTCTCGAACAAACGAGCATGCTGGGGATGAAAAACTGCATCGTATAAAGGATGGTCTGTGAGTAATTTAAGTTTCAGGTAAAACTGAAGAGACAGCTGCAGACGGCGTAAATGAAGCGACGGTTCGTTCGCGTCGGCATAAAGGCTGGGAATGGGTGACGTACGAAAGGCTCCCGTATAAAGACGCAGCGCTTGATGGTGGATGGTATCCAACGGCCGGAGAACGGTAGGACGCGCAGAGCCATACACCATACAGCCATAATCCAGCTTAGACCGAATGAGAGAATGGTAAATACGGAACAAAGAAGTCCTGTCTGCACCCCAGGAGACTGAGGCAAGGATCTTAAGGATTGACAAGGCTCTCAGACAGGAAGTCCTTAGCCGTCGAACGTGCGAGCGAAAGGTGAGAGCACGGTCAACGGTCAAACCAAGGAACTTGGTTTCCGGCAAAACTGGAATGGCTGCACGGTCCAAATAGAGCTCTGGATCAGGATGAAGGCCACGCCTCCGGCAGAAATGGACACAGGCTGTCTTGTCGGGAGAAAGAACAAACCCATTATTGTTAGCCGCTTTAACAATCTGGGTAATTGCAGACTGCAGCTGCCTTTCAACGAAATGCATGCTGGATGACGAACAGAAGATGTGAAGGTCGTCAACATAAATGGTAGCCGAAACCGTAGGAGGAAAATTTTTGAGTAAACAATTAATGCGGAGGATGAACAGAGTCACCGAAAGAATGCTGCCTTGAGGAACGCCTTGTTCTTGATGGAAAAAGGCGGACAGCGTTGTACCCAGGCGCACCTGGAACACACGGTTACGAAGAAAGTTGGCAATGAAGGTTGGCAGGTTTCCCCGCAACCCACTCTCGTGGAGGTCACGGAGGATACCGTGACGCCACGCTCTATCGTAAGCTTTTTCGATGTCAAAAAATACAGACACCAGGTGCTGCCTACGTACGAACGCCTCACGAACAGACGTCTCAAGGAGCAGGAGATGGTCAGGAGCTGAACGATGACGACGGAAGCCGCTTTATGATGGAGACAGTATTCGATGTTCTTCAAGAAAATAAATTAGCCGGGAATTAACCATTCGTTCAAGGATTTTGCACAGACAGCTAGTGAGGGCAATTGGCCGATAACTAGAGGGAGACTTGGGGTCTTTGCCAGGCTTGGGAAAAGGTAAAACAAAAGCTCTTCGCCAAGAGTCCGGGAAACTGTGCTCCAACCAAATGCGGTTGAAAAGCACTAACAGATTCTCGAGAGACGACTGCGAGAGATGACGAATCATGTCATATTGGATGTCGTCGGGACCGACAGATGTTGCGCCGGACCGATGCAGAGCCACCCGTAATTCAACCATGCTGAAGGGGAGTTATACTGAGTGTTATAAAAAGGCGCAAAGGAGAATTTCTGGCGTTCCGCGGTTGTTTTAATCCTCTGAAAGGGCGGGAGATACGCCTGAGAACTAGAAATTGAGGCAAACGCTTCGCCCAAGCAATCCACAATCTCCCCAACTTCAGCATACGTGCAGCCGTTATTCTCAAGAATTGAAATTTGGCGGGAACTATAGTTTCCCCGGATCTTACGAATTTTTTCCCAAACAGTTTTTGAACTGGCACGTGAATTGATAGATGAAACGTACTTCATCCAAGACTCCTCTTGCTTCGTCGACGCACCAACCGAGCGTAAGATTTTGCTCTTTTAAATTTAACAAGATTAGCATCGGTCGGATAACGCCGAAAAGTACACCAGGCCTTATGTTGAACTCTCCTAGCCGCTGCGCAATCAGGGTTCCACCAAGGCTTCGGACGTCTTGGGAGCGTCGTTGATGTTTTTGGGATAGAGAGATCTGCTGCCTGAATGATACACGTTGTGACATCAGTAACAGCTGCGTCAATTGACCCCCGGGTCACCATGGCAAAAGATATCATTGCGGACGGTGTGAAGACCTCCCACTTGGCACGATCCATCCTCCAACGAGGAGGGCGGGAGGCAGAAGATGGTACGCTCACATTATACCTAAGTACAATTGGGAAGTGGTCGCTTCCATGGAGGTCGTCACACACCGTCCACGACCAGTCGGCCATAACCGATGGTTGACCCAAAGATAAATCGATTGCACTGAAACTTCGTGTAGGCTCGTGGAAGTAAGTGTCAGCGCCGGTGTTAAACAGGCACAAAGAGGTCGAGGAAAGAAGAGATTCGATCCTACGGCCTCGTGTGTCTGTTCTGACACTACCCCACAATGGATTATGAGCATTGAAGTCACCCAGAACAAGAGCAGGTGACGGCAGCTGCCCAACTAAGCTCTCAAGAACGGACACGCTCACGTCCTCATCCGGCGGCAGATAGATGCTGCAAACGGTTAGAGGCACAGGCATGGAGATACGCACCGCAACGGCTTGTAAAGATGTTGAGACCGCAACGGGAGAAACTGGAACATTGTGGGGGACAAGGATGGCAACTCCCCCGCAAGCAATATCTCCTGAAACATTATCTCTCCGAAATGCACTGTAGCCTCGAACTGAAAGGAGGTCTGATGGTTTAAGTTTTGTCTCCTGGAGGCAAAGGCACACCGGAGAGTATGACGAAAGCAGATGTTTCACGTCGTCATGTCTTGTTCGAAAGCCTCGACAGTTCCACTGAACGATTTGATCCATGGTTTGAATTGTGGTGAATGAGAAAAAAAAACGAAAAACAAAACCCGAGAAAAACTGGGACAACTAAAAGTTGTCCGATTCCATCATTTCGTCTGCAATGTCCATTTGCGCTTGGGACTGTTTTGTCCGACGCCCTGTAGTCTCTGGTGGTAAAATGGGGCGGTATTTTGGTTCCTGTGTCGCAGATGATCTTGCCCTATTCTGGTTCTTATGATGGGAGTTTGGAGATTTCTTCTCCTTTTCTTTTTCCTTTCTCTTTCCTCCTGGGGTTGTTGAAGTTCCGGTGGTGCTGGTGTTAGTTGCAGCAGGTTTAGGCACAGTGGTTGTTGGAGCTTTCGCGTCCCTAGCTCGGGATTGTAGTGCTGCCAGACCAGCAGCTATGATGTCGTCTAGCTTGTAGGGACAATTCACTGGGATTTGGCTATCAGTCTGGGTACCGACTGTAGTCCTTGCAACAACTGTTGATGCATAGGATCGCCGATTTGATTGGTTTGGGGCGACCTTTCTTCTGGCCTCTGGGTAGGAGATTCCCTCAACGGTCTTAATGCGTTGGATATCTTTTTCCTCTTTCCACTTTGGACAGTCTCTCGATGATGCTGCATGAGATCCCTTGCAGTTGAAGCACAGCTCGGCTTCGGCATGGCAATCTTGCAAAGTATGGTCTGTTGCAGTACAACGCCCACACCGGGCAGTGCTCCTGCAAGACTGCTGGGAGTGACCATATGCTTGGCATTTGAAGCATCGTAGAGGACTTGGTATGAAGGGGCGCACTTCAAGGTGTAGATACCCTGCCTTGATTGATGTTGGCAGGGATGGGGTGTTAAAGGTCAGTATGACGTTTCGAGATGGGACAGATTGGCCATTTCGCCGAAATAGGATGCGCCGGACTCCACTCACTTGCTGGTCTTTCAGTTCCTCCAGAAGTTCTTGGTCACTGCACTCCAGAAGGTCTTGAGAAGAGATAACACCTCGTGAGGAATTGAGGTAGCCGTGAGGGGTAACTTTTACTGGACAATCTAAAAAAGAGGTGGTGTTTAAAAGCACTGTAGCATATCTGGGACTCGACATCTCGACAAGAAGATCTCCAGATTGGAGCTTCTTAACGCTCTTAGGAGAGCTGGCAATTGATTGCAATGCTTTATTTATCCAGAAGGGGCTTCTGGTGTTTAATGGGTTTGAAGCGTCCAAGCAGTGGATGCAAAAGAACCGAACATTGGCAGAATCAGGTGTAGGTTTCTTGTTGGGAGGGGGTGACCCTTCCTCAATGGGCCGCTTTGTTTGAAGTTCTTGGGAAATTTTTTTGTTATCCATAAATAGAATTGAAAAGTTCGTCCGCCGATTTCCCCGCCCACAACCGAGCCCAACAGGGGAGAGCCGGAGGTCCGCAAGCCCAATTGGACGCAGGACACGACTCTAGGGTTAAGCAACGGATATAGCATGTTGATAGGTCAGACATGCGCTCAGCGAGTACCGAGACTTTCCCAGGTCTCGGTAACACCCCTTTGGCATGCCCGCACTATCCCCAAACTCACCCTGTTGTACGAAACAACAAGCCGATTGACTAGGAGTGGGTTAGTTCCTAGCCGCCCGTTTAGGGTGAAGCAGGGGGCAAAGAGGAGTGTTGGCGACTGGCGACAACAACAACCTGGCCACCAGAAACCTCAGCCTCCAGCATCCCCTTTTCCACCTTACGGGTCACCGCACACGGCAAACGTGCAGGTAGGTCTAGCAAACCAGCCCGGAAAAACAAGAGAGGAACAGAAAATGGAGAAGCAAGTCGAGTAGAAAATGGAGTAGAAAAGAAGAACAGGTAGTGGAGAAGAAAGTAAAAACAGGAAAGGGAGAGAAAGCCAGAGGAAAGGAAAGGGCTGGCGCATAATCACAACCTCAGCAACCAACAACTGAGGCGGGTGCTGTCAAGGTGGTGGCAACACAAAGTTCTAATGGGATGAATCAAACATAACAAGTCGGCTAGGGCCGTGGGGTCGCTACTCCCCATCAGCTGGATGAACAGCTGTCCCTGCGGTAACGTGAAAGCACAAAAACAAAAAAGCAAAAAACCGTCACAAGGTCAGCTCGGGCCGTGGGGCGCCGCTCCCCAAATAACTGGAAAACCAGTTATCCCCGTGCGGGGGTAAAGAAGCTCACTTATACCATGTTCAAATTTAGTCTCGTGCAGTATTCCTTTGATTAGCTGTAACGACTCTCCTGAGGCTTCGACGTCCTCTATCACTGATTTTCTTTGGTCTGCCGGTAGGTTTTGCTGCTTCATTTGTCTTCCACTTATTCAGTACATCCAAAACAGTTGACTTGGGTATGTTTAAACGCCTCTCGGTTTCTCTTATGGACAACCCACTAATATAACACCCAACAATCTTTCCTTTCTCAAAGTCAGTTCTCTCCCGCCGCGACAAAGAAGCGGTAAAGAAGCTCACTTATACCATGTTCAAATTTAGTCTCGTGCAGTATTCCTTTGATTAGCTGTAACGACTCTCCTGAGGCTTCGACGTCCTCTATCACTGATTTTCTTTGGTCTGCCGATAGGTTTTGCTGCTTCATTTGTCTTCCACTTATTCACTACATCCAAAACAGTTGACTTGGGTATGTTTAAACGCCTCTCGGTTTCTCTTATGGACAACAGACTAATATAACACCCAACAATCTTTCCTTTCTCAAAGTCAGTTCTCTCCCGCCGCGACAAAGAAGCGGTAAAGAAGCTGACTTATACCATTTTCAAATTTAGTCTCGTGCAGTATTCCTTTGATTAGCTGTAACGACTCTCCTGAGGCTTCGACGTCCTCTATCACTGATTTTCTTTGGTCTGCCGGTACGTTTTTCTGCTTCATGTGTCTTCCACTTATTCAGTACATCCAAAACAGTTGACTTGGGTATGTTTAAACGCCTCTCGGTTTCTCTTATGGACAAGCCACTAATATAACACCCAACAATCTTTCCTTTCGCAAAGTCAGTTCTCTCCCGCCGCGACAAAGAAGCGGTAAAGAAGCTCACTTATACCATTTTCAAATTTAGTCTCGTGCAGTATTCCTTTGATTAGCTGTAACGACTCTCCTGAGGCTTCGACGTCCTCTATCACTGATTTTCTTTGGTCTGCCGGTAGGTTTTGCTGCTTCATTTGTCTTCCACTTATTCACTACATCCAAAACAGTTGACTTGGGTATGTTTAAACGCCTCTCGGTTTCTCTTATGGACAACCCACTAATATAACACCCAACAATCTTTCCTTTCTCAAAGTCAGTTCTCTCCCGCCGCGACAAAGAAGCGGTAAAGAAGCTCACTTATACCATTTTCAAATTTAGTCTCGTGCAGTATTCCTTTGATTAGCTGTGACGACTCTCCTGAGGCTTCGACGTCCTCTATCACTGACTTTCTTTGGTCTGCCGGTACGTTTTTCTGCTTCATGTGTCTTCCACTTATTCAGTACATCCAAAACAGTTGACTTGGGTATGTTTAAATGCCTCTCGGTTTCTCTTGTGGACAACCTACTAATATAACACCCAACAATCTTTCCTTTCTCAAAGTCAGTTCTCTCCCGCCGCGACAAAGAAGCGGTAAAGAAGCTCACTTATACCATTTTCAAATTTAGTCTCGTGCAGTATTCCTTTGATTAGCTGTAACGACTGTCCTGAGGCTTCGACGTCCTCTATCACTGATTTTCTTTGGTCTGCCGGTACCTTTTGCTGCTTCATTTGTCTTCCACTTATTCAGTACATCCAAAACAGTTGACTTGGGTATGTTTAAACGCTTCTCGGTTTCTCTTATGGACAACCCACTAATATAACACCCAACAATCTTTCCTTTCTCAAAGTCAGTTCTCTCCGGTTGCGACATTTTCACTCAACCTCACTTGCGATATGATCGCAGTCAGTTACAGGCCTGTTTTTGTACCGTTTGTAGCTGTGCCGCACATCTTAGCAACGCAGTGTATCCTTTCATTTGCTTTTGTAGGGTGTCCGGTGACTTTTATCAATATAGTGTATGTTCGCTGTCTAAGAAGGCCTACTTGTTACACAGCGAAAATGTTCTTTCGAGTTAATTTCAGACCATTTTGCTGACCCCGAGTTAATTCGCTCCAGCCTGTTAAAAGGGTTAAATGATCTTACGTAACCCGGACATCAATGTTTTTCAGGAGTGAAGTTAGGTACCATTTTAAGGATAGGGAATTGTAATCACTTTCCTTGTCATTAGCACTTTTCTCGCCTATTTCGATGCAGCTGCGTCGATGAAGCTGGCTCTCACTTCTCAGCGTCCCATCAGAATGAAAGTTAGATTTATGGTTTTCGTCTTTGTGTGGGGGAATAAGGAGATAATATATCAGTGATTTAATACACTATAATGTTCACTCAAAAACGTATTGCGCGTTGATCTCAAATGACGACTAACGAAAGAACAAAAATTCTCCAACTCACTAAACGGAAAGACTGAAAAGAGAACTTACCACTATTAATGAGTAATCCATTTTAATAATTTATATCAATTTGAATCATATAATCATAATGACATTGACAATCACTCACTGATAACTGCAGAGTGATTTAACACACACCACATAAATTGATATTGTTTTATGACAAAACCCAAGCACACACAATACCATATTTCTCTTCGTTGCCGACCAGAGTCAGCAGCCCCAGATATGAGTGAGAGAGAGAGAGAGAGAGACTCGCCCGGTGCATTAACACCATCTGTTTTCCTCGAACTGCGACAGACACACCTTTGTAATTCATCTAACAATAATGACCTACAGGGGTCACTGTGGAAGCCAGTGGAGGAGCATCTGCGCCTTCTAAGTCCCAAATGGGGGGAAGTGTGTCTTTCATTGACACGTTCCTGCGAGGAAAAAATCGCAAGAGACCGAGGATTTGACTTATCTAGGGAAATTCGGTGGTTAGGCAGGAAGCGAGGGAGGTTTCGAGATTTCTCTCCGGAGTACGAAACGGAGATAATGCTGATAATCAAGGGAAAGGTAAGAAAACGAATACTGTCCGCGATAGGAGATCAACGTGTTAATATAAAGAAGAGAAATCCGGATAGTGTTTGCGACCTCCCCCATAACATTTCAGTAATTACATTCATCACTGCAAGAGCGAGTTATAACTTTAGTTGATATTTCATTTATCTACTTCAGTTGGGTAGAATACGGGTTAAACTCCCAAACAAAAACTCTCTTCAAGCGAAGCATCAATGAACCCTTTCCACAGGGCGCTGAAATACGTATAACTCAGTACAAAGCCCTTTAGCACTTCATCGCGTATGACGAACAGACACGTCTTGAAAGATTAGATTTCTTCAGTCAAGAGCGTTGATTTTTGTGAAATAAGGGAGAGATTAAGGCGCAAGTGTACCTGTTGAAATCTCCGGAATGAAATAATTCGGGTGAATGCATCTCAATAATCGCAGCACCGCGGAGCTTTTTGAAAACATCTAATCCCCCATGATGAATTATAAGGTCACGTGAAAGCATTGAATTGGATTTCTGAAACGAAACTCAGATAAAACGAATCTCAATGACGCTGAACATAATAAGCGAGGAACTAAACACCTTGAAACAGAAAGGAATTGTAATGTCATTTCCCCTACACAAAGATTGCTAGAAGAATTGATACGTAAATAATAAATAATACTTATTTTCATTGAAATATAGACTAAAATATTTTACTCTTGGTACCCATTGTGAAACACCTTAAAATTACAAGACCAAAATGTTCTGAACAGCACATGATTTGGAGCAGAATTTCACATTCTTTTTCTGTTAACATTCCATGTCGTTCAATCGCCTCCTTCTGGAGAAATTCGCGTGAAATCAAACATTCATCTTGTCTGAAAAGTGCAGACATTTCAAATTTACATTATTGGTGGAACTCGTGCTTAATTTTTCGCCCCTTTGTATTTCCTAAAAGGACCGCTGAGCGTCCTTACGAACAAAAGTCACTTGTTTGGTTAAGAAAGGAAAAGTATTGTTAATAGGTGTTGTTCTTTCGCTGCGGTGGTATCAGATGACGTGTTAGTTCCCATTTATTCTGAAACTTACCTCGTGCGTTAGCAACAGTCTTCTCCGGTTATGGACTCCAGTCACGTGATGCTGACGTAATCTCCCTAATGACCAGAGTAATCTCGCTGCTACCGAGCGAGCGAGGGCTTGGTAGCGATCGCAGCAGCTTTATTCGTTCTGCTTTTATTCTCTGTTAGAATTATCAGTTCGAAGAGGATAATCAGCACAGAGACAAAACAGTTGCGCCCCGCCGTCGGCAAGACACTATCCCCACGAAGGAAAAACAATGAAACAGCACCTGATACAAGAGCATTAAATTGCAGGAGAATTATATACAGAATACGTGCATTTATATTATAGCAAGTGCTTCATTTATAGATTCGTACAATTTATGAACAAGACTGTCTAATGTCTCTATCTCTCTTCAATGCACACAGTGCGTAAAAGAATTTTTAAGACTGGCACTAGATTTCGGCCTACGGTGGCGCCACCAGTGTAATCGCGAATGCGTTATAAACCGTGGCCATCTGCTTGCTTTCAGCCAAAAGTACTGCGCAATTGTTAAAGTAACTCAAACGAAACGGCCGTTCATTAGAGAAGTCAAATTTTTTTCATGTTCAATTATTAAGATGGAACAAAGGGCTGTTATTAAATTTAACGCAAAACTTGGTAAAAGTGCCTCGGAAACGTACCAAATGATGAAACAAGTTTACGGTGAGTTTTGTTTAAGTAGATCAAATGTATTCCTGTGGCACAAACGTTTTTTGGACGCTAGAAGATGATAAGCATACCGGAAGACCAAGTTCATCTAGGACACCTGAGATTATTGAAAAAGTGCGTGATTTGTGGCAAACAATCGATGTGCGTCACTAAGAATGGTGGAAGAGTCTTTAAACATCAACAAAGAAACGATTCGAACCATCCTGCATGAAGATTTGGGCAAAACAAAAGTCTCTGCTAAATTTGTTCCACACACGTTAACCAATGAACAAAAATCAAGGAGAAGTGCACATTGCAGAGACATCGTTTCAGCCGCTGAAAATGATCCAAACTTCCTAAAATCTATTGTTACTGGTGATGAAACATGGTGTTTTCAATATGATCCTAAAACAAAGCGAAAAAGTGCGGAATGGAAGTCGAAAAACTCACCACAAGCCAAAAAAAAAACAAGTAAAGTTCCATCAAAATCAAAACAATGCTCATCACATTCCTCAATAGTAAGAGTATTATCCACAAAGAATTTGTTCCAAGTGGACAAACAATTACTAGTGAGTTTTATTTAAATGTTTTGAGGCGTTTGATGGGCAGAATTCGTCGCATTCGTCCAGAATATCGGGATGAAAACAGTTGGTGTTTGTTGCACGATAATGCACCCAGTCACACCTCACTTCTTGTTCGTAGATTTTTGGCGAAAAATAGCGTCTGTGTGTTGAATCATCCACCGTATTTTGCCTGATTTAGCACCCTGCGACTTTTCTTTCTTCCTAAAACTTAAAATGGCGTTAAAAGGGTGTTATTTTGATGATATTTCGACCATAGAAACAGCTTCGACGCGTGCTTTGGAGGCAATTCCGCAAAGTGAACTGGAACAGGCATTCGAATCATTATTAAATCGCTGTAACAAGTGTACTGAAGCCGGAGGGACTTATTTTGAATAACAAACCAAAACAAATTATAATTTCTCGTTTTTATTTCATTTTACAGACCCAGTTTTAAAAATTCTTTGCCACACTGTGTATGCATGCGTGATTCCAAAGTAGACAACACCGGTATATGTCCTAGGAATTTCTATACGTGCAGGCTACTATATGCCCATGACACAGTCATGTTTTCGGAGAGCCAAAGTGATATGCAGAGTATGTAATCTAGGATGAAGGCATTATGCTTGAAAGTCGAACTGAATGTGAAAATGAGAAAAACCAGTAATTGTTTTCTAGTGAGGATGTGCAAGAACCGAATTTTAGGTCAGTCTAAATGTTACGGACTTAGACCAGGTAAATGAGTTTGTTTATTTATGAAGCATGTATGGCAAAAAAGATTCGATCGTGAAATTAATAGGCCATTGAATTATACTTTGAAAGTCCTAGGTGCCTTTGGCAAATTTCAAAGGAAGGATGAGTTCTCGAAAAGATCCCAAATGGCTGTGTATATGAAAGGACAATTGTTCCTACTGTGCTGTGTGGTCGCGAAACTGGGGTACTGCACATAAAAAGCCACAGAAGTACTTTGCCTGCTGAAAGATGTCTCACTTGCGTGTGGCAAGGCATGTTCTGATCACGTGAGGGGTGAAGATGTGTTGCAGATATGAAATGGGAAGCAAATTGTTGTTAGTAAGGTGGAGACAGAAAATTTGAGGGGATTTTTACCATGTTAAAAACGTGAGTGATGCGATGTCAACAAACAACATTTTTTCAGCCTTTGTGGCAAGAAAGAAAGAAAACAGAAGAGATAATAGGAGACTAGATTAACCAATGTCTTCAAAAGGAAAAGATAATTTGTTTGGAGATCAGATGGTCTTCTGTGAGAAGAGCTATGGATGTTGGTGAAACACGAGTTTTGTGCCGAGATCACAGTGAATGAAGATGTTTGGTACATCAACATTAAGTAAAATCAGAAAACATTAGTAACTTCGATTTGATAGGCAATTTTGCTTTGAAAATCTAACCCTTTAATCTCAGGAACAGATTTAACATACACTGCTGGCCACCCAAAATGCAACACCAAGAAGGACACGAGATAGCAAAGCCAGATTTACTGGACACATAACAACAGATACAAAGATGAAACGATTTAGCTTACAGGCCCGTGCGACTTGCGGAACACGCAGACATCGATAGTTCGTGTGGCCCCCATGGCTGGCAATAACGGCCGCGGCATCGAACGAAAGAGGCTTTGGATGTGGGCTTGGGGTATGTCGGTCCAGGCCGCTTCCACACGTTGCCACAGTTCATCACGGGTGGTGCTTGTCGGGCCACTCGGTTGCCGATCAGCGACCAGATGTGTTCGATGGGCAACAAATCGGGAGAACAGGCGGGCCACGGCAGCAGTTACACCTGGTGGGTCGTGAAGAATTGTTGCACGATGCGTGCCACGTGCGGGCGCGCATTCTCCTGTTGAAACGTGGCCGCTGGCAGGTCCTTCAAGTAAGGGAGGACTACAGGCTCCAAAACGGCGGAAATATAGCGGCAGCTGTTGAGTGTACGGGCGATGCGTACCAGAGGGGTGCGGGTATCATATCCAATTGCGCCCCAAACCATAACGCCATGCGACGGACCGGTATGGCGATGCATAATGCAGGCGTCATACAGTCTCCCGCCGCGGTGCCGCCACACGCGGATCCGACCATCGTGGTGTTGCAGACAGAAGCGGGATTCGTCGGAGAAGACAATGTCGTGCCATTCCGTAGTCCAAGTGCGGCGTTCAACTGCCCATTGCCGCCGCACTCGCCGGTGGTGTAACGTCAATGGTAATCGGAGCAATGGGCGCAGTGCGACAAGTCCCCGCTCCTGCAGACGACGTTAAACGGTACGTGCTGACACAGGTTGTTGCGCATCACATCCCCTAATTCCTGCGCTAACCTTCGTGATGTGGCGGTGCGAGCCGTCAATGCCCGCGGCACAACATGCCGGACCCCTCGTTCGGTGGTGTGCTGCGGCTGCGGCAATCGCTCACGTCGGTCCGTCCGTCCCGCTTGCACCCACCGAATCCATACACGCCTCACTGTGGCTGGATGTCTTCCCACACGGGCGCCGATGTCTCGGTACGATAAACCGCTGTCGCGATAAGCCACTATTCGTCCTCTGTCGAACTCCGAAACGTGCTGGAATGACTGCCGTATTCTGCGACGAGGCATCAGGAAGCTTCCCACGCACAGGTCCGGCAGCACAACACACTTCCACTACTTACACCCCGCCTTCTGTGCACCCTTCTTATAGTGCTTCTCGGGGGCGTGCCGGGAGCAGATGATTTACATATGACCTGCAATGCTGATCGTTTGCATGTCCTCTCACGGGCGACGCATGCTGGGAATTTCAGGCCAATCGGATGCTTCTTTCTTGGTGTTGCAGTTTGGGTGGCCAGCAGTGTATTTATGCATGAATACGCTCTTCTTTCTCAGGTTTCTTAGGATTGTTATAAATTTCACATGCTCCAATTTGCAATTTTTGTGGATGAACCCAAAGAGATTTGATTCAATCATCATAATACTGTCACAACCTACTACTTCCTGTGTGGCAATTTTTACTACGCTTCAGCGATAGAACGGAATTTAAATTCAGAGGTGTCTATCTTTTTAAATTAATTCTTTTTCAAACGCGGAGCAGTCACGTGTCCTGATTCTCAAATTTAGCGCCATTTGTCTAGTGGAAAAGAAGTAAACCGCTGACAGTAAGTGAGAAAGAAACATCGTCTTTCCCTGAATTTGCAGCCAGAATAAACATTATAACGAAGTAAATTTTTCCGTCATTTTTATCCACGCCAGGATTCGAACCCGGATCCCCTCATTCCGGAATAAGTCACTCTACCAATTGAGCTACGCGGACGTTTTATTCTGATTCCTGTCTGCCTTTATGTCGTGTGCGTCCTTCTGGCAGGTACGTCACATCTCCTGGTACGTTACAACATACTATGGCTGGAAGTGTAAACCTGTTCACTCGCTTTACTCAAAGAATGTTTCTTGAAGGGTGAGAGGAAACGAAAGCAAACAGTATTATAATTGCGTCTTCTAAGAAGTGAGACTGTAGCTTTTCAACTTGAACTGTAGTAAGCTGAAAACCTATCAAGTGCACATTCACTAAAGATCTTCATCTCTGCTCCTAAGAACATGAGATTGTTCGAAACAATGCTTTTGTCTTTCTGTTCTTAACAAAGACGAAGATGGCATATCTTTGTACTTTGTTAATGAAAGCCTCATCATCAAAGAGAGTCGACCAAAGAAAGGTTAGTTTTTGCTTCCGGCACAATGTAATGCCATGTTTCTCCAAGTACCATAAATACTCCTTACTATCTTTCGAAGTTGTGAAAACACAGGTTTGTCCACGCCGGCTTCGAATCGGGATCCCCTCACTCCGGGGTAAGTCGCTCTCCCAATTGAGCTACGCGGACATCTGCTCCCATTGCTATCTGCTTTTATCTCATTTGCATTCTGCGGCGCAGGCACGTCACAAGATAATCGCATCTCCCTCTCTCTCTCTCTCTCTCTTCCTGTGTTAGGGGTATACAGTATTTCCCATATTTTAACATTGTATAGGAGACAAGGTGACACCATATCGCTGAAGCTCTTTAATGCTACATTGGAGGGTGTCTTTCAGTCGCTGTGCTGGGAAAACAAGGGGATAAAGATTAATGGAGATTATCTAACTCACCTTCGTTTTGCTGATGATGTAGTCATTTTTTGCAACTACCCCATCAGAGCTGCAGAGTATGATCCAGGAACTTGCTGACAAGAGTCAAGAAGTGGGATTAAAAATGAACTTTCAGAAGACAAAAGTGATGTTCAATGCTTTTACAAGAAATGAAGATTTATCGATTGATGGAGAAAAGCTGGAGATAACAGACACGTACGTTTATCTTGGACAGCAGATATCAAGTGAGGGTCACATTGATGAAGAAATTAATCGGCGTACAAAACTTGCCTGGAGAGCTTTTGGAAGAAACAGCATAATTTTCAAGAGCAATATGTCATTATGTCTTAAAAGAAAAGTGTTTGATCAATGCATCCTTCCAGTGCTTACGTATGGTGCAGAGACGTGGACCTTAACTAAAAGAGACATACAAAGGCTGCAGACAACTCTAAATCATATACATTGATGAAGAAATTAATCGGCGTACAAAACTTGCCTGGAGAGCTTTTGGAAGAAACAGCATAATTTTCAAGAGCAATATGCCATTATGTCTTAAAAGAAAAGTGTTTGATCAATGCATCCTTCCAGTGCTTACGTATGGTGCAGAGACGTGGACCTTAACTAAAAGAGACATACAAAGGCTGCAGACAACTCAAAGCAGCATGGAGAGCTGCATGCTTGGTGTAACCAGGAGAGATAAGAAGAGGAACTCGTTAATCCGAAAAATGACAAGACATCATGATCAGAGTTAAATCCCTGAAATGGCAACACTGCCAGAAGGACAGACCATCGATGGACAGCCGAAATTTTAGATTGGTTTCCAAGGGACAGGAAAAGACCCAGAAGAAGACCACATGGAATATGGGTGGATGAAATTCGAAAGTATGCGGGAGTGACGTGGAGGAGACTGGCACAAGACAGACCGTTGTGGAGGAAACTTGGGGAGACCTTCGCCCAGCAGTGGATTGATAATGGTTGACAATGATGATGATGATGAACATTGTATAGACCATTCTTATTCCTGAATTGCAAAGTGGGTATACTTTGCTTTAATAGTAGGTTGGTTTGAACACGACAGGGCAACGTACCACACTGACCTAATTTTTATGCATTTTTTCTTCTTTGGAAGGGGGAAAATTCTTCGGATTCATTTATTTAATGGGGAAATTGATCTTTAGACCTCTCTCACGAGATTAATTCTCAAAGAATTAACAGATAATGTGCAAGACACAACCGAAAAAAAAAAAGAAATAGGATCATAAATGATGTTAAAATTAGAGATGTTTTCCGTGCAATGATGAGAAACGTCCTTCATTTCCTAAATTGCATTACATGAAATGAAAAACATTTAAAACTCAGGAATGTCATATCTGTTCGTTTGATGAAATTGTGTGAGTCTTATTTAGATATGTTTAACATCTTGTCTCTTCAAACTGATCACCAAAAGTATGGTTCCAGATTTTCTGAACTTCCAACTAGGCTCCTGAAAGACAAACATTAGATTTTGATTCGTTTTTACGAACAGAACTCTTCTCATTTTCTGTGAAAAGATCCATTCACAGTGGCCTTTTCTAGAACGTATGTAAATTTTTAGATAAATATGTAACATATTGTATTTCACCGTTTGAAATACGCATCTTTCCCCGCTTGTTTCGTTTTTGGTTTGAAATTCCTGTGCTGAGAGTGTATCTGTACTCTGTAGGTCAGAAGTTTATCCTCTCCAACAGCCGATGATCATATCTTCATACAATGTCCTTTTACCCTCACGTGTTAGACATCTAACAGAAGGCGAAGGAAGACGCTGTTTCTCACTTTCAAATCAACGAAATCCTTCAAAAGTGCGTTTGTTGAGTTTCTGAGGAGTCAATTTTTTCTATTAATAAGTCTCTTATAAAGATATTACCAAAGAAGGTGTGACGTACCTGCCAGAAGGACGCACACGACATAAAGGCAGATAGGAATCAGAATAAAACGTCCGCGTAGCTCAATTGGTAGAGTGACTTATTCCGGAATGAGGGGATCCGGGTTCGAATCCTGGCGTGGACAGAAATGACGGAGAAATATAAATTCGTTATAATGGCGCCCGAACTATCCGGATGACCCGAACGTTCAAAATCTCGCATTGGTGTGATGTTATTTCCACACCGCGAGATAGGAAAAATAAGAGAATCCCTTCTACAGCACTTCGAAGAAAAAAAAATAAGGGGGAGATGATGTAACGTACCAGGAGATGTGACGTACCTGCCAGAAGGACGCACACGACATTAAGGCAGATAGGAATCAGAATAAAACGTCCGCGTAGCTCAATTGGTAGAGTGACTTATTCCGGAATGAGGGGATCCGGGTTCGAATCCTGGCGTGGACAGAAATGACGGAGAAATATAAATTCGTTATAATGGCGCCCAAACTATCCGGATGACCCGAACGTTCAAAATCTCGCATTGGTGTGATGTTATTTCCACACCGCGAGATAGGAAAAATAAGAGAATCCCTTCTACAGCACTTCGAAGAAAAAAAAAAAATAAGGGGGAGATGATGTAACGTACCAGGAGATGTGACGTACCTGCCAGAAGGACGCACACGACATAAAGGCAGATAGGAATCAGAATAAAACGTCCGCGTAGCTCAATTGGTAGAGTGACTTATTCCGGAATGAGGGGATCCGGGTTCGACTCCTGGCGTGGACAGAAATGACGGAGAAATATAAATTCGTTATAATGGCGCCCGAACTATCCGGATGACCCGAACGTTCAAAATCTCGCATTGGTGTGATGTTATTTCCACACCGCGAGATAGGAAAAATAAGAGAATCCCTTCTACAGCACTTCGAAGAAAAAAAAAATAAGGGGGAGATGATGTAACGTACCAGGAGATGTGACGTACCTGCCAGAAGGACGCACACGACATAAAGGCAGATAGGAATCAGAATAAAACGTCCGCGTAGCTCAATTGGTAGAGTGACTTATTCCGGAATGAGGGGATCCGGGTTCGAATCCTGGCGTGGACAGAAATGACGGAGAAATATAAATTCGTTATAATGGCGCCCAAACTATCCGGATGACCCGAACGTTCAAAATCTCGCATTGGTGTGATGTTATTTCCACACCGCGAGATAGGAAAAATAAGAGAATCCCTTCTCCAGCACTTCGAAGAAAAAAAAAAAATAAGGGGAGATGATGTAACGTACCAGGAGATGTGACGTACCTGCCAGAAGGACGCACACGACATTAAGGCAGATAGGAATCAGAATAAAACGTCCGCGTAGCTCAATTGGTAGAGTGACTTATTCCGGAATGAGGGGATCCGGGTTCGAATCCTGGCGTGGACAGAAATGACGGAGAAATATAAATTCGTTATAATGGCGCCCGAACTATCCGGATGACCCGAACGTTCAAAATCTCGCATTGGTGTGATGTTATTTCCACACCGCGAGATAGGAAAAATAAGAGAATCCCTTCTACAGCACTTCGAAGAAAAAAAATAAGGGGAGATGATGTAACGTACCAGGAGATGTGACGTACCTGCCAGAAGGACGCACACGACATAAAGGCAGATAGGAATCAGAATAAAACGTCCGCGTAGCTCAATTGGTAGAGTGACTTATTCCGGAATGAGGGGATCCGGGTTCGAATCCTGGCGTGGACAGAAATGACGGAGAAATATAAATTCGTTATAATGGCGCCCAAACTATCCGGATGACCCGAACGTTCAAAATCTCGCATTGGTGTGATGTTATTTCCACACCGCGAGATAGGAAAATAAGAGAATCCCTTCTACAGCACTTCGAAGAAAAAAAAAAATAAGGGGGAGATGATGTAACGTACCAGGAGATGTGACGTACCTGCCAGAAGGACGCACACGACATAAAGGCAGATAGGAATCAGAATAAAACGTCCGCGTAGCTCAATTGGTAGAGTGACTTATTCCGGAATGAGGGGATCCGGGTTCGAATCCTGGCGTAAACAGAAATGACGGAGAAATATAAATTCGTTATAATGGCGCCCGAACTATCCGGATGACCCGAACGTTCAAAATCTCGCATTGGTGTGATGTTATTTCCACACCGCGAGATAGGAAAAATAAGAGAATCCCTTCTACAGCACTTCGAAGAAAAAAAAAAAGGGGAGATGATGTAACGTACCAGGAGATGTGACGTACCTGCCAGAAGGACGCACACGACATAAAGGCAGATAGGAATCAGAATAAAACGTCCGCGTAGCTCAATTGGTAGAGTGACTTATTCCGGAATGAGGGGATCCGGGTTCGAATCCTGGCGTGGACAGAAATGACGGAGAAATATAAATTCGTTATAATGGCGCCCGAACTATCCGGATGACCCGAACGTTCAAAATCTCGCATTGGTGTGATGTTATTTCCACACCGCGAGATAGGAAAAATAAGAGAATCCCTTCTACAGCACTTCGAAGAAAAAAAAAAAAATAAGGGGGAGATGATGTAACGTACCAGGAGATGTGACGTACCTGCCAGAAGGACGCACACGACATAAAGGCAGATAGGAATCAGAATAAAACGTCCGCGTAGCTCAATTGGTAGAGCAACTTTATTCCGGAATGAGGGGATCCGGGTTCGAATCCTGGCGTGGACAGAAATGACGGAGAAATATAAATTCGTTATAATGGCGCCCGAACTATCCGGATGACCCGACCGTTCAAAATCTCGCATTGGTGTGATGTTATTTCCACACCGCGAGATAGGAAAAATAAGAGAATCCCTTCTACAGCACTTCGAAGAAAAAAAAATAAGGGGGAGATGATGTAACGTACCAGGAGATGTGACGTACCTGCCAGAAGGACGCACACGACATAAAGGCAGATAGGAATCAGAATAAAACGTCCGCGTAGCTCAATTGGTAGAGCAACTTATTCCGGAATGAGGGGATCCGGGTTCGAATCCTGGCGTGGACAGAAATGACGGAGAAATATAAATTCGTTATAATGGCGCCCGAACTATCCGGATGACCCGACCGTTCAAAATCTCGCATTGGTGTGATGTTATTTCCACACCGCGAGATAGGAAAAATAAGAGAATCCCTTCTACAGCACTTCGAAGAAAAAAAAAAAAAATAAGGGGGAGATGATGTAACGTACCAGGAGATGTGACGTACCTGCCAGAAGGACGCACACGACATAAAGGCAGATAGGAATCAGAATAAAACGTCCGCGTAGCTCAATTGGTAGAGTGACTTATTCCGGAATGAGGGGATCCGGGTTCGACTCCTGGCGTGGACAGAAATGACGGAGAAATATAAATTCGTTATAATGGCGCCCGAACTATCCGGATGACCCGAACGTTCAAAATCTCGCATTGGTGTGATGTTATTTCCACACCGCGAGATAGGAAAAATAAGAGAATCCCTTCTACAGCACTTCGAAGAAAAAAAAAATAAGGGGGAGATGATGTAACGTACCAGGAGATGTGACGTACCTGCCAGAAGGACGCACACGACATAAAGGCAGATAGGAATCAGAATAAAACGTCCGCGTAGCTCAATTGGTAGAGTGACTTATTCCGGAATGAGGGGATCCGGGTTCGAATCCTGGCGTGGACAGAAATGACGGAGAAATATAAATTCGTTATAATGGCGCCCAAACTATCCGGATGACCCGAACGTTCAAAAATCTCGCATTGGTGTGATGTTATTTCCACACCGCGAGATAGGAAAAATAAGAGAATCCCTTCTCCAGCACTTCGAAGAAAAAAAAAAAAATAAGGGGGAGATGATGTAACGTACCAGGAGATGTGACGTACCTGCCAGAAGGACGCACACGACATTAAGGCAGATAGGAATCAGAATAAAACGTCCGCGTAGCTCAATTGGTAGAGTGACTTATTCCGGAATGAGGGGATCCGGGTTCGAATCCTGGCGTGGACAGAAATGACGGAGAAATATAAATTCGTTATAATGGCGCCCGAACTATCCGGATGACCCGAACGTTCAAAATCTCGCATTGGTGTGATGTTATTTCCACACCGCGAGATAGGAAAAATAAGAGAATCCCTTCTACAGCACTTCGAAGAAAAAAAAAATAAGGGGG
Organism: Macrothele yani; assembly: GCA_039090855.1. Classification (NCBI taxonomy): domain Eukaryota; kingdom Metazoa; phylum Arthropoda; class Arachnida; order Araneae; family Macrothelidae; genus Macrothele; species Macrothele yani. Next base: position 112,357,932 of record CM077033.1, on the reverse strand, counting down.
AGATGATGTAACGTACCAGGAGATGTGACGTACCTGCCAGAAGGACGCACACGACATAAAGGCAGATAGGAATCAGAATAAAACGTCCGCGTAGCTCAATTGGTAGAGTGACTTATTCCGGAATGAGGGGATCCGGGTTCGAATCCTGGCGTGGACAGAAATGACGGAGAAATATAAATTCGTTATAATGGCGCCCAAACTATCCGGATGACCCGAACGTTCAAAAATCTCGCATTGGTGTGATGTTATTTCCACACCGCGAGATAGGAAAAATAAGAGAATCCCTTCTACAGCACTTCGAAGAAAAAAAAAAAAAATAAGGGGGAGATGATGTAACGTACCAGGAGATGTGACGTACCTGCCAGAAGGACGCACACGACATAAAGGCAGATAGGAATCAGAATAAAACGTCCGCGTAGCTCAATTGGTAGAGTGACTTATTCCGGAATGAGGGGATCCGGGTTCGAATCCTGGCGTGGACAGAAATGACGGAGAAATATAAATTCGTTATAATGGCGCCCGAACTATCCGGATGACCCGAACGTTCAAAATCTCGCATTGGTGTGATGTTATTTCCACACCGCGAGATAGGAAAAATAAGAGAATCCCTTCTACAGCACTTCGAAGAAAAAAAAAAAAAAAAATAAGGGGGAGATAATGTAACGTACCAGGAGATGTGACGTACCTGCCAGAAGGACGCACACGACATAAAGGCAGATAGGAATCAGAATAAAACGTCCGCGTAGCTCAATTGGTAGAGTGACTTATTCCGGAATGAGGGGATCCGGGTTCGAATCCTGGCGTGGACAGAAATGACGGAGAAATATAAATTCGTTATAATGGCGCCCGAACTATCCGGATGACCCGAACGTTCAAAATCTCGCATTGGTGTGATGTTATTTCCACACCGCGAGATAGGAAAAATAAGAGAATCCCTTCTACAGCACTTCGAAGAAAAAAAAAAAAATAAGGGGGAGATGATGTAACGTACCAGGAGATGTGACGTACCTGCCAGAAGGACGCACACGACATAAAGGCAGATAGGAATCAGAATAAAACGTCCGCGTAGCTCAATTGGTAGAGCAACTTATTCCGGAATGAGGGGATCCGGGTTCGAATCCTGGCGTGGACAGAAATGACGGAGAAATATAAATTCGTTATAATGGCGCCCGAACTATCCGGATGACCCGACCGTTCAAAATCTCGCATTGGTGTGATGTTATTTCCACACCGCGAGATAGGAAAAAATAAGAGAATCCCTTCTACAGCACTTCGAAGAAAAAAAAAAAATAAGGGGGAGATGATGTAACGTACCAGGAGATGTGACGTACCTGCCAGAAGGACGCACACGACATAAAGGCAGATAGGAATCAGAATAAAACGTCCGCGTAGCTCAATTGGTAGAGCAACTTATTCCGGAATGAGGGGATCCGGGTTCGAATCCTGGCGTGGACAGAAATGACGGAGAAATATAAATTCGTTATAATGGCGCCCGAACTATCCGGATGACCCGACCGTTCAAAATCTCGCATTGGTGTGATGTTATTTCCACACCGCGAGATAGGAAAAATAAGAGAATCCCTTCTACAGCACTTCGAAGAAAAAAAATAAGGGGGAGATGATGTAACGTACCAGGAGATGTGACGTACCTGCCAGAAGGACGCACACGACATAAAGGCAGATAGGAATCAGAATAAAACGTCCGCGTAGCTCAATTGGTAGAGCAACTTATTCCGGAATGAGGGGATCCGGGTTCGAATCCTGGCGTGGACAGAAATGACGGAGAAATATAAATTCGTTATAATGGCGCCCGAACTATCCGGATGACCCGACCGTTCAAAATCTCGCATTGGTGTGATGTTATTTCCACACCGCGAGATAGGAAAAAATAAGAGAATCCCTTCTACAGCACTTCGAAGAAAAAAAAAAAATAAGGGGGAGATGATGTAACGTACCAGGAGATGTGACGTACCTGCCAGAAGGACGCACACGACATAAAGGCAGATAGGAATCAGAATAAAACGTCCGCGTAGCTCAATTGGTAGAGCAACTTATTCCGGAATGAGGGGATCCGGGTTCGAATCCTGGCGTGGACAGAAATGACGGAGAAATATAAATTCGTTATAATGGCGCCCGAACTATCCGGATGACCCGACCGTTCAAAATCTCGCATTGGTGTGATGTTATTTCCACACCGCGAGATAGGAAAAATAAGATAATCCCTTCTACAGCACTTCGAAGAAAAAAAAAAAAAGGGGGAGATGATGTAACGTACCAGGAGATGTGACGTACCTGCCAGAAGGACGCACACGACATAAAGGCAGATAGGAATCAGAATAAAACGTCCGCGTAGCTCAATTGGTAGAGCAACTTATTCCGGAATGAGGGGATCCGGGTTCGAATCCTGGCGTGGACAGAAATGACGGAGAAATATAAATTCGTTATAATGGCGCCCGAACTATCCGGATGACCCGAACGTTCAAAATCTCGCATTGGTGTGATGTTATTTCCACACCGCGAGATAGGAAAAATAAGAGAATACCTTCTACAGCACTTCGAAGAAAAAAATAATAAGGGGGAGATGATGTAACGTACCAGGAGATGTGACGTACCTGCCAGAAGGACGCACACGACATAAAGGCAGATAGGAATCAGAATAAAACGTCCGCGTAGCTCAATTGGTAGAGCAACTTATTCCGGAATGAGGGGATCCGGGTTCGAATCCTGGCGTGGACAGAAATGACGGAGAAATTTACTTCGTTATAAAGGATCTTATTAATTTCATTTTTATACGCACTCATTTTCTTTTCCTACTTCGTTGGCTACAAATATAGTTCCAAATCAAACCATTTTCAAAAAACCTTGAGGAGAAAAAACACGAGATTATAATTAAATGTCGATCCATAAAGACAAACCAGACCCTTTTCCTTAATAAGACGTGGCCGAAGTTCGTAGCTCTTTGTAAATTGAGCCCAAAGAACTTCGGAGAAATTAGGGAGGAAACAATGGCTGCCCATGTACCCTTCATCCAATGAGAGGACCCCAGCCGTCGCCTCCTTTTGGAAGATCCCTTTGTTTCCCAATGGTGACGTCATCAGGTGTCGGCACGAGCATTGTTCATTCGACCCAGAACACTGATTGTCTGTCGCCAGGGCTTTAATTAAAGTAGGATGATGAAAGGAAAAAGGAATCTTACCTTTTCTGACTAATTCCTCCCCGGTAGGAATAAATTCAATATTTCCCATCACCATTGGCGATTCGATTGCCTCTGGCTACCAAAAGTTTTCTTTAGTGACTGCAGACAAAGGTCACCGTCTACAAGTTTCTGAAGAGGCATCTTGAATCTCAAAGGTTAACATCTGAGGAAGAAAATTTCTCTTTCTGAAATTAAAAGACAAGTTCTTATTTCTCTTTCTTCTTGCTAACTGTGCATCTTTCTTTTTCTTCGCTTTCATGTCGCATTTACCATAACGAGAAGGGTATTTCCGAACATTGGTTGAGGGATGTGCCTTTAAATATCGAGGCTATCTTCTTTATATGTATTTGGTTACATATGAGGATATCTTCTTTATAAGTATTTGGTTACATACGAGGATATCGAGACTATCTTCTTTACAAGTATTTGGTAACATATGAGGATATCGAGGTTATCTTTTTTAAAAATATTTGGTTACATATGAGGATATCGAGGCTATCTTCTTTATAAGTATTTAGTTACATATGAGGATATCGAGGCTATCTTCTTTGCAAGTATTTCGTTACATATGAGGATATCGAGGCCATCTTCTTTGCAAGTATTTGGTTACATATGAAGATATCGAGGCTGTCTCCTTTGCAAGTATTTGGTTACATATGAGGGTATCGAGGCTATCTTCTTTATAAGTATTTAGTTACATATGAGGATATCGAGGCTATCTTCTTTGCAAGTATTTCGTTACATATGAGGATATCGAGGCCATCTTCTTTGCAAGTATTTGGTTACATATGAAGATATCGAGGCTGTCTCCTTTGCAAGTATTTGGTTACATATGAGGGTATCGAGGCTATCTTCTTTATAAGTATTTGGTTACATATGAGGATATCGAGGCTATCTTCTTTGCAAGTATTTCGTTACATATGAGGATATCGAGGCCATCTCCTTTGCAAGTATTTGGTTACATATGAGGGTATCGAGGCTATCTTCTTTATAAGTATTTAGTTACATATGAGGATATCGAAGCTATCTTCTTTATAAGTATTTAGTTACATATGAGGATATCGAGGCTATCTTCTTTGCAAGTATTTGGTTACATATGAAGATATCGAGGCTGTCTCCTTTGGAAGTATTTGGTTACATATGAGGGTATCGTGGTTATCTTCTTTATAAGTATTTGGTTACATATGAGGATATCGAGGCTATCTTCTTTATAAGTATTTAGTTACATATGAGGATATCGAGGCTATCTTTGTAAGTATTTGGTTAGATATGAAGATATCGAGGCTATCTCCTTTGCAAGTATTTGGTTACATATGAGGATATCGAGGCCATCTTCTTTGCAAGTATTTGGTTACATATGAAGATATCGAGGCTGTCTCCTTTGCAAGTATTTGGTTACATATGAATGTATCGAGGTTATCTTCTTTATAAGTATTTGGTTACATATGAGGATATCGAGGCTATCTTCTTTATAAGTATTTAGTTACATATGAGGATATCGAGGTTATCTTCTTTATAAGTATTTGGTTACATATGAGGATAACGAGGCTATCTTCTTTATAAGTATTTAGTTACATATGAGGATATCGAGGCTATCTTTGTAAGTATTTGGTTAGATATGAAGATATCGAGGCTATCTCCTTTGCAAGTATTTGGTTACATATGAGGGTATCGAGGCTATCTTATTTATAAGTATTTAGTTACATATGGGGATATCGAGGCTATCTTCTTTATAAGTAATTAGTTACATATGAGGATATCGAGGCTATCTCCTTTATTTTGTTACGTATGAGGATATCGAAGCTATCCTCTTTACAAGTATTTGGTTTCCTATGAGGACATCGAGGTTATCTTTTTTGTAAGTATCTGCACTGTTAAAAAAATTCACTTAAAAATGAGAACCTGAACCTATTCGTCTTTTTAAGTACAATCGCATCGCAAACGGCTACATGGCATGCTCAAATATGAGTAACCATACGTACTTACAAACAACTGCGTCAATAAATATAAAATAAATATAATCTCGTATTACTTCATTTTATTGCAGGTGCTAGATGTATAAATGATGCAAATTGTGATAAGAATATCCCCATTGGTAAGAATGTAGTTCATGGCTGTACAGTTAAAATAAGATGAGGAGTCATCGTCCAAAGTAATGGGAAACCAAGATGGTGGCAATATTTCAAAATGGCTACATGTGTTGAGATTTTGTTAGGATTTTTTTTTCTTTACACATCATGCAAAAGAGTGTTTGGTATCGATTTATATGTTTTTGAGGTCAACGATTTCATTTTTCATGTTAAAAATAGGCTAGTAATAAATATGCAGTACATAAGTGGCCTTCCTTTACACAAGGGGACGTTCTTATCGCAATTAGAGGATTTTATATTCGTGGCTCCTGTTTTAAATAAGAAAAAGATCGTTTTAAAAAGATTTTAGTATTACTTGTAAAATGATTTCAGTATTACTTTATATGCCACTAATCCGAATTATCCATTTTTTTTTCAAATTTGAGTATGTGAAGGTAGTATTCAAAAAATAGCAAAGCGGCTCCGATTAGTTACTGCCAGAAACCTGGGTAAGGAAAAATCGAAATCTCTCGTTTAGACAATTTTCACACTGTGCCAAAACACATGTGCTAATAATTCGGTGTGTCCTGCGAATAATAAAGATGTGTCTTCACGTAACGCTGGATATGCAACACTGGCGCAGAAACTTAGGGAATTTTGAAGGTAATAATGCCTTTGCCGCCCCGGTGGCGCGGTGGTCTAAGCGATGGATTCTGATGATTCGCACGGAAGGGGTCCGGGTTCGAATCCCGGTGAGGCATGGATGTTGTGTTTGTCTTACGGCACTGGCTCTCTCCCTTCCCTGGAACCAGTGACCCTAAATTAGGGACGGGCGACTGCTTATGGCCCATTGAGTTGCTCACGGTGGTCGTTAAACCTCCAATCAAAAAAAAAAAAAATTAATGCCTTACCGATGAATATTATTATGAAGATGTTTGATGAAGACAAAAGACAAGCTAGGTGGCACAAAAGTGTGCATTAAATTACAATTCCATAGTTCAAAAGAGCAAAGAAACGAAATCTTTCTGATGGTAAGAAAGAAGAGCCGATATCATCATCGCATGAACGTAAACACTGATCATCTATTTCTAAAGATGTGTGCTTCTTTTGTGATGGTTCTGCGACCAATGAGGATTAATTGTTTAATGTTACAACATTGCATGTAGATCAAAAAGGTAAAGGGGGTGTGGCACTGAACAAGCAAATTGTGTTCTACTAGCATAACATAGTGGTGGCGATATGATTGCTCTGGATGCAAAATACCATGCAAAGTGCTTGGTAGGATTGTACAACAAGTCTCGGAGTAATCAAATGCCACCAATAAGCAGCGGTGTTCATATATATATATGCGAGGAAGTAATTTTTGCAGAATTAGTCAATTTCAAGGAGAAAAGTATGAAAGATTCAAATGAAACACAACCAGTTTTCAAGGTGAGTGTCCTGACAAAAACGTACAACGTGCGACTAATAGGATCCTAGTTATATTTTATATTACCGTCTATACACAATGAAGATTTTGAATCTAAATATTCAAATCCGAAAAAGATCATAAAACCACCTGCAACCAGATAAATATATTTACTTGATCATTCACACTCTACTAGATCTTTCAAAACGCCAAGCATTTGATCTTCAGGTATCAGCTGATCAACAAAGATTAGAAACATCATATTTATAATACAGCAGTTCAAAATGGGTAACGTATTTTTATAATCATTCGCGCGATGTCAATATCGCGTGAGCTGTTACTGAGTATCATACAACTGCGAGTGTTATTGGTTCGTACATTAACTAGTCAAAGTAAGTCTTAGCGAGTATTTTTATTGGGTTTGACTTCGCCGAAATAATGTCGTCCATGGAGTCGGGATCGTGATGGGTTGGGCCTCGTTGCAACACTTTTTATCATATTCGTAAATAAAGAGACTTTCCATAAGCAGCAGGGATCTTCGAGTGTTAGTTGTTGCCAATATTTTAGACTCATTCGATACTGGGATGTGCGTTCCTTTGTTTACTGCTCTAGATAACGCAGATCCTTCAGAGTGAATTTTAACGGCATATTTATGTTCAGAGAGTCTTGTGTGCAAGGTTCGCAGTGTAGATCCTATATATGATGTTTCTTCATGCTCATCATTCGGCTTCATTGGTATGAGGTAAACACCGTGTCGATGGTGTATTGCAATGGGGTATCTATCATTTTTGACTATTGAAAAGATGTTTTTGCTGCGTTCACCAAATTTTATATGGTTCATTTTACAAGCATTGCGGAGCCTTGTTGCTATACCGGGTATATAGTCCATTGTACCGACAAATCTGTTTGATAATGTGGTTCTGATTAAGGTTGTGCTGGAGGAGTGTTGTAGTTTGTTAAGTATACGGTAGATGGTTTCTTTACAGTATCCATTTTTTACGGCTATATTTAATATGTGATCCAATTCTTTATTGCATGCATCTATGCTTGATGAATGTGAGAAAGCCCTTTTAACCAAAAATTGAAAACTGGACAGTTTATGGCTCATGGGGTGAGCTGAATTACTTGGGATGATAATCGTTTGGGAGGTTGGTTTTCGGCACACAGAGTACATTATGTTATGAGTATCTTGATTACTTTGTAACATAAAATCTAGATATGGCAACTTATGGTCCTGTTCATACTCAGTAGTGAAACTGATGGATGGATATTGTGAAGAAAATGCATCAACAAACTGTGTTAACAGGTCTCGTCCATGTGTCCAGAAAATTAAAATATCATCGATGTACCTAATATATAAGCTTGGTTTGTGTAGTGCCGATAGCAATCTCATAAATAATATATTGTCGCATCATCACTATATTTGTCATAAATGTAGAACTCATGGCGTCTAGGGAATTCAATCTTGCTCAACGAATACAACCAGCCATTATTTTCTTAAGACTTTATTCGAACACACAACACAAGTAACACAAGACAATAATTAACAATTTAAACGAATTCATTCCACACAACAAACAACCCCAACGACCTTCTCCCAATTTCACTTCCTCTCTTCTGCCACCCGCTCTCTGCTCTGGACGTCGTCCTTATCTGTAAAGCTATCGTGTAGACGATACTGTGCCGCCATCTGTGAGTCAGAATTGTCATTACAAGTACTTAGTCCATTTGAATAAGCAGAAACCTTACATAAAATTGTGCGGTCCATTGCCCAGCATGTGACAACGAGTATATAATATCCCAGATGTGCCATTGATTAATATACTTCCAGTTGATTCTATGAAAAAATGGGTATGTATGAAGTACACGCATTCCAAGTTTGAAATCGAGCCGCGGATGGCTTAGTGGTTAGAGATTCAGACAACTGATGGAAGTACCCCAGGTTCACACCTACCATGATAAGCTTGAACCGTGGGGATGTGAATTTCTAACGATCGCTGAATATCCGTCGTGCATCGGACGAGCACGTTAAGTGACGGTCCCCGGGTAGAAATCCCCATGTTACATATAAAGGTGTCCATTCCCTAAGCCCCCTAATTTCTCTCTGCATTCTACGTGCAAAATCGGGCCATTGTACGGTGGCGCCATCTATTGTGCTCTCTGTCACTTACAAAATATCCTGTCAGAATCGCTAGATTGGCTCTAATTTCTTCAGTTTCTGTGCCCTGCCCGAAAGGGCGCAGAAACTGAATGAAGTTAGAGCACATATAATTTAAATATATGGATTTTTTTAGTACATATATTTGAAATATATGTACTCAAAAATGAGAACATATATTTCAAATGAGAAACACCAGATATACCCACAATTGATTCCCTGTATGTACTCAAAAATGAGTACGTGTCTTTTCCAAATATGATACACAAGTACTCGAAGCTATTATAAGCCCAGAATGTATTCAAAAACGAGTACATTTTGCTTATTTCTAAGTAACAATATTTATCAGTGTGGTTACATATGAGGATATCGAGGCTGTCTTCTTTATAAGTAATTGGGTACACATGAGGATATCGCGGCTATCTTCTTTATAAGTATTTGGTTACATATGAGGGTATCAAGGTTATCTTCGTTTCAAATATTTGGTTACATATTAGGGTATCGAGGCTGTCTTTTCAAGTATTTGTTACATATGATGATACCGAGGCTACCTACTTTATAAGTATTTGGTTACATACGAGAATATCAACGCTATCTTCTTCTTTTTAAATATTTGGTTACATATGAGGATATCGAGGATATCTTCTTTTCAAGTATTTGATTACGTATGAGGATATCGAGGCTATTTTTGTTATAAGTATCTGGTTAGATATGAGAATATAGAGGTTAACTTCTTTATAAGTATTTGGTTTCATATGAGGATATCGAGGTTATCTTCTTTTCTAGTATAGGGTTACGTATGAGGATATCGAAACTATCTTTATAAATATTTGGTTATATATGAGGATTCGCGGCTATTTTTATTATAAGTATTTGGTTATATATGAGGGTATCGAGGCTATCTTCTTTTAAAGTATTTGGTTACGTATGAGAATATCGAGGCTATTTTCTTTATAAGTATTTGGTTACTTATGAGATTACAGAGTTTAACTTCTTTATAAGTATTTGTTACATATGATGATATCGAGGCTACCTTCTTTATAAATATTTGGTTACATACGAGGATGCAACGCTCCTAGCCATTACTTCCCCACCAAAATTTACTTTGCCCAGCTACTATCTTGGTAATCTGTCTCTCTCTCTCTCTCTCTCTCTCTGGATTCGAACCCACGACTAGGACGTAATGTGCAGAAGACAGATATTCAAATAAATTTACAATGACAAATAAATATTATGTTGTGTAAATGCACTTCAAATTTTAAAGCTCCCAATTTCAGTAGTGATGGCTTGAGGTACATGATGCTGAATCAGCTTATTAACAGACATTTCTGCTCATTTTAAATCTATATGTAGCACTCTAAGTTTGGTATTCAAATGTTAATCGTTGCTTTTCTTCTAAATATGTCATGTGCTCATTATTATTACGTTCGTTGAGTCTTTCATACGGGAGGCTGGAAATATTTCAGGCGAGGTGGACTCTCTCCTGGTGGCCTCCAAGCCACAACCCTGGTGAACGATAAAATGCGCTTGCATTTATAACAGAAGTAGATAGCCAAGTCTGAACCTGATCTGTGGGAGAAATTCTTACGAGAAATGGCACATCTGTCTTGCTGTGCTCCATTCCGTTCACTACTGAAGAACATTCTTCAGCTCAGCAGAGCAGCTTTTTTCTTCCAGAGAACGTCTTGCGTTTTTCGCAAGAAAGGCCAGGCCGGACCGCGCATTCAAAGTTAAAACCATGCAGGCCTCTAATTTCTCGTCATGATTCTTTGTGATCTCAGCGTAAGAAGACAGGAGAACACTGGTATAATCACATAATGAAAACGATCACTAACTTTTGTTTCGAAGGTATCTCATACCAAAAGATCACTAGCTCTTACTTCGAAGGTATCTCATACCGAAACATCACTAACTCTTACTTTGAAGGTATCTCATACCGAAAGATCACTATCTCTTACTTCGAAGGTATATTATGCCGAAATATCACTAACTCGTACATTGAAGGTATCTCATACCGGAAGATCACTAACTCTTATTTCGAAGGTGCTCATACTAAAAGATCAATAACTCTTACTTCGAAGGCATCTCATACCAAAAGATCAATAACTCTTACTTCGAAGGTTCTCATACCAAAAGATCACTAACTCTTACTTTGAAGGCATCTCACACCATAAGATCACTAACTCTTACTTCGAAGGCATCTCATACCAAAAGATCGCTTACTCTTACTTCGAAGGCATCTCATACCAAAAGATCACTAACTCTTACTTTGAATGTGCTCATACTAAAAGATCAATAACTCTTACTTCGAAGGTATCTCATACCGAAACATCACTAACTCTTACTTTGAAGGTATCTCATACCGAAAGATCACTACCTCTTACTTCGAAGGTATATTATGCCGAAATATCACTAACTCGTACATTGAAGGTATCTCATACCGGAAGATCACTAACTCTTACTTCGAAGGTATCTCATACTAAAAGATCACTAGCTCTTACTTCGAAGGTATCTCATACCGAAACATCACTAACTCTTACTTCGAAAGTATCTCATGCCAAAAGATCACTAACTATTACTTTGAAGGTATCTCATACCGAAAGATCTCTAGCTCTTACTTCGAAGGTATCTCATACCGAAACATCACTAACTCTTACTTTGAAGGTATCTCATACCGAAAAATCACTAGCTCTTACTTCGAAAGTATCTCATGCCAAAAGATCACTAACTATTACTTTGAAGGTATCTCATACCGAAAGATCTCTAGCTCTTACTTCGAAGGTATCTCATACCGAAAGATCACTAACTCTTACTTCGAAGGTATCTCATAATGAAAGATCACTAACTCTTACTTCGAAGGTATCTCATACCAAAAGATCACTAACTCTTACTTTGAAGGCATCTCATATCATAAGATCACTAACTCTTACTTCGAAGGTATCTCATACCAAAAGATCGCTTACTCTTACTTCGAAGGCATCTCATACCAAAAGATCACTAACTCTTACTTTGAATGTGCTCATACTAAAAGATCAATAACTCTTACTTCGAAGGTATCTCATGCCGAAAGATCACTACCTCTTACTTCGACGGTATCTCATGCCGAAAGATCACTAACTCTTACTTCGAAGGTATCTCATACCGAAAGATCACTAACTCTTACTTCGAAGGTGCTCATACCAAAAGATCACTAACTCTTACTTCGAAGGTATCTCATACCAAAAGATCACTAACTTTTACTTCGAAGGTATCTCATACCAAAGATCACTAACTCTTACTTCGAAGGTATCTCATACCGAAAGATCACTAACTCTTACTTCGAAGGTGCTCATACCAAAAGATCACTAACTCTTACTTCGAATGTATGTCATACCAAAAGATCACTAACTCTTACTTCGAAGCAGAGTTGGTCGGAGAAAGAGCAGTGCTATTTGATAGCTTCGTAAAGAAAAAATCTACCGATGGAGTTTCCCTAACGATGACGTAGAATCATGGGCGGATTTCCGGCTTGGCGCGCGCCTGGGGCCTCGCTATTTCAGGGGCCCCGAAAACATATAATTGGATTTTCAGTTTTGGTTTTCACGAACCGAAGCAAATCAATCCTTAAAGACACTACTTTGTATTGTCAATGGATATTTTACTTTCTCATATTAATAATACCATATTTTTTCTTGCTGTTGCTGATATTCCGTATTTTCGAGTTCTTATCGATGTACTTATTTTGAAAGGAACGGTATAAATAATTTTGAGTTCCTTTTAGGGGTTGGTAAAGAAGGTATTCACGCTTCCCACACTTTTCATTGTTTAAGGCGAATTCTTAACTGGCCTGCTATGCTATGAATTGCTTTCATGGTGCTTCCAGCCAAAGCAACACATCTGTTTGGAACCTTTCCACATTCATCCCAAGTTGCGATGAGGAGTACTTGTAAAACATTTCCTGATGATCGGGCGTGTTGGTTGTTAGTAGTTTTTCCCTTTTGTGTTAGGATAATGAATGAAGAGAGAAATATTCTTCACAGGATAACTCTTCTTAGGACAATCAAGTTCTTTCTCGGCCGTTAAACCAAAAGAGTCATTAATATTTAGGCTGAAAAAATAAAGAAATTTGAGAATATCACACTATCTTATTTAATAGTGTTAAAAGTAATTTATATTGTATTGCAACAGCACTTTCTCATTACTTTATGCCCCCTTGGTTTAATACTGATAATTATCAAGTATTCTCACCTTTTCTATTCCTTAAATGGACTTAAACCTAGCTTTTGAAAAAGCAATAAAAAGTTCCAATGATACTCTTACTCAAAAACCTGCTGTTCCTACTTTTCCATTTTCAAACCGGATCTTTTGCATTTAATTTGTATGCTTCTGCTTCTGATAGCTGCAGTGTAGGTATAAATGGGACACTTGTATTTTAAGTGTCAAACCTAACATCCATTGACTCCCTATTACCCTCAAAATTCTGTTTATGATAACTGCAGTGCATGAAGTATATGGGATATTAAAAGTGCCAAATTTAATATTAGCCGCAAAAATAATTTTTGAAATAACTCTGAAATCAAAAAGTTCGATGTGCACGGATAGACAAAAATATTACACCAGCACTGTTTCTTACAGAACGTTCTAATAATAGGAAGCGATGGCATTTAAAAAAAATGTAAAAACTTTTTCTTGACTCCTCCCCCCCCGGTCTTTTTTTTGTTGTTAATCTGACGGATGAAAATTTCTGAAGGGACAAAAAAGGGGGAGGGGGCCCCTGAACCCTTTTTAGCGCCTAGGGCCCTAAAAGATGTAAAGTCTCCTCTGCGTAATATGATGCTATTCGTTGAAATGTTTCTTGCTTCAAGACAAGTACTGGCTTCCATGTAAACAATGTTAAGAGCATGCTCACAAATACTGCGTGACGGGCCTTGCGTTCATGTAACAGACAGCTTCATTAATGTGGAGGTAATAAGTTCAATTGCGATCACTATGTTTACGGAAACACATCTGCACGTGCAAAAAATAGGGCTGTCATGAAGCATAGAATAAATTCATTGATGTATTTCCAAAAAAAAAAAAAATAATAAGAATGTCTATAACAAGTGTTCTGATTTGAAAAGAACCTTGCCTATTAAAACGGCAAGACATTTTATAAAAAAAGATTTAAAGAGATCCCTTTATTTTATAGAATTTTTCATTTGTTTTCAAATTTTGAGAATTTTGCTATCTGCTGTTCTGCCGTAAGAGGCCTTTGACGACCACAGTTACAAATCTCTGAGCCGTTGTTTTATACTTCCTTCCTTTTTTCTTTTCTTTTTCAACAATGCTTTTCTTTCCTGTCGTCTTTATTTGCTTTGAAGGCATTAGCCACTGAAAATGTCTGATGGAATAGAATCACGTGACGACTTTTCCCCATTCTCGAGCAAATGAAAAAAAGAGAATGCTCGCGGCCCTTTTACTGTGAGAAATCTGGCAATGGTCATTGCTCTCAGTCGCATTTTATAGGTGGCGGTTGTTTGTAGAGGAAACCGTCGGTTTAAACAAAATGAATCAGTTCCTTGCTTATCAGACATATTTTTTAACTACCGTTTTTGATTCTTCTTTGAGGAAACAGACATCGCACGGAATCTCCGTAATTAGGGTTCTTTCACACCCTCCCTCCTTCTGTGCGAGCTACGATTATGTCGTAGCCCTGATTTTGTCGTGCGAGGTGTGGAATATGCAATAGGAAGGAGAGAAAAAGTTATTTCCGCAGTGTTCGGAAATGTGCTTCTCAAACGGCTCTATAAAAACCTGCTAATGAAATGTGGGACTTTACGTCACTTTAACGCAATAATGACCTCAGCTCGAAAATATTTTGAAAGTTTTTAAACCTGGAATCAACGCCCCGAAAAAGAGGAGTAAAATATTTAAATAAAGCAAAGGAATTTAGGAAATCGATGTCCGGTAATTAAAGTCACGTCGTCAGAGAGAAGGAGCTATAAAAGTATTGTTCTAAATTTAAAACTCAGGGGATTTTCTCACATTTTCCACAACCGCACGTAACTAAGAATTGTTTCATCGTCTTATTATGCGTACGAAACATTTCGTTATCGCCCTGTCATACGCAAGATCTGAGATGGATTCTGACCTGATTTCGGATTCATCGCAAGTAGCACAGCTTCTTTAAAATGATTTCTGAGGCATAATTGCTCTCAAAATGACGAAATATTGGACTTTCGTTTATTCAGTTCTATCGTATCGACGCATTCCTATTGATTGCACATTCATCATTGGTGGACCTTCATCGACAAAACTCATTCGGTAATGCGCCATTTTCTGGCGAATGCTAATTGTATGGAATTAGATGGATGTATACTAACCTAAATGTTTTATACCATTCCAGCTGCACAACTCTCGAACAAATTGGAACGCCCACAGCTTGTCGAACACAGTGAAACGAGGAGCAGTACGACTTCTCGAACAAAGTAGAACGAGGAGTGCAACTTCTCGAACACAGTGGTATGACCAGCAGTACAACTTCTCTAGCACAGTTGAACGACCAGCAGTACAACTTCTCGAACACAGTGGTACGAACAGCATTGCAACTACTCTAACGCAGTTGAACGACCAGCAGTACAACTTCTCGAACGCAGTGGAACGAAGAGCAGTACCACTTCTCGAACTGAGTAGAACGACCAGCAGTACAACTTCTCCAGCACAGTGGTACGAACAGCAGTACAACTTTTCTAACACAGTTGAATGACCACTAGTACAACTTCTCGAATACAGTGGAACGAACAGCAGTACAACTTCTGCAACAGAGTGGAACGACCAGCAGTACAAATTCTCGAACACAGTGGTACGAAAAGCATATAACGAAGTAAATTTCTCCGTCATTTTTATCCGCGCCAGGATTCGAACCCGGGTCCCCTCATTCCGGAATAAGTTGCTCTACCGATTGAGCTACGCGGACGTTTTATTCTGATTCCTATCTGCCTTTATGCGGCCTTCTGGCAGGTACGTCACATCTCCTGGTACGTTACATCATCTCCCCCTTATTTTTCTTTTTTTCGAAGTGCTGGAGAAGGGATTCTCTTATTTTTCCTATCTCGCGGTGTGGAAAGAACATCACACCATTGCGAGATTTTGAACGGTCGGGTCATCCGGATAGTTCGGGCGCCATTATAACGAAGTAAATTTCTCCGTCATTTTTATCCGCGCCAGGATTCGAACCCGGGTCCCCTCATTCCGGAATAAGTTGCTCTACCGATTGAGCTACGCGGACGTTTTATTCTGGCTCCTATCAGCCTTTATGTCGTTTGCGTCTTTCTGGCAGGTACGTCACATCTCCTGGTACGTTACAAGCAGTACAACTTCTCTATCACAGTTGAACGACCAGCAGTACAATTTCTCGAACACAATGGAACGTACAGTAGTACAACTTCTCTAACTGAGTGGAACGACCAACAGTACAATTTCTCGAACACAATGGAACGAACAGCAGTACAACTTCTCTAACTGAGTGGAAAGACCAGCAGTACAACTTCTCTAACTGAGTGGAAAGACCAGCAGTACAACTTCTCGAACACAGTGGTACGAAAAGCAGTACAACTTCTCTCACACAGTTGAATGACCATTAGTACAACTTCTCGAACACAGTGGAACGCCCAGCAGTACAACTTCTTGTACACAGTGGAACGAACAGCAGTTCAACTTCTCGAACACAGTGGTACGAACAGCAGTACAACTCTAACACAGTTGAACGACCAGAAGTATAACTTCTCTAACACAGTGAAACGCACAGCAGTACAACTTGTCGAACACAAAGGAACGAACAGCAGTACAACTTCTAGAACATAATGGGACGAACAGCAGTACAACTTCTGGAACATAGTGGAACGACCAGCAGCACAACTTCTCTAACACAGTGGAACGACCAGCAGTACACTTCTCGAACACAGTAGAACGAGTGGCAGTACAACTTCTGGAACACAGTACAACGAGGAGCAGTACAACTTATCTAACATACTGGAACGAGGAGCAGTATATATTCCAGTTGTACAACTTCTCGGACAAATTGGAACGACCGGCAGTACAGCTTGTCGAACACAGTTGAAAGAGGAGCAGTAAAACTTCTCAAACACAGTGAAACGACCAGCAATACAACTTCTCGAACACAGTAGAACGAACAGCAGTACAACTTCTCGAACACAGTGGAACGAACAGCAGTATATATTCCAGTTGTACAACTTCTCGGACGAATTGAAACGACCAGCAATACAACTTCTCGAACACAGTAGAACGAACAGCAGTACAACTTATCGAACACAGTGGAACGAACAGCAGTATATATTCCAGTTGAACAACTTCTCGGACGAATTGAAACGACCTGCAGTTCAGCTTGTCGAACACAGTGCAACGAGGAGCACTACAACTTCTGGAACACAGTGGAACGAGGAGCAGTACAACTTCTCTGACGCAGTAGAACGACCAGCAGTACAATTGTTAGAACATAGTGGAACGAACAGCAGTACAATTTCTCTAACACAGTGAAACGACCAGCAGTACAACTTTTCGAACACAATGGAACGAATAGCAGTTCAACTTCTCTAACACAGTGAAACGACCAGCAGTACAACTTCTAGAACACAATGGAACGAACAGCAGTAAAACTTCTAGAACACAGTGGAACGATCAGCAGTACAAGTTCTCGAACACAGTGGATTGAACAGCAGTGCAGCTTATCGAATACAATGGAAAGAACAGCAGTATAACTTCTCTAACTGAGTGAAACGACCAGCAGTACAAATTCTCGAACACAGTGGTACGAAAAGCAGTACAACTTTTCCATCACAGTTGAACGACCAGCAGTACAATTTCTCGAACACAATGGAACGAACAGCAGTACAACTTCTCTAACTGAGTGGAACGACCAGCAGTACAACTTCTCGAACACAGTGGAACAAACAGCAGTACAACTTCTCGAACACAGTGGAACGAACAGCAGTACAACTTCTCGAACTGAGTGGAACGACCAGCAGTACAACTTCTCGAACTGAGTGGAACGACCAGCAGTACAACTTCTCGAACACAGTGGAACAAACATCAGTACAACTTCTCGAACACAGTGGAACGAACAGCAGTACAACTTCTCAAACACAGTGGAACGAACAGCAGTACAACTTCTCGAACACAGTAAAACGAACAGCAGTACAACTTCGCGTACACAGTGGAACGAACAGCAGTATATATTTCAGTTGTACAATTTCTTGGACAAAATGAAACGAACATTAGTATATCTCGGCGACCGCTGCAATAAAGAGAAATTTTCGTTGAAACTCGTGTAATTGTGAACCTTGCAAGATCTGTTTTCATTTGTATTTCTTAATCGCCCGAAACCGTCCTTGACACAACGTAAGTTTTGTACATGAAAATATTCTACGACTTAGGAAATCAACGGAAGTTGAACATAACAGACTATGGCGCAAAACTTTTAGCTATCTGAAAAATTAGATGTACGTGGGATTGACGTAAATAGTTCAACAGGTATTGCATTTTGGATTTATTTAGCAAAGTTTACATGGCGAATGAATAATTAATACAGAAATTTAACGTGGACCAGGAACATCAAACAAAGATATTCGCTCTTTCCACATTTATAAGTGAGTCACGGAAAAATTCTCATTGGCGGCCACCGGGAGTCGAACCCAGGGTCTTCCAGTTACGCGCCGGATATGCTTCCGCTACACCACAGCGGCCTCGAATTCCTCCAGACTCACACACGCTAACTGCCAAGCCAAGTTGGCAGGTTGCTTCTTGGAGCCCCGCACAATGCTGGGGATTCACCAAAGATGGTAAGCAGCAACTGAACAAATAAATAGAAGGCGAATGAATAATTATTACAGACATTTAACGTGGACCAGGAACATCAAACAAAGATCTTCGCTCTTTCCACGTTTATAAGTGAGTCACGGAAAAATTCTCATTGGCCGCCACCGGGAATCGAACCCAGGGTCTTCCAGTTACGCGCCGGATATGCTTCCACTGCACCACTGCGGCCTCGAATTCCTCCAGACTCGCATACACTAATTGCCAAGCCAAGTTGGCAGGTTGCTTCTTGGAGCCCCGCACAATGCTGGGGATTCACCAAAGATGGTAAGCAGCAACTGAACAAATAAATAGAAGGCGAATGAATAATTATTACAGACATTTAACGTGGACCAGGAACATCAAACAAAGATCTTCGCTCTTTCCACGTTTATAAGTGAGTCACGGAAAAATTCTCATTGGCCGCCACCGGGAATCGAACCCAGGGTCTTCCAGTTACGCGCCGGATATGCTTCCACTGCACCACTGCGGCCTCGAATTCCTCCAGACTCGCATACACTAATTGCCAATCCAATTGGCAGATTGCTTCTTGGAGCCGCGCACAATGCTGGGGATTCACCAAAGATGGTAAGCAGCAACTGAACAAATAAATAGAAGGTGAATGAATAATTAATACAGACATTTTACGTGGACCAGGAACATCAAACAAAGATCTTCGCTCTTTCCACGTTTATAAGTGAGTCACGGAAAAATTCTCATTGGCCGCCACCGGGAGTCGAACCCAGGGTCTTCCAGTTACGCGCCGGATATGCTTCCGCTACACCACAGCGTCCTCGAATTCCTCCAGACTCACACACGCTAACTGCCAAGCCAAGTTGGCAGGTTGCTTCTTGGAGCCTCGCACAATGCTGGGGATTCACCAAAGATGGTAAGCAGCAACTGAACAAATAAATAGAAGGTGAATGAATAATTAATACAGACATTTAACGTGGACCAGGAACATCAAACAAAGATCTTCGCTCTTTCCACGTTTATAAGTGAGTCACGGAAAAATTCTCATTGGCCGCCACCGGGAGTCGAACCCAGGGTCTTCCAGTTACGCGCCGGATATGCTTCCGCTACACCACAGCGGCCTCGAATTCCTCCAGACTCACACACGCTAACTGCCAAGCCAAGTTGGCAGGTTGCTTCTTGGAGCCCCGCACAATGCTGGGGATTCACCAAAAAGATGGTAAGCAGCAACTGAACAAATAATTAGAAGGCGAATGAATAATTAATACAGACATTTAACGTGGACCAGGAACATCAAACAAAGATCTTCGCTGTTTCCACGTTTATAAGTGAGTCACGGAAAAATTCTCATTGGCCGCCACCGGGAGTCGAACCCAGGGTCTACCAGTTACGCGCCGGATATGCTTCCGCTTCCTGCTTCTGTGTAGCAACCTGCCAACTTGGCTTGGCAATTAGTGTATGCGAGTCTGGAGGAATTCGAGGCCGCAGTGGTGCAGTGGAAGCATATCCGGCGCGTAACTGGAAGACCCTGGGTTCTACTCCCGGTGGCCGCCAATGAGAATTTTTCCGTGACTCACTTATAAATGTGGAAAGAGCGAATATCTTTGTTTGATGTTAAAGTTTGCATGGTTAGTCGCATTCCAAGTCAGAAGGCTTTCGGCTAAATTGTTAGTGGCGTAATCGAATTCTCATCGATATAGACACACTAAGTGCGCTTCAGTCCTTTTGGAAAAACACAGCAAACAGAACATTTGTTTTCATATCTCAACAAGAGAGCATTTTCTCAGATATTCTGCTGTTGGGACTTGGATTTTTCTTCTATTACAATGATTACGGCAATGACACGTGGATGCGAAAGTTAAAAAAGCATATCACCGAATAAAAGGTGGTCATATTAGAGCTCTTGATAGAGTTTCTTTCAGTGAGGAGAAGCAATCACCTAACATCTCGTCGATTTCCCTAATCCTGCGAAAACGACTGCAATGAATTCCGCAGTAACGGGCGAGTTTTGGAAAAATGCTTCCCAACTTAGAAACAGCCATCATGTTTGGAATGAAAAAGCGAGAAGATTTCATGTTATGCATGCTCTCGATTAGTGGGATTAACTTAATGTCAACCACATTTTCATTTGCCATTCATTCTGAGTAATCGCATTTCATTGCTTGCAATCCCTCCCGCTAGTGTAATTAGCTTACCTGTAATTTCGAAATTCAATTTAAAAACATCGCTCGCGTCACATTCGCTGAAGCATGACATTTTGTCTCCTCAATCTCGTCACCACGTAAACGATTCAGCACCGACTCCCGAGTCAATACACATTTCGCATTCTCATCAAAATACATAAACGTAAACAAAGACGTGTTAATCAGCACTTATTACCGAACTGAGCTCCTTTAACTTTTCACGTGGTTGCTTCAATGAAAGCAGAGTAACTATGCAATTAAATTTTATATCAACCGTAATGAACTTGCAACCTAGAGGAGCATTTGCACATCGTAAAACTTGTAGTTCGTGTGGGCGAATAAATGGAGCATTGTAAATGCTACATATTGCACGGGGAATTTACCGCCAACTAAAGACATGATTGAGTGATTTAAATCTATTATTTAATATCGTTAAAAATCGTATGAACTTGTAAACATTTAAAAAATAATAGAATACAGCAGTGACTACTGTTTCAGTCTTACGCCATGAAGGCAAGAACAGCTCTGATGATACATTTTGCCGTTACATTCAATAGTGTTTGTCACGAAAAGAATGGACCTTTTTCATGTGACGTCAGAAGTGGATTTCTGCGTACCAAGATGGCTGATGATTCAATCAAAGAATATAAACGCTTCGCGTGAAGAAGCTCAACTCTCGTAGAGATAATGTAAAACAGGCGACAGCAGCGCCACCATGTAATGCGGCAGCAGATGCTCTGCGGGAAAGTTAACATTCAGGCGCAAAAAGCGTAGGAGACACGGGACGGGAAGCCTATTTCACGGAAAGGAAGCTAAGCTTTGATCTGCGACTGTTTCCTTCGGTCTCATTTTGTCTACTAAAGCATTTTCTTTTTGTTCTTTTCTGAGTATCCCTCCTGTCCCTTCTTTTGGTGAAACAAATATATACATTAGCAATTAATATTATTTTAAGGAAATTTTAGCAGTTTTATTCTCACTTTAAGCACCGTAGTAATACCAGGTTGCTTGGCATGAATTTCATATTTACAATATACCTTAAATGTCAAAAATGCTGAGGCTGGTTTCCCAGTAGCAGCCATAATAATAATAAAAAAAAAAAAAAAAGCAAAGACAACCGCAGTTTCCCAAAGCTACAATTTTTTTTCTACCCTTCCGAAGTTTGTAAATTAAACGCACTGCGCTGGAGAAATTTTCTCAACAGATCGGAAAAACATCCGTTCGTATCTGAGTAGGTTCGAACCTGGGCCGCTGGCGTGATAGCTGAGCTCTCTACCGACCGGACTAACTCGCCACGATTGAGTACATGCTTAAAGCTGTCTGTTTGGTATGCATTGTGTAATCGAATGCTTCCCTCTTTCATTTTACAATATTACGAGGTATTTTTCATAAAAGTCAGTTTCATATAATTGATAAATTAATTTTTTCAACGTAACGATAGCTTTTTTTTCAGCAAACGTTGTTTTAATGGTTTTCCAGGATATTTGTTTCAAACGGTTTCAAATTTGTTCTTGTTATTCATCCACTCCATTCCATGAATTGTTATTCATCGGAATGGAGTGGGTGTATTTCATGGCTGTAATATAAACGCAGATCTAGATGAGAACAACAAAACCTTTGAACAAAACGCCAACACAAACAAGCGTTTATATTCTTTGAACACAAACACGCATGCTCAGTC
The DNA here is from genome assembly GCA_039090855.1 of Macrothele yani. Lineage (NCBI taxonomy): Eukaryota > Metazoa > Arthropoda > Arachnida > Araneae > Macrothelidae > Macrothele > Macrothele yani. The sequence continues at coordinate 112,335,439 of CM077033.1, read as the reverse complement.
TAACTCAGTCTGCTCGGCATCCTGCGGCATCAGCCTGTAATGTTGGCTTCTGTGTAGTAATTCTTTGCCGCATAATATAGTGGCGCTAGTTACGTCTCGCTGAGCCTTACCTTCTTATCAGTTAGATATTCTTTGATTCAATGTTTTCGCTATTTGATTATCCTTTACTGTTGCCTAATTTTTACAATGCCAACATCATGGATTCTGCCGAGGAATCAGAGCTATAGGGCGAAGAAGAAATTAATTTCTTAGAAGAACAAATAAAGGTTGCAAAAATATACCTAGACAATTTTCTGTTCGATGTTTATTTCACATGACGCAGGAGACCATCGCCGTTAGTAATCATGAAGTTTTTAATGTAGCATTTCTCGTACACGCTATATTAAATTTTCATGTTCTTATTGCCAGACATTGGCGAAGCATTTGAAACATAAAATTTAGTACTTTCTTTTGTAAAACAAAAACATTTAAAAGCTGAGACAAATACGAAATAAGGAAACAAACTAGGGTTCGCACGCTAGGAAATCTGCTTTAAAATTAAATGAATGCGTAACATTAAATAAAAGAGAACAAGTTAGTAAAGTCATGCAATGCATAGATTATGATACGCTTTCCAATATACTAGAAATCATTACTCAAGCTATTACTCAAGTTATGAGGAAAATGGCTGTGGAATAAATCTCACCCCTGTGCCCTGACCTTTGATCCATTTCGATGATATTCAACAGAACTGGTTCAGTATATCTCCGAAATAACATATTAAAGTTTTGTCGCAATCGAAGCAATTTTACGTAAGTTATGATGCATAAGCGCTAAGGAGTAGATTGCGCTCCTGCGTCCTAACCTTCCATCCCATTTCGCCCATTTTCATTAGGATTCGTCCCTAGGGAGGTCCCTACAACATACCAACATTTCATCCAAATCGAAACATTTTTACATAAGTTATGATGCGTAATGACAATGGAAGTGATTCCGCTCCTATGTCCTGACCCTTAACCCCCATTTCGCCAATTTTCAATTGGTTTTGTTCCCAGGTGGTCTCCTACCCCATACTAAAAATTTAATCGAAATCGAACCTTTTTTACGTTAGTTATGACGCATAAGAGCAGTGAAATGGATCCCGCTCTTATGTCCTGGCCTTTGTCCCCGTTTCGTTCACTTTCAATAGGGTTCCTCCCCAGGTGTTCCCCTACCACATACTAAAATTTCATCGAAATCGACCGATTTTTACGCAAGTTATCGTGCGGACGAACATACGCACACAACGCGTGACGTAATGAGGCAGATGGGAATCGCGACCATCTGCTAGCAAGGTGTGACGTCATAAAACTTTAATAGGATCCACAAACAACGCGTGACGTAATGAGATAGATGGCATGACCGCGCGCCAACATCTAATGGGCGAGGCCATGACACGACACTACAAACTTGGTGATTCGGGGTGGTTATTTAACCCACTAAACAATTTTTCTTAAAGTCGAGATCAAGCTAAACCGATTTCTAGTACCAGAAAAAGGGTAGGTTAACGACTTTCATCAAAATCCTCATAGTCGTTTTCAAAATAAAATTTACATACATACAAGAATTGCTCCTTTAAGATGAACGTCAAGTAATTTTGCTTCCTGTACTTCGAATGGAAAAATTTCTCTACACATTTTTTTCCCAATTAATGCGTTCCCAAGGATGAAAATTTAAACATCGATTAAAATATCTTCATTTTATAACTTGGAATACTTAATATTTTCTAAAACATAACCATAATTATGCAATCCAACATTTGTTTGTCTACTGACGTCATGAAAATACAGGTCGCGTCATCGTTTTTCTAAACAATTAATGCATTCACAAGTATGAAAATTTAAACATCGATTAAAACAGCTTCATTTTATAACTTGGAATACCTAATATTTTCTAAAACATAACCATAATTATGCAATTCAACATTTGTTTGTCTACTGACGTCATCAAAGTACAGGCCGCGCCATCTTTTTTCTGGACAATTAATGCTTTCCCAAGAATGAAAATTTGAACATCGATTAAAATATCTTCATTTTATAACTTGGAATACTTAATATTTTCTAAAACATAACCATAATTATGCAATTCAACATTTGTTTGTCTACTGACGTCATCAAAGTACAGGTCACGCCATCCTTTTTCTGGTTTCAACACCACCTGAGGAAAAGTTATTGTTTTTTAATGTAATTATGGTTATGTTTTAGAAAATATTAAGTATTCCAAGTTGTTATTAAGTTATTTTAATCGATGTTCAAATTTTCATCCTTGGAAACATATTAAGTGTGAAGGAAATGTGTACAAACGTTTTTCCATTGGAAGTATAGGAAGCAAAATTACTTGATGTCTACCTTAATAATATGGGATAAGAGCGATGGAATGGATCGCATTCCTATGTCCTGCCCTATGATCCCATTTCGTCCACATTCAATAGGGTTCGTTCCCAAGTGTTACCCTACCACATACTGAAATTTCATCGAAATCGAACCATTTTTACGCACGTCATGACGCATAAGGGCAATGGAATGCATCCCGCTATTATGCCCTGACCTTTGACCCCATTTCGTCCACATTCAGTAGAGTTCGTCCCCAGGCGGTCCCCTACCACATACTAAAATTTCATTGAAATCGAACCATATTTACGCAAGTTATCGTGCGAACAGACGGACGGACAAAGCTGGAGCATATACGCTTCTTCAACCTACGGTTGGAAAGCGTAAAAAAGAGAAAAAGATATGTTTGTTTTATTCTTATAGGAAAGTTGAACTTAATTCGTAATTTACCGATCGAAATAGTCCATCAATTTTCGCCTACCTTTTTTTCTTTTTTGAAATTGAAATTCGAAGGAATACTACGAGGTTTCAACTGCCTTTGATTCGTAGTGTCATAATATCTAAAAGCTTTTTCGTTAAAGTGGACAGAACATATTGGAGAGTGCACATCGGAATGGAATACACAGCCATTCCCTTAATAATTTCGTCTTTTTGAGCGGAAAATTAAAGAATGTTTTTCTTTCGTCTCCACAATTTAGGTTGCAGGATGTTTTAGCATAACCATACGATGAGCAAAAGTTAGACATGTCGTTAATAAATTTACGGAAATGGTGTTTTTCCTGAACCCTTGCAACGTAACACCATGTTAAGCAATGGCAAAACGCATATAAACAAACTCTTGTTGGTCCTCGCATAAAGGAAGGATCTATAGAGTGGAAACAGACATAGGAGCGCATGGAAACTCCTCCCATAGAAAGTGGCGCCCCCATGGACCTAAAACAGAAGCGCCGCCCCGGTGGCGCAGTGGTCTAAGGCGCTGGCCTATGATCATTCGTCCGTAAGGGGTCCGGGTTCGGATCCCGGTCAGGCATGGATGTTGTGTTTGTCTTACGGCACTGGCTCTCTCCCTTCCCTGGAACCAGTGACCCTAAATTAGGGACGGGCACCTGCTTATAGCCCATTGAGTTGCTCACGGTGGTCGTTAAACCTCCAATCAAAAAAAAAAAAAAAACAGAAGCAAAATGTGACGTGACACCGTGACGTCGGCAATAGTTGCTACGGCAACCCAGCGCAGGCGACAGCAGCGCCAACGCGCCATCTTGGAAGACATGCCCTTACTTCAGAAATAACCAAAAAAATTACGAAGATGGAAAACAATTTTCCCAAATGTTGGCCAATTATGGAAATACAGGCTACACAAACGCCGAGTAAAAAAGATACGCCAAAAAGCTAACGAAGCCAATAACGTAGATGTCGAAGCAGATGACAATTGAATACAAATTAGAATTGAAAGTGAAGCAGAGTGGCTATTGAAGAAACAATCGAATGAACAACAGACACGTAAGAACCCAAAAGTTATGAGTTCTGTAACGATCAGTAAGTAATAAGCAAAATAATACCACTTATTACAACGCTAGAGGAAATGAAAACCAAAAAGAATCTTCAACACTGCCGGAAAGCAAGACAAAGTCAACAGTCAAAGTAAAACACATGACATTAACGGACAAAAATCACGTGGTACATGGGTGTTCCCTGGGAAACCAGCTGTCAATCAATTGTAGTTCTGTTTTAGGTCACTGGTGCGCTGCAGTCGACTTCATGACGTCATGAGTTTCAGCTTTATACAGCCAGTGTCTTCTCTATATATCCTTCCTTTATGGTAAAAACATTCGTTCGGACAAAAATCACGTGGTTCGTGGGTGTTCCCTGGGAAGCCAGCTGTCAATCAATTGTAGTTCTGTTTTAGGTACCTGGTGCGCTGCAGTCGACTTTCTGACGTCATGGGTTTGAGCTTTATACAGCCAGTGTCTTCTCTATATATCCTTCCTTTATGGTAAAAACATTCGTTCGGACAAAAATCACGTGGTTCGTGGGTGTTCCCTGGGAAGCCAGCTGTCAATCAATTGTAGTTCTGTTTTAGGTACCTGGTGCGCTGCAGTCGACTTTCTGACGTCATGGGTTTGAGCTTTATACAGCCAGTGTGTTCTCTATATATCCTTCCTTTATGGTAAAAACATTCGTTCGGACAAAAATCACGTGGTTCGTGGGTGTTTCCTGGGAAACCAGCTGTCAATCAACTGTAGTTCTGTTTTAGGTCACTGGTGCGCTGCAGTCGACTTCATGACGTCATGAGTTTCAGCTTTATACAGCCAGTGTCTTCTCTATATATCCTTCCTTTATGGTAAAAACATTCGTTCGGACAAAAATCACGTGGTTCGTGGGTGTTCCCTGAGAAACCAGCTGTCAATCAACTGTAGTTCTGTTTTAGGTCACTGGTGCGCTGCAGTCGACTTCATGACGTCATGAGTTTCAGCTTTATACAGCCAGTGTCTTCTCTATATATCCTTCCTTTATGGTAAAAACATTCGTTCGGACAAAAATCACGTGGTTCGTGGGTGTTCCCTGAGAAACCAGCTGTCAATCAACTGTAGTTCTGTTTTAGGTCACTGGTGCGCTGCAGTCGACTTCATGACGTCATGAGTTTCAGCTTTATACAGCCAGTGTGTTCTCTATATATCCTACCTTTATGGGTCCTCGGCCACGGAAGGGCTTTCCCATGATGCAATGCGAGGTGAATAAGGTCCATTCGTGACGTGATACATGCACGTCTCACTTGACTTGATTAAATAAACATAATAACATATGAACAATTACGTCATTACATGAGATTAAACAGCAGAATAAGCACTGATTTTCTGCAATTCGATTTTAAGATTTTGATCGTTTCTTTTACATCAAGCCTTGCTCTTTCAAATGAGATTGGTCACATGTTGCTATCTTCAAAATTCACGATGTTGCGTCAATTTAAAGATAACAAGTCTAAGCGCATTCAGAATCTACATAAAGAATTAATTATCTTGCTACCTAAAACAACATAATGCCACTAGTATGCAGAAAAGGTAACGAATAAGAAAAATCACAAAAAAAGGAAAGAAGGAGCAATTATTATTTCGTCAATATTGTTTTCATAAAAAAACAATTTTGACGAGAGAATAATTTGATTAACGCACGGAATTGGCACATTTAGTTTTTTTATTTTATTTTCCTTATTTAGTGAACTTTTCGACTCCTTAAGGGAGGATTCTCATTTTTTGTGTGAAAAAAAATCGATTTTTTTTTTTTACGTTATTTTATTATTTCATGTCTTAAGAATATGTGTACCAAATTTCAAGTCGAAATTCACAAAACATTGGCCAAGTTATAATCCATTATTGTCCAGTGGCGTGGGTCACAGAATTGGTGCAACTGGCGCAAGGCCGAAGGTGAGAAAACTCTGGACGAATTCAATGACGAACCTCCACTTCACAAAAATGTCGAAAATGCTACAAAGCCGATTTACAACAATTTGTCATCAAGAGAGTTGCTAGAAAGATGTTTGGGTGGTGACACTCAAAACAAAAATGAAAGTTTCAGTTCTACTGTTTGGGGGTTCGCGCCCAAACATCTTCACTGTGGCTCAAAAACTATCGGAATGGCAGCTTATGTAGAAGCAGGCATTTTTAATGAAGGGTTTTCAGCCGTTCTGAAAATCATGACAATGATTAGAATTGTTATTGGCGAGCGAACGAATATATTTGCCAAAGCGCGGAATCAACAGCGTCTGCAGAGATCGTCGAGACGCAGCCTCGAGGCTACAAAAGAGGCTCGTACAAGGCGTAGAAGCGAGCAAATGTCTCTAAACGAGTTTTACGTAGCAGAGGGAAAAACACTGTATGATCCTGGTTATAGCAGATTAGCAGCAAAATAGTGTAAGTGCTCGATATGTCTCCGTAAACTGTACTTGAAACTTTAAACGGGTTTCTCTCGAAACAGACTCTTCGCGAATGGTTGGCATGATATTTCAAAAACTATTGGACCGATCGACTTCAAATGTAAAACTCCATGTTCAGCAAACATTCTTTTATCTTTTGATGAACCAGAAACGCGATACGTTATGTATATTTTTTTAATAGCGAAAAGCATCTATTGTTTGAGCTAAATTGATAATTTGAGTTTGACAAGTCTCCATTTCCTCAAATATATATTTTTTTTTAAATTGTTTCGTAAATACCTGAAACGATAATAAATAGATGTACCTCCTTTGGAATCAATTGATTGCACAGATTCGTCAATAAACACTAAAAAAAAAAGCGGTAATTTTAACGTAAAAAATGAGAATCCCATCTTTAGCAATATGTCCCTGTTTTCCATATTGGAGCATAATGGTCGTACTTGATGATTTGTATAAATACCACAACCTTTCAAGAGTGAGTCCTGGTTTTATGGTAGGTGGCATATTATTTATTGGTAAACTCGTGTGCTAGACCCGTAGTTTGAAATATTCGGGTAGTGAATTATCTAATTTCTTGCATTTTGTCTGCGGGTCATCAGATGTGATGTCATTTTCAATAAAAACAAAAATAGCTCCAAACTTTAAATCCGTTTTTAACCAAAACTAGTTTTGGATCCTTAACCGCCTTTCTTGGTACATTGTCACAAATGCCGAATGCGCAATTTCTGATTGGCTTCCAATTTACTAGCATTAAAATTCATCCGGTTTTAAGAGAAAAATGAGTGAACTACGGAACTTAAAAGAATGGAGCCTTTTTTACGCTTTCCAACCGTAGGTTGAAGAAGCGTATATGCTCCAGCTTTGTCGGTCTGTCCGTCCGCACGATAACTCGCGTAAAAATGGTTCGATTTCGATGAAATTTTAGTATGTGGTAGGGGACCACTTGGGGACGAACCCTATTGAGAATGGGATAAATGGGGTTAAAGGTCACTACGTAGGAGCGGGATCCATTCCATTGCACTTATGAGTCATAACTTGCGTAAATATGTTTCGATTTCAATGAAATTTTACTATGTAGTAGGGGACCGCCTGCGGACGAACCCCATTCAAAATGGGTGAATTGGGGTCAAAGGTCAGGATATAAGAGCGGGATGCATTCCATTGCCCTTATGCGTCATAACGTGCGTAAAAATGGTTCGATTTCGATGAAATTTCAGCATGTGGTGGGGGACCACCTGGGGACGAACTCTATCTAAAATGGATGAAATGGAGTCAAAGGTCAGGACATAGAATTGCGATCCATTCCATCGCCTTTATCCCATATTATTAAAGTGGACGTCAAGTAATTTTGCTTCCTATACTTCCAATCGAAAAACTTTTGCACACATATCCTTCACAAATTAATGTGTTCCCAAGAATGAATTTTTTTTTTTTTTTTTTGATCGGAGGTTTAACGACCACCGTGAGCAACTCAATGGGCTATAAACAGTCGCCCGTCCCTAAGTTAGGGTCACTGGTTCCAGGGAAGGGAGAGAGCCAGTGCCGTAAGACAAACACAACATCCATGCCTGACCGGGATTCGGACCCGGACCCCTTACGGACGAATGATCAGAGGCCAACGCCTTAGACCACTGCGCCACCGGGGCGGCAAATGAAAATTTGAACATCGATTAAAATAACGTCATATTATAACTTGGAATACTTAATATTTTCTAAAACATAACCACAATTTTATTAAAAATCAATAACTTTTCCTTTGGTGGTGTTGAAACCAGAAAAAACATGTCGCGACCTGTACTTTGATGACGTCAATAGACAAACAAATATTGGATTGCATAATTATGGTTATGTTTTAGAAAATATTAGGTATTCCAAGTTATAAAATGAAGCTATTTTAATCGATGTTCAAATTTTCATCCTTGGGAACGCATTAATTGTGAAGAAAATGTGTACAGAAATTTTTCCATTCGAAGTAGAGGAAGCAAAATTACTTGACGTTCACCTTAAAGGAGCAATTGTTGTATGTGTGTAAATTTTATTTTGAAAACGGCTCTAAGGATTTTAATGAAAGTCGTTAACCTACCGTTTTCTGGTACTAGAAATCGATTTAGCTTGATCTCGACTTTAGGAAAATTCGTTTAGTATGTTAAATAACCACCCCGAATTACCACGTTTTTAGCGTAGTGTAATGGCGTCGAGCCATTAGATGTTGGCGCGTGGTTACGCCATCTGTCACATTACGTCCCGCGTTGTGCGTGGATCCTATTAAAGTTTTATGACGTCACACTCTTGCGAGCAGATGGTCGCGATTCCCATCTGCCTCATTACGGCACGTGTTTTGTGCGTGTGTTCGTCCGCACGATAACTCGCGTACAAATCGTTTGATTTCGATTAAATTTTAGTATGTGGTAGGGGAACAACTGGGAAGGAACCCTATTGAAAGTGAATGAAATGGGGTCAAAGGTCAGGACATAGGAGCGGGATCCATTCCACTGCTCTTATGCATCATAACTACGTAAGAAAGGTTCGATTTCGATAAACTTTGAGTATGTGGTAGGGGACCACTTGGAGACAAACCCTATTGAAAATTGGCGAAATGGGGGTCAAAGGTCAGGACATAGGAGCGTAATCACTTCCATCGCCATTATGCATCATAACTTATGTAAAAATGCTTCGATTTGGATAAAAAGTTAGTATGTTGTAGGAGCCTGCCTGAGGACGAATTCTTTTGAAAATGGGCGAAATGGGGTCAAAGGTTAGGACACAGGAGCGGGATCTATTCCATAGCCCTTATGCATCATAACTTACGTAAAATTGCTTCGATTGCGACAAAACTTTAGCATGTTATTTCGGAGGTATACTGAACCAGTTCTGTTGAATATCATCGAAATGGGATCAGGGCGTAGGAGTAAGATTTATTCCACAACCATTTTATGATTTCTAGTATGTTGGAAAGCGTATCATAATCATGCATTGCATGATTTTACTAACTTGTTAGAAAGATCTTTACTCTCGGCAGCTCTTCTCAGATGTTTATACCATGCAAATCGGTGTATGCAAATTTTTGCAAAGTACATCAGGGTATTGCTCAACTTTGGGGGCAAATGAAGTCAAACAGGCTCTTTGATTGGAGAGATTGTGTTCTTACTGAAACGAATGTTACTTAAGATTTAGTTATATTATATCAAAGTGAAACGCGGAAATTTCAGTTTTATGCGTGTTTAGAACTCTTCACATTGAGGTGTTCCGTTGTATGCTTCAAACCTGGCATCGATAAAGCGTCAATGTCCGCACGTGTAACACTTTCTTCTTTTCTTGTTTTTTTTTTTTTTTTTAATTAACAGGATAAGGCTCAAGAATCCATCGAGGAAAAAAGTTTGTTTGCGTAGGCAAACTTCGAGACAAAGTTCGACTAAAGATAGAGCTGAGAGAAAAACTTTTTTTCATTAGAGTTGATGTCAAAATCTTAAGAAAAATGTCTTCAGTCGATCTTTGAACGTAGTCTGGAAACCAGAAAAAATGCTGAAAAAAATGGATGCCGCTAAAAATAAAAAAACGCTGATGTTCCCGGTTGCCTTGGTCGAGGACTCCCTCAAGGATTTCAAGATGCTTGGATAACCTTAACAAACCATCGACTTAGCTTAAGCAAAAAAAGAAATCAGTGACTGGAGCAACATCTTTTCTTGAAGTGAGAAGAAAGGAAAAATGAAAGTACATATTTTTTTATGTGGAAGTTATTTAAGTGTGGAACCCGAAATTTCAGCATGTGTACTATGTAAGAAAAGCAGAGTCGGAAATTATTTGCTTTAGGTAAACTGAAATCCTATTTTTGGGGTGAAAAAAACAACGAGTTTTACTTAAAACCGTATTGTTAACACGTTTGTATAATATACAGATCATTAGGTGAGAGGAAAGATTTCTGAAAAGCGTAAAGAAGTATTAGCATGCGATTTTGTTTAAAACGAACAGAACCCAGCCAATGTTGAAAACACAAGACTTCCTTCAAGAAAAAATTACTTCCTGAAGAAATAGAGCAAAACACAGTCTCCGAAGCATGACTGAATAAGAACCAAGATGTTCTACTTGCAAAATAAAAAAAGTGATCGTCTTTCGGGAAAAAAACTAATCAATTATTTTGTGATGTTCTATGTTATAACTCCGATGTTGAATATCAAAACCAATGCGTTATTCCTGCATTGCGGCATTCCATATTACAAATACACGCAAACTGGATAACCAGCTGTTTTTTAGACGCATATTTGGAGTTCGCGATTCCACATGCAAGCTGAAGCAACAGTTATGCACGATACCGAAATATTGCCAAGCCACGCTGTAACAGTCCTTACTTCATGACTCGGTGCATTATCCTTCTGCTACCAACACGGCTCGGTTCCATTTTATTGTCACAGAGTTGGTAGGGTATAATTGCCCAGAATATCGAGATAGACTTGCTGGTTAACAGGTTTTTCCACGATAACCAATGGGTCGGGACCATACCATGAAAAACACCCCCTCATCAGTTCACTGCCAGCTCCAAACTTGACCGTAGGAACAGTACACTGTGGTAAATACCGTTCCCCCGGCTGCCGCCATACCCACACACGGCCATCAGACTGATGGATCGTGTATCTGGATACATCAGTTCATAGGACCCGTTTCCATTGATATAGGGTCCACGATAAATGTTCTTTACACCATGCCAACGACGAGTAGCATTCCTAATTGGGGATGAAAGGCTTATGAGCAGCCGCACGACCACGGTAACCCGTGGAATGAAGTTCTCTGCGAATGGTACGTGTACATACCGAGGTTCCATTATTTTCATTCACCTGTACACTGAGGTCTTGTGCAGTACTCCGTCGATTAGCTGTAACGACTCTCCCGAGGCTTCGACGTCCTCTATCACTGATTTTCTTTGGTCTGCCGGTACGTTTTGCTGCTTCATTTGTCTTCCACTTATTCAGTACATCCAAAACAGTTGACTTGGGTATGTTTAAACGCCTCTCGGTTTCTCTTATGGACAACCCACTAATATAACACCCAACAATCTTTCCTTTCTCAAAGTCAGTTCTCTCCCGCCGCGACAAAGAAGCGGTAAAGAAGCTCACTTATACCATTTTCAAATTTAGTCTCGTGCAGTATTCCTTTGATTAGCTGTAACGACTCTCCTGAGGCTTCGACGTCCACTATCACTGATTTTCTTTGGTCTGCCGGTACGTTTTGCTGCTTCGTGTGTCTTCCACTTATTCAGTACATCCAAAACAGTTGACTTGGGTATGTTTAAACGCCTCTCGGTTTCTCTTATGGACAACCCACTAATATAACACCCAACAATCTTTCCTTTATCAAAGTCAGTTCTCTCCCGCCGCGACAAAGAAGCGGTATAGAAGCTCAATTATACCATTTTCAAATTTAGTCTCGTGCAGTATTCCTTTGATTAGCTGTAACGACTCTCCTGAGGCTTCGACGTCCTCTATCACTGATTTTCTTTGGTCAGCCGGTACGTTTTGCTTCTTCACGTGTCTTCCATTTGTTCAGTACATCCAAAACAGTGCACTTGGGTATATTCAAACGCCTCTCGCTTTCTCTTATGGACAACCCACTAATGTAGTACCAAACAATCTCTCTCAAATTCAGTTCTCTCTCGCCGCGACATTTTCACTCAACCTCACAGTGCCATACGATCGCGGTCAGCTGTATACTTGTTTTTATACCGATTGCAGTTGTACCACGAATCTTAACAACGCAGCGGATCTGTTCGTTTGCTTTTGAAGGGGTGTCCGGTGGCTTTTGTCAACATAGTGTATTTTAGTTCACACTATCTTACACTTTTACTCTCAAAATTGCGTTCAGTAGCTATATGCTTTGCAGTTTACGAAACAGAATAGACACTGTACTAATATTAATACCGTACATCATCATAGTATTGCCACATTCTCTCGCTTGAGATTTCATTAAACTTGTCACTCCTCCCTTCTTTCTGGACATGACAGGGGCCCCATCTGTGGTTATGGCAGGTATATTGCTCAAGTCTAACTCACACTCAGCTAAGGTATCTCTTAGACTTAAATACCAATCTGAATTGCGTTCATGTCTTTGGCTAGTTTCTATACAGTCGTAAAGTTGTGTCAAAGCTACGAATGAAAACGGTTACTTGTGCAGTATTGGTTGAATTTGTCGATTCATACATGGCAACGGGATAAAACACAGACTCCTTGCACTTGGATATGAAACGGCTGAACACGTTTGCTGTTAGGTCCTCCACGCGTCTTGTTGCTGTCACATCAGAGAAGCTAATGTTCCGAACATTTTGAGACTCTGGCGGACAAAGCACATCAATTACACATTGAGGACATTATTTCCCAAACTCTCCGTCAATAAAAAGAGGTGCAATTTTTCTTACAATCATGTAGCTAATGCGAACATTGTTTTCAGACTGTTCATTTACCTTAGAGAATAAGGACTGCTAACAAATTAGTCTTTTAATTCATAAACTTTATTCGCTCCGATAATGCCCCTCCAGTGCAGAAGTTTTCGTACTTTGCTTCGTATCATAATGCCTCTTGATGTTGTATTCTTTCATTACCACAACGCTGTCATTGCAAATAATGTAAACTGCCTTATTCTTAGGATCAACAACAACAAAATCATAGAACGACCATTTTTCTTGAAACAATCGCATTTTGTCTCCAAATTTCTTCCTATTGCGCAACGTACCAGGAGATGTGCCGTACCTGCCAGAAGGACGCACACGACATAAAGGCAGATAGGAATCAGAATAAAACGTCCGCGTAGCTCAATTGGTAGAGTGACTTATTCCGGAATGACGGGATCCGGGTTCGAATTCTGGCGTGGATAAAAATGACGGAGAAATTTACTTCGTTATAATGACGCCCGAACTATCCGGATGACCCGACCGTTCAAAATCTCGCAATGGTGTGATGTTATTTCCACACCGCGAGATAGGAAAAATAAGAGAATCCCTTCTCCAGCACTTCGTCCCCGCACGGGGATAACTGGTTTTCCAGTTATTTGGGGAGCGGCGCCCCCACGGCCCGAGCTGAACTTGTGACTGGTCAACATCTTCTGTCATGCCACCGCTTGTTTTTTATTTTGGTGTTTGCAGGGACGGCTGTTCTTCCAGCTGTTGGGGAGTCGCGGCCCCACGATCCCGAGCTGGTCTTGTGTCTCGCTTTTTCGTTTTTCCTTATTTTCTCCACTGGCTAGTTGCCCGTGTTGTATTCTCTACCTAATCGCTACCACGTTATGTACTAACACCCCGGTCTTGTGGTTTTGTTACCCTCCACCACTAACTGATTTATATTAACCGCTCAGTTCGTAGGTTGCTGAGATTCCGATTAGGTTCCCTGCCAGGATTTGTCTTCTTTGGATTTCTTTTTTTCCTTTTCGCTGGTTTGGGTGCTAGACCTACCTGCATGTTTGCCGCGTGCGGAGACCCGTGAGGCGGAAATGGGATGTCTGGGGGCTGAGGTCGCAGGAGCCCGGTTAAGTGCCTCCTGTGTACCAACACTCCTCTTCGACCCCGGCTTCGCTGTAAACGGGAGGCTAGAGACTAACCCACCTCTAGTCAGACGTCTTGTACCAAGTTGTGTACAGGGCTTTAGCGGCTTTTTTGTCGTATGGCACGGCAGGGTGAGCCCGGGGGCTGTGGGATCATGCCAAAGGCGTTGGCATGACGGTACCAGGAGGCCGAAGTGTCCGCCGAGTGCGTGTGATCACAGCCAACGGACTATATCTGCAACGTATAAGCTCCAGAACTGTGTCTAGCGTCATTTTCTTGGCTTGCGGACCTCCAGTTCTCCCTTGTAGGGCTCGGTGGTGGGTGGAGTAGTCTGCAGACGAATCTTCCTTCTTTTTTTCCATGGGTAAACCCAAAAACAAACGCTCCAAATTTAAGTCACCTGAGAAAATGATAGTTGCAAACGACTCTCCTTCGTCTTCTCAACCTACCAAGTCTCAAAACCTTAAACGTTCTTTAGACCATGACCTGGACCAAGAATGTACTACCTCTTCTTCGGCAGCTGTACCAGTCGCTCCGAAGCGTCGTCTCCCCTCGATTGCTGTGACTACGCATGCTACACACTTACTTGTAGAATCCATCGATCCGAATGAGAGACTGTCCACCAGATCTCCATTTTTCATTTCTAAAGCTTTGAACGCTGCGGTTGGCCCCTTGAAGTCTGTGAGGAAGCTTCGCTCTGGGGACCTGCTTGTCCAAACTTGCAGTGTTTCTCAGAGTAACACTTTTCTGCGCCTTTCTAGTCTTCAGGGAATTCCTGTCAAAGTGACACCTCACCCGTTTCTTAACACCTCTCGGGGTGTTATTTCGGAGTTTGATCTCTTGCCATGCAGTGAGGATGAATTGGTGACTGAACTTGCGGATCAGGGTGTTCTTGCTGCACGTCGTATGATGTTCCGGCGTGATGGCTCTTTGCTTAAATCTAAAAATGTCATCTTGACTTTTGACTCCCCGAAAGTTCCGACAGAAATCAAAGCAGGCTACTTGGTCTGTGGAGTTCGCCCGTACATTCCCAGTCCTCTGCGCTGTTTCAGGTGCCAGAGGTACGGGCATTCACAACGATTCTGTAAGAGTTCCGCTCGTTGCGCTAATTGTGGCTCCGGTGAACATGACGGGGAAGGTTGCACTTCTGCGGCCTGCTGTGTTAACTGCGGTGAGGCCCATGCAGCTTACTCCCGCAACTGTATGAAATGGAAGGACGAGATGGCGATCCAGCGCCTCAAGACCCTGGAGGGCCTCTCGTACCCTGCTGCCAAAGCCAAGTTGGGTATATTCCCAACACCCGACAGCGTACTTTTGCCGCAGTTGTTCAGTCTCCACCACAACCCGTGCAGCCCTTTGTTCCGCGCCCTGTAGCTCTCGCCGCACTTGCCAAGCGATCTACAGTTGAACAAGCGACACAGGTGGATTTCACCGAGCTCCAGCTTATTCGACCAGCTGAGTCTGCGCCTTCTCTTTTGAAGACGACCGACTCTTCCAGTTCCCAGCGGAAGGCCTGCACGTGCTGGAGAGCCGGCCCTCAATCCTCTAAGGTGTGCAGTGTCCATCCACATGTCGCGGCCTACATGGCCGACTTTGCAACTGTCTCGGACTCAGCGCGGTCCCCACCCTCGACCAACATTATAGAGGAACATGGGGGGGAGGAGAGTGACAGTTCGTCCCCGCCCTCGGCCAGCGTTGCAGAGGAGTGTGGGGGGAGGAGAGTGACAGCTCAGCCCCCTCCTTTTGACTCATCCTACGTGTAGTTGTGTTCGAATTCGTACTGTGTTTTATCATTCTCATTCCTCAGTTTTACTTAATCGGCCTTGTTTCTCACCATTGTACTATGTTTTTCATGCTGTTTGTTTCATTGTCTTTTTTGGCCCTTCCTTCGTACTCATGTTTCGGTTTTACTTGGTCGGCCAGATTTTGCGATTTTTGCCACGGTTTTTTTTGTCTTGTGTCTGGCGCTCTTTGGCCAACCATGGCCCTTGCGCCAATAAAATCTAACCAACCAACCAACCAACCAACCAGCACTTCGAAAAAAAAAAATAAAATAAGGGGAGATGATGTAACGTACCAGGAGATGTGACGTACCTGCCAGAAGGACGCACACGACATAAAGGCATATACACCCTGATCCATAAAGAAGTATACAGTTTCCAGATGCTGTAAAACAGTAACAGTTGAAGACACGGACCACAACTGCGAACCGTAAGATTGATGTACTCATAAACTTTGTGTCCCGCTAGGGAAGTCACGTAGGCTATATACACCCTGATTCATAAAGACGTATACAGTTTCCAGATGCTGTAAAACAGTAACAGTTGAAGACACGGACCACAACTGCGAACCGTAAGATTGATGTACTCATAAACTTTGTGTCCCGCTAGGGAAGTCACGTAGGCTATATACACCCTGATTCATAAAGAAGTGCACAGTTTCCAGATGCTGTAAAACAGTAACAGTTGAAGACACGGACCACAACTGCGAACCGTTAGATTGATGTACTCATAAACTTTGTGTCCCGCTAGGGAAGTCACGTAGGCTATATACACCCTGATTCATAAAGAAGTGCACAGTTTCCAGATGCTGTAAAACAGTAACAGTTGAAGACACGGACCACAACTGCGAACCGTTAGATTGATGTACTCATAAACTTTGTGTCCCGCTAGGGAAGTCACGTAGGCTATATACACCCTGATCCATAAAGAAGTATACAGTTTCCAGATGCTGTAAAACAGTAACAGTTGAAGACACGGACCACAACTGCGAACCGTTAGATTGATGTACTCATAAACTTTGTGTCCCGCTAGGGAAGTCACGTAGGCTATATACACCCTGATCCATAAAGAAGTATACAGTTTCCAGATGCTGTAAAACAGTAACAGTTGAAGACACGGACCACAACTGCGAACCGTTAGATTGATGTACTCATAAACTTTGTGTCCCGCTAGGGAAGTCACGTAGGCTATATACACCCTGATCCATAAAGAAGTATACAGTTTCCAGATGCTGTAAAACAGTAACAGTTGAAGACACGGACCACAACTGCGAACCGTTAGATTGATGTACTCATAAACTTTGTGTCCCGCTAGGGAAGTCACGTAGGCTATATACACCCTGATCCATAAAGAAGTATACAGTTTCCAGATGCTGTAAAACAGTAACAGTTGAAGACACGGACCACAACTGCGAACCGTTAGATTGATGTACTCATAAACTTTGTGTCCCGCTAGGGAAGTCACGTAGGCTATATACACCCTGATCCATAAAGAAGTATACAGTTTCCAGATGCTGTAAAACAGTAACAGTTGAAGACACGGACCACAACTGCGAACCGTTAGATTGATGTACTCATAAACTTTGTGTCCCGCTAGGGAAGTCACGTAGGCTATATACACCCTGATCCATAAAGAAGTATACAGTTTCCAGATGCTGTAAAACAGTAACAGTTGAAGACACGGACCACAACTGCGAACCGTTAGATTGATGTACTCATAAACTTTGTGTCCCGCTAGGGAAGTCACGTAGGCTATATACACCCTGATCCATAAAGAAGTATACAGTTTCCAGATGCTGTAAAACAGTAACAGTTGAAGACACGGACCACAACTGCGAACCGTTAGATTGATGTACTCATAAACTTTGTGTCCCGCTAGGGAAGTCACGTAGGCTATATACACCCTGATCCATAAAGAAGTATACAGTTTCCAGATGCTGTAAAACAGTAACAGTTGAAGACACGGACCACAACTGCGAACCGTTAGATTGATGTACTCATAAACTTTGTGTCCCGCTAGGGAAGTCACGTAGGCTATATACACCCTGATCCATAAAGAAGTATACAGTTTCCAGATGCTGTAAAACAGTAACAGTTGAAGACACGGACCACAACTGCGAACCGTTAGATTGATGTACTCATAAACTTTGTGTCCCGCTAGGGAAGTCACGTAGGCTATATACACCCTGATCCATAAAGAAGTATACAGTTTCCAGATGCTGTAAAACAGTAACAGTTGAAGACACGGACCACAACTGCGAACCGTTAGATTGATGTACTCATAAACTTTGTGTCCCGCTAGGGAAGTCACGTAGGCTATATACACCCTGATCCATAAAGAAGTATACAGTTTCCAGATGCTGTAAAACAGTAACAGTTGAAGACACGGACCACAACTGCGAACCGTTAGATTGATGTACTCATAAACTTTGTGTCCCGCTAGGGAAGTCACGTAGGCTATATACACCCTGATCCATAAAGAAGTATACAGTTTCCAGATGCTGTAAAACAGTAACAGTTGAAGACACGGACCACAACTGCGAACCGTTAGATTGATGTACTCATAAACTTTGTGTCCCGCTAGGGAAGTCACGTAGGCTATATACACCCTGATCCATAAAGAAGTATACAGTTTCCAGATGCTGTAAAACAGTAACAGTTGAAGACACGGACCACAACTGCGAACCGTTAGATTGATGTACTCATAAACTTTGTGTCCCGCTAGGGAAGTCACGTAGGCTATATACACCCTGATCCATAAAGAAGTATACAGTTTCCAGATGCTGTAAAACAGTAACAGTTGAAGACACGGACCACAACTGCGAACCGTTAGATTGATGTACTCATAAACTTTGTGTCCCGCTAGGGAAGTCACGTAGGCTATATACACCCTGATCCATAAAGAAGTATACAGTTTCCAGATGCTGTAAAACAGTAACAGTTGAAGACACGGACCACAACTGCGAACCGTTAGATTGATGTACTCATAAACTTTGTGTCCCGCTAGGGAAGTCACGTAGGCTATATACACCCTGATCCATAAAGAAGTATACAGTTTCCAGATGCTGTAAAACAGTAACAGTTGAAGACACGGACCACAACTGCGAACCGTTAGATTGATGTACTCATAAACTTTGTGTCCCGCTAGGGAAGTCACGTAGGCTATATACACCCTGATCCATAAAGAAGTATACAGTTTCCAGATGCTGTAAAACAGTAACAGTTGAAGACACGGACCACAACTGCGAACCGTTAGATTGATGTACTCATAAACTTTGTGTCCCGCTAGGGAAGTCACGTAGGCTATATACACCCTGATCCATAAAGAAGTATACAGTTTCCAGATGCTGTAAAACAGTAACAGTTGAAGACACGGACCACAACTGCGAACCGTTAGATTGATGTACTCATAAACTTTGTGTCCCGCTAGGGAAGTCACGTAGGCTATATACACCCTGATCCATAAAGAAGTATACAGTTTCCAGATGCTGTAAAACAGTAACAGTTGAAGACACGGACCACAACTGCGAACCGTTAGATTGATGTACTCATAAACTTTGTGTCCCGCTAGGGAAGTCACGTAGGCTATATACACCCTGATCCATAAAGAAGTATACAGTTTCCAGATGCTGTAAAACAGTAACAGTTGAAGACACGGACCACAACTGCGAACCGTTAGATTGATGTACTCATAAACTTTGTGTCCCGCTAGGGAAGTCACGTAGGCTATATACACCCTGATCCATAAAGAAGTATACAGTTTCCAGATGCTGTAAAACAGTAACAGTTGAAGACACGGACCACAACTGCGAACCGTTAGATTGATGTACTCATAAACTTTGTGTCCCGCTAGGGAAGTCACGTAGGCTATATACACCCTGATCCATAAAGAAGTATACAGTTTCCAGATGCTGTAAAACAGTAACAGTTGAAGACACGGACCACAACTGCGAACCGTTAGATTGATGTACTCATAAACTTTGTGTCCCGCTAGGGAAGTCACGTAGGCTATATACACCCTGATCCATAAAGAAGTATACAGTTTCCAGATGCTGTAAAACAGTAACAGTTGAAGACACGGACCACAACTGCGAACCGTTAGATTGATGTACTCATAAACTTTGTGTCCCGCTAGGGAAGTCACGTAGGCTATATACACCCTGATCCATAAAGAAGTATACAGTTTCCAGATGCTGTAAAACAGTAACAGTTGAAGACACGGACCACAACTGCGAACCGTTAGATTGATGTACTCATAAACTTTGTGTCCCGCTAGGGAAGTCACGTAGGCTATATACACCCTGATCCATAAAGAAGTATACAGTTTCCAGATGCTGTAAAACAGTAACAGTTGAAGACACGGACCACAACTGCGAACCGTTAGATTGATGTACTCATAAACTTTGTGTCCCGCTAGGGAAGTCACGTAGGCTATATACACCCTGATCCATAAAGACGTATACAGTTTCCAGATGCTGTAAAACAGTAACAGTTGAAGACACGGACCACAACTGCGAACCGTTAGATTGATGTACTCATAAACTTTGTGTCCCGCTAGGGAAGTCACGTAGGCTATATACACCCTGATCCATAAAGAAGTATACAGTTTCCAGATGCTGTAAAACAGTAACAGTTGAAGACACGGACCACAACTGCGAACCGTTAGATTGATGTACTCATAAACTTTGTGTCCCGCTAGGGAAGTCACGTAGGCTATATACACCCTGATCCATAAAGAAGTATACAGTTTCCAGATGCTGTAAAACAGTAACAGTTGAAGACACGGACCACAACTGCGAACCGTTAGATTGATGTACTCATAAACTTTGTGTCCCGCTAGGGAAGTCACGTAGGCTATATACACCCTGATTCATAAAGACGTATACAGTTTCCAGATGCTGTAAAACAGTAACAGTTGAAGACACGGACCACAACTGCGAACCGTTAGATTGATGTACTCATAAACTTTGTGTCCCGCTAGGGAAGTCACGTAGGCTATATACACCCTGATCCATAAAGAAGTATACAGTTTCCAGATGCTGTAAAACAGTAACAGTTGAAGACACGGACCACAACTGCGAACCGTTAGATTGATGTACTCATAAACTTTGTGTCCCGCTAGGGAAGTCACGTAGGCTATATACACCCTGATCCATAAAGAAGTATACAGTTTCCAGATGCTGTAAAACAGTAACAGTTGAAGACACGGACCACAACTGCGAACCGTTAGATTGATGTACTCATAAACTTTGTGTCCCGCTAGGGAAGTCACGTAGGCTATATACACCCTGATCCATAAAGAAGTATACAGTTTCCAGATGCTGTAAAACAGTAACAGTTGAAGACACGGACCACAACTGCGAACCGTTAGATTGATGTACTCATAAACTTTGTGTCCCGCTAGGGAAGTCACGTAGGCTATATACACCCTGATCCATAAAGAAGTATACAGTTTCCAGATGCTGTAAAACAGTAACAGTTGAAGACACGGACCACAACTGCGAACCGTTAGATTGATGTACTCATAAACTTTGTGTCCCGCTAGGGAAGTCACGTAGGCTATATACACCCTGATCCATAAAGAAGTATACAGTTTCCAGATGCTGTAAAACAGTAACAGTTGAAGACACGGACCACAACTGCGAACCGTTAGATTGATGTACTCATAAACTTTGTGTCCCGCTAGGGAAGTCACGTAGGCTATATACACCCTGATTCATAAAGACGTATACAGTTTCCAGATGCTGTAAAACAGTAACAGTTGAAGACACGGACCACAACTGCGAACCGTTAGATTGATGTACTCATAAACTTTGTGTCCCGCTAGGGAAGTCACGTAGGCTATATACACCCTGATCCATAAAGAAGTATACAGTTTCCAGATGCTGTAAAACAGTAACAGTTGAAGACACGGACCACAACTGCGAACCGTTAGATTGATGTACTCATAAACTTTGTGTCCCGCTAGGGAAGTCACGTAGGCTATATACACCCTGATCCATAAAGAAGTATACAGTTTCCAGATGCTGTAAAACAGTAACAGTTGAAGACACGGACCACAACTGCGAACCGTTAGATTGATGTACTCATAAACTTTGTGTCCCGCTAGGGAAGTCACGTAGGCTATATACACCCTGATTCATAAAGACGTATACAGTTTCCAGATGCTGTAAAACAGTAACAGTTGAAGACACGGACCACAACTGCGAACCGTTAGATTGATGTACTCATAAACTTTGTGTCCCGCTAGGGAAGTCACGTAGGCTATATACACCCTGATCCATAAAGAAGTATACAGTTTCCAGATGCTGTAAAACAGTAACAGTTGAAGACACGGACCACAACTGCGAACCGTTAGATTGATGTACTCATAAACTTTGTGTCCCGCTAGGGGAAGTCACGTAGGCTATATACACCCTGATCCATAAAGAAGTATACAGTTTCCAGATGCTGTAAAACAGTAACAGTTGAAGACACGGACCACAACTGCGAACCGTTAGATTGATGTACTCATAAACTTTGTGTCCCGCTAGGGAAGTCACGTAGGCTATATACACCCTGATTCATAAAGACGTATACAGTTTCCAGATGCTGTAAAACAGTAACAGTTGAAGACACGGACCACAACTGCGAACCGTTAGATTGATGTACTCATAAACTTTGTGTCCCGCTAGGGAAGTCACGTAGGCTATATACACCCTGATTCATAAAGAAGTATACAGTTTCCAGATGCTGTAAAACAGTAACAGTTGAAGACACGGACCACAACTGCGAACCGTTAGATTGATGTACTCATAAACTTTGTGTCCCGCTAGGGAAGTCACGTAGGCTATATACACCCTGATTCATAAAGAAGTATACAGTTTCCAGATGCTGTAAAACAGTAACAGTTGAAGACACGGACCACAACTGCGAACCGTTAGATTGATGTACTCATAAACTTTGTGTCCCGCTAGGGAAGTCACGTAGGCTATATACACCCTGATTCATAAAGACGTATACAGTTTCCAGATGCTGTAAAACAGTAACAGTTGAAGACACGGACCACAACTGCGAACCGTTAGATTGATGTACTCATAAACTTTGTGTCCCGCTAGGGAAGTCACGTAGGCTATATACACCCTGATTCATAAAGAAGTATACAGTTTCCAGATGCTGTAAAACAGTAACAGTTGAAGACACGGACCACAACTGCGAACCGTTAGATTGATGTACTCATAAACTTTGTGTCCCGCTAGGGAAGTCACGTAGGCTATATACACCCTGATTCATAAAGAAGTATACAGTTTCCAGATGCTGTAAAACAGTAACAGTTGAAGACACGGACCACAACTGCGAACCGTTAGATTGATGTACTCATAAACTTTGTGTCCCGCTAGGGAAGTCACGTAGGCTATATACACCCTGATTCATAAAGACGTATACAGTTTCCAGATGCTGTAAAACAGTAACAGTTGAAGACACGGACCACAACTGCGAACCGTTAGATTGATGTACTCATAAACTTTGTGTCCCGCTAGGGAAGTCACGTAGGCTATATACACCCTGATTCATAAAGAAGTATACAGTTTCCAGATGCTGTAAAACAGTAACAGTTGAAGACACGGACCACAACTGCGAACCGTTAGATTGATGTACTCATAAACTTTGTGTCCCGCTAGGGAAGTCACGTAGGCTATATACACCCTGATTCATAAAGAAGTATACAGTTTCCAGATGCTGTAAAACAGTAACAGTTGAAGACACGGACCACAACTGCGAACCGTTAGATTGATGTACTCATAAACTTTGTGTCCCGCTAGGGAAGTCACGTAGGCTATATACACCCTGATTCATAAAGAAGTATACAGTTTCCAGATGCTGTAAAACAGTAACAGTTGAAGACACGGACCACAACTGCGAACCGTTAGATTGATGTACTCATAAACTTTGTGTCCCGCTAGGGAAGTCACGTAGGCTATATACACCCTGATTCATAAAGAAGTATACAGTTTCCAGATGCTGTAAAACAGTAACAGTTGAAGACACGGACCACAACTGCGAACCGTTAGATTGATGTACTCATAAACTTTGTGTCCCGCTAGGGAAGTCACGTAGGCTATATACACCCTGATTCATAAAGAAGTATACAGTTTCCAGATGCTGTAAAACAGTAACAGTTGAAGACACGGACCACAACTGCGAACCGTTAGATTGATGTACTCATAAACTTTGTGTCCCGCTAGGGAAGTCACGTAGGCTATATACACCCTGATTCATAAAGAAGTGCACAGTTTCCAGATGCTGTAAAACAGTAACAACAGTTGAAGACACGGACCACAACTGCGAACCGTTAGATTGATGTACTCATAAGTTTGTGTCCCGCTAGGGAAGTCACGTAGGCTATATACACCCTGATTCATAAAGACGTATACAGTTTCCAGATGCTGTAAAACAGTAACAGTTGAAGACACGGACCACAACTGCGAACCGTTAGATTGATGTACTCATAAACTTTGTGTCCCGCTAGAAGTCACGTAGGCCATATACACCCTGATTCATAAAGAAGTGCACAGTTTCCAGATGCTGTAAAACAGTAACAGTTGAAGACACGGACCACAACTGCGAACCGTTAGATTGATGTACTCATAAAGTTTGTCCCGCTAGGGAAGTCACGTAGGCTATATACACCCTGATTCATAAAGACGTATACAGTTTCCAGATGCTGTAAAACAGTAACAGTTGAAGA
The DNA here is from genome assembly GCA_039090855.1 of Macrothele yani. NCBI lineage: Eukaryota > Metazoa > Arthropoda > Arachnida > Araneae > Macrothelidae > Macrothele > Macrothele yani. The sequence continues at coordinate 112,311,130 of CM077033.1, read as the reverse complement.
CACGGACCACAACTGCGAACCGTTAGATTGATGTACTCATAAAGTTTGTGTCCCGCTAGGGAAGTCACGTAGGCTATATACACCCTGATTCATAAAGACGTATACAGTTTCCAGATGCTGTAAAACAGTAACAGTTGAAGACACGGACCACAACTGCGAACCGTTAGATTGATGTACTCATAAAGTTTGTGTCCCGCTAGGGAAGTCACGTAGGCTATATACACCCTGATTCATAAAGACGTATACAGTTTCCAGATGCTGTAAAACAGTAACAGTTGAAGACACGGACCACAACTGCGAACCGTTAGATTGATGTACTCATAAAGTTTGTGTCCCGCTAGGGAAAGTCACGTAGGCTATATACACCCTGATTCATAAAGACGTATACAGTTTCCAGATGCTGTAAAACAGTAACAGTTGAAGACACGGACCACAACTGCGAACCGTTAGATTGATGTACTCATAAACTTTGTGTCCCGCTAGGGAAGTCACGTAGGCTATATACACCCTGATTCATAAAGACGTATACAGTTTCCAGATGCTGTAAAACAGTAACAGTTGAAGACACGGACCACAACTGCGAACCGTTAGATTGATGTACTCATAAACTTTGTGTCCCGCTAGGGAAGTCACGTAGGCTATATACACCCTGATTCATAAAGACGTATACAGTTTCCAGATGCTGTAAAACAGTAACAGTTGAAGACACGGACCACAACTGCGAACCGTTAGATTGATGTACTCATAAAGTTTGTGTCCCGCTAGGGAAGTCACGTAGGCTATATACACCCTGATTCATAAAGACGTATACAGTTTCCAGATGCTGTAAAACAGTAACAGTTGAAGACACGGACCACAACTGCGAACCGTTAGATTGATGTACTCATAAAGTTTGTGTCCCGCTAGGGAAAGTCACGTAGGCTATATACACCCTGATTCATAAAGACGTATACAGTTTCCAGATGCTGTAAAACAGTAACAGTTGAAGACACGGACCACAACTGCGAACCGTTAGATTGATGTACTCATAAAGTTTGTGTCCCGCTAGGGAAGTCACGTAGGCTATATACACCCTGATTCATAAAGACGTATACAGTTTCCAGATGCTGTAAAACAGTAACAGTTGAAGACACGGACCACAACTGCGAACCGTTAGATTGATGTACTCATAAAGTTTGTGTCCCGCTAGGGAAGTCACGTAGGCTATATACACCCTGATTCATAAAGACGTATACAGTTTCCAGATGCTGTAAAACAGTAACAGTTGAAGACACGGACCACAACTGCGAACCGTTAGATTGATGTACTCATAAAGTTTGTGTCCCGCTAGGGAAGTCACGTAGGCTATATACACCCTGATTCATAAAGACGTATACAGTTTCCAGATGCTGTAAAACAGTAACAGTTGAAGACACGGACCACAACTGCGAACCGTTAGATTGATGTACTCATAAAGTTTGTGTCCCGCTAGGGAAGTCACGTAGGCTATATACACCCTGATTCATAAAGACGTATACAGTTTCCAGATGCTGTAAAACAGTAACAGTTGAAGACACGGACCACAACTGCGAACCGTTAGATTGATGTACTCATAAAGTTTGTGTCCCGCTAGGGAAAGTCACGTAGGCTATATACACCCTGATTCATAAAGACGTATACAGTTTCCAGATGCTGTAAAACAGTAACAGTTGAAGACACGGACCACAACTGCGAACCGTTAGATTGATGTACTCATAAACTTTGTGTCCCGCTAGGGAAGTCACGTAGGCTATATACACCCTGATTCATAAAGACGTATACAGTTTCCAGATGCTGTAAAACAGTAACAGTTGAAGACACGGACCACAACTGCGAACCGTTAGATTGATGTACTCATAAAGTTTGTGTCCCGCTAGGGAAGTCACGTAGGCTATATACACCCTGATTCATAAAGACGTATACAGTTTCCAGATGCTGTAAAACAGTAACAGTTGAAGACACGGACCACAACTGCGAACCGTTAGATTGATGTACTCATAAACTTTGTGTCCCGCTAGGGAAGTCACGTAGGCTATATACACCCTGATTCATAAAGACGTATACAGTTTCCAGATGCTGTAAAACAGTAACAGTTGAAGACACGGACCACAACTGCGAACCGTTAGATTGATGTACTCATAAAGTTTGTGTCCCGCTAGGGAAGTCACGTAGGCTATATACACCCTGATTCATAAAGACGTATACAGTTTCCAGATGCTGTAAAACAGTAACAGTTGAAGACACGGACCACAACTGCGAACCGTTAGATTGATGTACTCATAAACTTTGTGTCCCGCTAGGGAAGTCACGTAGGCTATATACACCCTGATTCATAAAGAACGTATACAGTTTCCAGATGCTGTAAAACAGTAACAGTTGAAGACACGGACCACAACTGCGAACCGTTAGATTGATGTACTCATAAAGTTTGTGTCCCGCTAGGAAAGTCACGTAGGCTATATACACCCTGATTCATAAAGAAGTATACAGTTTCCAGATGCTGTAAAACAGTAACAGTTGAAGACACGGACCACAACTGCGAACCGTTAGATTGATGTACTCATAAACTTTGTGTCCCGCTAGGGAAAGTCACGTAGGCTATATACACCCTGATTCATAAAGAAGTATACAGTTTCCAGATGCTGTAAAACAGTAACAGTTGAAGACACGGACCACAACTGCGAACCGTTAGATTGATGTACTCATAAACTTTGTGTCCCGCTAGGGAAGTCACGTAGGCTATATACACCCTGATTCATAAAGACGTATACAGTTTCCAGATGCTGTAAAACAGTAACAGTTGAAGACACGGACCACAACTGCGAACCGTTAGATTGATGTACTCATAAAGTTTGTGTCCCGCTAGGGAAGTCACGTAGGCTATATACACCCTGATTCATAAAGACGTATACAGTTTCCAGATGCTGTAAAACAGTAACAGTTGAAGACACGGACCACAACTGCGAACCGTTAGATTGATGTACTCATAAAGTTTGTGTCCCGCTAGGGAAGTCACGTAGGCTATATACACCCTGATTCATAAAGACGTATACAGTTTCCAGATGCTGTAAAACAGTAACAGTTGAAGACACGGACCACAACTGCGAACCGTTAGATTGATGTACTCATAAAGTTTGTGTCCCGCTAGGGAAGTCACGTAGGCTATATACACCCTGATTCATAAAGACGTATACAGTTTCCAGATGCTGTAAAACAGTAACAGTTGAAGACACGGACCACAACTGCGAACCGTTAGATTGATGTACTCATAAAGTTTGTGTCCCGCTAGGGAAAGTCACGTAGGCTATATACACCCTGATTCATAAAGACGTATACAGTTTCCAGATGCTGTAAAACAGTAACAGTTGAAGACACGGACCACAACTGCGAACCGTTAGATTGATGTACTCATAAAGTTTGTGTCCCGCTAGGGAAGTCACGTAGGCTATATACACCCTGATTCATAAAGACGTATACAGTTTCCAGATGCTGTAAAACAGTAACAGTTGAAGACACGGACCACAACTGCGAACCGTTAGATTGATGTACTCATAAAGTTTGTGTCCCGCTAGGGAAGTCACGTAGGCTATATACACCCTGATTCATAAAGACGTATACAGTTTCCAGATGCTGTAAAACAGTAACAGTTGAAGACACGGACCACAACTGCGAACCGTTAGATTGATGTACTCATAAAGTTTGTGTCCCGCTAGGGGAAGTCACGTAGGCTATATACACCCTGATTCATAAAGACGTATACAGTTTCCAGATGCTGTAAAACAGTAACAGTTGAAGACACGGACCACAACTGCGAACCGTTAGATTGATGTACTCATAAACTTTGTGTCCCGCTAGGGAAGTCACGTAGGCTATATACACCCTGATTCATAAAGAAGTGCACAGTTTCCAGATGCTGTAAAACAGTAACAGTTGAAGACACGGACCACAACTGCGAACCGTTAGATTGATGTACTCATAAAGTTTGTGTCCCGCTAGGAAAGTCACGTAGGCTATATACACCCTGATTCATAAAGACGTATACAGTTTCCAGATGCTGTAAAACAGTAACAGTTGAAGACACGGACCACAACTGCGAACCGTTAGATTGATGTACTCATAAAGTTTGTGTCCCGCTAGGGAAGTCACGTAGGCTATATACACCCTGATTCATAAAGACGTATACAGTTTCCAGATGCTGTAAAACAGTAACAGTTGAAGACACGGACCACAACTGCGAACCGTTAGATTGATGTACTCATAAAGTTTGTGTCCCGCTAGGGAAGTCACGTAGGCTATATACACCCTGATTCATAAAGACGTATACAGTTTCCAGATGCTGTAAAACAGTAACAGTTGAAGACACGGACCACAACTGCGAACCGTTAGATTGATGTACTCATAAAGTTTGTGTCCCGCTAGGGAAGTCACGTAGGCTATATACACCCTGATTCATAAAGACGTATACAGTTTCCAGATGCTGTAAAACAGTAACAGTTGAAGACACGGACCACAACTGCGAACCGTTAGATTGATGTACTCATAAAGTTTGTGTCCCGCTAGGGAAGTCACGTAGGCTATATACACCCTGATTCATAAAGACGTATACAGTTTCCAGATGCTGTAAAACAGTAACAGTTGAAGACACGGACCACAACTGCGAACCGTTAGATTGATGTACTCATAAACTTTGTGTCCCGCTAGGGAAGTCACGTAGGCTATATACACCCTGATTCATAAAGAAGTGCACAGTTTCCAGATGCTGTAAAACAGTAACAGTTGAAGACACGGACCACAACTGCGAACCGTTAGATTGATGTACTCATAAAGTTTGTGTCCCGCTAGGGAAAGTCACGTAGGCTATATACACCCTGATTCATAAAGACGTATACAGTTTCCAGATGCTGTAAAACAGTAACAGTTGAAGACACGGACCACAACTGCGAACCGTTAGATTGATGTACTCATAAACTTTGTGTCCCGCTAGGGAAGTCACGTAGGCTATATACACCCTGATTCATAAAGAAGTGCACAGTTTCCAGATGCTGTAAAACAGTAACAGTTGAAGACACGGACCACAACTGCGAACCGTTAGATTGATGTACTCATAAAGTTTGTGTCCCGCTAGGGAAGTCACGTAGGCTATATACACCCTGATTCATAAAGACGTATACAGTTTCCAGATGCTGTAAAACAGTAACAGTTGAAGACACGGACCACAACTGCGAACCGTTAGATTGATGTACTCATAAACTTTGTGTCCCGCTAGGGAAGTCACGTAGGCTATATACACCCTGATTCATAAAGAAGTATACAGTTTCCAGATGCTGTAAAACAGTAACAGTTGAAGACACGGACCACAACTGCGAACCGTTAGATTGATGTACTCATAAAGTTTGTGTCCCGCTAGGGAAAGTCACGTAGGCTATATACACCCTGATTCATAAAGACGTATACAGTTTCCAGATGCTGTAAAACAGTAACAGTTGAAGACACGGACCACAACTGCGAACCGTTAGATTGATGTACTCATAAAGTTTGTGTCCCGCTAGGGAAGTCACGTAGGCTATATACACCCTGATTCATAAAGAAGTATACAGTTTCCAGATGCTGTAAAACAGTAACAGTTGAAGACACGGACCACAACTGCGAACCGTTAGATTGATGTACTCATAAACTTTGTGTCCCGCTAGGGAAGTCACGTAGGCTATATACACCCTGATTCATAAAGAAGTATACAGTTTCCAGATGCTGTAAAACAGTAACAGTTGAAGACACGGACCACAACTGCGAACCGTTAGATTGATGTACTCATAAACTTTGTGTCCCGCTAGGGAAGTCACGTAGGCTATATACACCCTGATTCATAAAGAAGTATACAGTTTCCAGATGCTGTAAAACAGTAACAGTTGAAGACACGGACCACAACTGCGAACCGTTAGATTGATGTACTCATAAAGTTTGTGTCCCGCTAGGAAAGTCACGTAGGCTATATACACCCTGATTCATAAAGACGTATACAGTTTCCAGATGCTGTAAAACAGTAACAGTTGAAGACACGGACCACAACTGCGAACCGTTAGATTGATGTACTCATAAACTTTGTGTCCCGCTAGGGAAGTCACGTAGGCTATATACACCCTGATTCATAAAGAAGTGCACAGTTTCCAGATGCTGTAAAACAGTAACAGTTGAAGACACGGACCACAACTGCGAACCGTTAGATTGATGTACTCATAAAGTTTGTGTCCCGCTAGGGAAGTCACGTAGGCTATATACACCCTGATTCATAAAGACGTATACAGTTTCCAGATGCTGTAAAACAGTAACAGTTGAAGACACGGACCACAACTGCGAACCGTTAGATTGATGTACTCATAAACTTTGTGTCCCGCTAGGGAAAGTCACGTAAAGGCTATATACACCTGATTCATAAAGACGTATACAGTTTCCAGATGCTGTAAAACAGTAACAGTTGAAGACACGGACCACAACTGCGAACCGTTAGATTGATGTACTCATAAAGTTTGTGTCCCGCTAGGGAAGTCACGTAGGCTATATACACCCTGATTCATAAAGAAGTATACAGTTTCCAGATGCTGTAAAACAGTAACAGTTGAAGACACGGACCACAACTGCGAACCGTTAGATTGATGTACTCATAAACTTTGTGTCCCGCTAGGGAAGTCACGTAGGCTATATACACCCTGATTCATAAAGAAGTGCACAGTTTCCAGATGCTGTAAAACAGTAACAGTTGAAGACACGGACCACAACTGCGAACCGTTAGATTGATGTACTCATAAACTTTGTGTCCCGCTAGGGAAAGTCACGTAGGCTATATACACCCTGATTCATAAAGAAGTATACAGTTTCCAGATGCTGTAAAACAGTAACAGTTGAAGACACGGACCACAACTGCGAACCGTTAGATTGATGTACTCATAAACTTTGTGTCCCGCTAGGGAAGTCACGTAGGCTATATACACCCTGATTCATAAAGAAGTATACAGTTTCCAGATGCTGTAAAACAGTAACAGTTGAAGACACGGACCACAACTGCGAACCGTTAGATTGATGTACTCATAAACTTTGTGTCCCGCTAGGGAAGTCACGTAGGCTATATACACCCTGATTCATAAAGAAGTATACAGTTTCCAGATGCTGTAAAACAGTAACAGTTGAAGACACGGACCACAACTGCGAACCGTTAGATTGATGTACTCATAAACTTTGTGTCCCGCTAGGGAAGTCACGTAGGCTATATACACCCTGATTCATAAAGAAGTATACAGTTTCCAGATGCTGTAAAACAGTAACAGTTGAAGACACGGACCACAACTGCGAACCGTTAGATTGATGTACTCATAAACTTTGTGTCCCGCTAGGGAAGTCACGTAGGCTATATACACCCTGATTCATAAAGAAGTATACAGTTTCCAGATGCTGTAAAACAGTAACAGTTGAAGACACGGACCACAACTGCGAACCGTTAGATTGATGTACTCATAAACTTTGTGTCCCGCTAGGGAAGTCACGTAGGCTATATACACCCTGATTCATAAAGAAGTATACAGTTTCCAGATGCTGTAAAACAGTAACAGTTGAAGACACGGACCACAACTGCGAACCGTTAGATTGATGTACTCATAAACTTTGTGTCCCGCTAGGGAAGTCACGTAGGCTATATACACCCTGATTCATAAAGAAGTATACAGTTTCCAGATGCTGTAAAACAGTAACAGTTGAAGACACGGACCACAACTGCGAACCGTTAGATTGATGTACTCATAAACTTTGTGTCCCGCTAGGGAAAGTCACGTAGGCTATATACACCCTGATTCATAAAGACGTATACAGTTTCCAGATGCTGTAAAACAGTAACAGTTGAAGACACGGACCACAACTGCGAACCGTTAGATTGATGTACTCATAAACTTTGTGTCCCGCTAGGGAAAGTCACGTAGGCTATATACACCCTGATTCATAAAGAAGTATACAGTTTCCAGATGCTGTAAAACAGTAACAGTTGAAGACACGGACCACAACTGCGAACCGTTAGATTGATGTACTCATAAACTTTGTGTCCCGCTAGGGAAGTCACGTAGGCTATATACACCCTGATTCATAAAGACGTATACAGTTTCCAGATGCTGTAAAACAGTAACAGTTGAAGACACGGACCACAACTGCGAACCGTTAGATTGATGTACTCATAAACTTTGTGTCCCGCTAGGGAAAGTCACGTAGGCTATATACACCCTGATTCATAAAGACGTATACAGTTTCCAGATGCTGTAAAACAGTAACAGTTGAAGACACGGACCACAACTGCGAACCGTTAGATTGATGTACTCATAAACTTTGTGTCCCGCTAGGGAAGTCACGTAGGCTATATACACCCTGATTCATAAAGAAGTATACAGTTTCCAGATGCTGTAAAACAGTAACAGTTGAAGACACGGACCACAACTGCGAACCGTTAGATTGATGTACTCATAAACTTTGTGTCCCGCTAGGGAAGTCACGTAGGCTATATACACCCTGATTCATAAAGAAGTATACAGTTTCCAGATGCTGTAAAACAGTAACAGTTGAAGACACGGACCACAACTGCGAACCGTTAGATTGATGTACTCATAAACTTTGTGTCCCGCTAGGGAAGTCACGTAGGCTATATACACCCTGATTCATAAAGACGTATACAGTTTCCAGATGCTGTAAAACAGTAACAGTTGAAGACACGGACCACAACTGCGAACCGTTAGATTGATGTACTCATAAACTTTGTGTCCCGCTAGGGAAGTCACGTAGGCTATATACACCCTGATTCATAAAGAAGTATACAGTTTCCAGATGCTGTAAAACAGTAACAGTTGAAGACACGGACCACAACTGCGAACCGTTAGATTGATGTACTCATAAACTTTGTGTCCCGCTAGGGAAGTCACGTAGGCTATATACACCCTGATTCATAAAGACGTATACAGTTTCCAGATGCTGTAAAACAGTAACAGTTGAAGACACGGACCACAACTGCGAACCGTTAGATTGATGTACTCATAAACTTTGTGTCCCGCTAGGGAAGTCACGTAGGCTATATACACCCTGATTCATAAAGAAGTATACAGTTTCCAGATGCTGTAAAACAGTAACAGTTGAAGACACGGACCACAACTGCGAACCGTTAGATTGATGTACTCATAAACTTTGTGTCCCGCTAGGGAAGTCACGTAGGCTATATACACCCTGATTCATAAAGAAGTATACAGTTTCCAGATGCTGTAAAACAGTAACAGTTGAAGACACGGACCACAACTGCGAACCGTTAGATTGATGTACTCATAAACTTTGTGTCCCGCTAGGGAAAGTCACGTAGGCTATATACACCCTGATTCATAAAGAAGTATACAGTTTCCAGATGCTGTAAAACAGTAACAGTTGAAGACACGGACCACAACTGCGAACCGTTAGATTGATGTACTCATAAACTTTGTGTCCCGCTAGGGGAAAGTCACGTAGGCTATATACACCCTGATTCATAAAGAAGTATACAGTTTCCAGATGCTGTAAAACAGTAACAGTTGAAGACACGGACCACAACTGCGAACCGTTAGATTGATGTACTCATAAACTTTGTGTCCCGCTAGGGAAGTCACGTAGGCTATATACACCCTGATTCATAAAGAAGTATACAGTTTCCAGATGCTGTAAAACAGTAACAGTTGAAGACACGGACCACAACTGCGAACCGTTAGATTGATGTACTCATAAAGTTTGTGTCCCGCTAGGGAAGTCACGTAGGCTATATACACCCTGATTCATAAAGACGTATACAGTTTCCAGATGCTGTAAAACAGTAACAGTTGAAGACACGGACCACAACTGCGAACCGTTAGATTGATGTACTCATAAACTTTGTGTCCCGCTAGGGAAGTCACGTAGGCTATATACACCCTGATTCATAAAGAAGTGCACAGTTTCCAGATGCTGTAAAACAGTAACAGTTGAAGACACGGACCACAACTGCGAACCGTTAGATTGATGTACTCATAAAGTTTGTGTCCCGCTAGGGAAGTCACGTAGGCTATATACACCCTGATTCATAAAGAAGTATACAGTTTCCAGATGCTGTAAAACAGTAACAGTTGAAGACACGGACCACAACTGCGAACCGTTAGATTGATGTACTCATAAACTTTGTGTCCCGCTAGGGAAGTCACGTAGGCTATATACACCCTGATTCATAAAGACGTATACAGTTTCCAGATGCTGTAAAACAGTAACAGTTGAAGACACGGACCACAACTGCGAACCGTTAGATTGATGTACTCATAAACTTTGTGTCCCGCTAGGGAAGTCACGTAGGCTATATACACCCTGATTCATAAAGAAGTATACAGTTTCCAGATGCTGTAAAACAGTAACAGTTGAAGACACGGACCACAACTGCGAACCGTTAGATTGATGTACTCATAAAGTTTGTGTCCCGCTAGGGAAGTCACGTAGGCTATATACACCCTGATTCATAAAGACGTATACAGTTTCCAGATGCTGTAAAACAGTAACAGTTGAAGACACGGACCACAACTGCGAACCGTTAGATTGATGTACTCATAAACTTTGTGTCCCGCTAGGGAAGTCACGTAGGCTATATACACCCTGATTCATAAAGAAGTATACAGTTTCCAGATGCTGTAAAACAGTAACAGTTGAAGACACGGACCACAACTGCGAACCGTTAGATTGATGTACTCATAAAGTTTGTGTCCCGCTAGGGAAGTCACGTAGGCTATATACACCCTGATTCATAAAGACGTATACAGTTTCCAGATGCTGTAAAACAGTAACAGTTGAAGACACGGACCACAACTGCGAACCGTTAGATTGATGTACTCATAAACTTTGTGTCCCGCTAGGGAAGTCACGTAGGCTATATACACCCTGATTCATAAAGAAGTATACAGTTTCCAGATGCTGTAAAACAGTAACAGTTGAAGACACGGACCACAACTGCGAACCGTTAGATTGATGTACTCATAAAGTTTGTGTCCCGCTAGGGAAGTCACGTAGGCTATATACACCCTGATTCATAAAGACGTATACAGTTTCCAGATGCTGTAAAACAGTAACAGTTGAAGACACGGACCACAACTGCGAACCGTTAGATTGATGTACTCATAAACTTTGTGTCCCGCTAGGGAAGTCACGTAGGCTATATACACCCTGATTCATAAAGACGTATACAGTTTCCAGATGCTGTAAAACAGTAACAGTTGAAGACACGGACCACAACTGCGAACCGTTAGATTGATGTACTCATAAACTTTGTGTCCCGCTAGGGAAGTCACGTAGGCTATATACACCCTGATTCATAAAGAAGTATACAGTTTCCAGATGCTGTAAAACAGTAACAGTTGAAGACACGGACCACAACTGCGAACCGTTAGATTGATGTACTCATAAAGTTTGTGTCCCGCTAGGGAAGTCACGTAGGCTATATACACCCTGATTCATAAAGAAGTATACAGTTTCCAGATGCTGTAAAACAGTAACAGTTGAAGACACGGACCACAACTGCGAACCGTTAGATTGATGTACTCATAAACTTTGTGTCCCGCTAGGGAAGTCACGTAGGCTATATACACCCTGATTCATAAAGAAGTATACAGTTTCCAGATGCTGTAAAACAGTAACAGTTGAAGACACGGACCACAACTGCGAACCGTTAGATTGATGTACTCATAAACTTTGTGTCCCGCTAGGGAAGTCACGTAGGCTATATACACCCTGATTCATAAAGACGTATACAGTTTCCAGATGCTGTAAAACAGTAACAGTTGAAGACACGGACCACAACTGCGAACCGTTAGATTGATGTACTCATAAACTTTGTGTCCCGCTAGGGAAGTCACGTAGGCTATATACACCCTGATTCATAAAGACGTATACAGTTTCCAGATGCTGTAAAACAGTAACAGTTGAAGACACGGACCACAACTGCGAACCGTTAGATTGATGTACTCATAAACTTTGTGTCCCGCTAGGGAAGTCACGTAGGCTATATACACCCTGATTCATAAAGAAGTATACAGTTTCCAGATGCTGTAAAACAGTAACAGTTGAAGACACGGACCACAACTGCGAACCGTTAGATTGATGTACTCATAAAGTTTGTGTCCCGCTAGGGAAGTCACGTAGGCTATATACACCCTGATTCATAAAGACGTATACAGTTTCCAGATGCTGTAAAACAGTAACAGTTGAAGACACGGACCACAACTGCGAACCGTTAGATTGATGTACTCATAAACTTTGTGTCCCGCTAGGGAAGTCACGTAGGCTATATACACCCTGATTCATAAAGAAGTATACAGTTTCCAGATGCTGTAAAACAGTAACAGTTGAAGACACGGACCACAACTGCGAACCGTTAGATTGATGTACTCATAAAGTTTGTGTCCCGCTAGGGAAGTCACGTAGGCTATATACACCCTGATTCATAAAGACGTATACAGTTTCCAGATGCTGTAAAACAGTAACAGTTGAAGACACGGACCACAACTGCGAACCGTTAGATTGATGTACTCATAAACTTTGTGTCCCGCTAGGGAAGTCACGTAGGCTATATACACCCTGATTCATAAAGAAGTATACAGTTTCCAGATGCTGTAAAACAGTAACAGTTGAAGACACGGACCACAACTGCGAACCGTTAGATTGATGTACTCATAAAGTTTGTGTCCCGCTAGGGAAGTCACGTAGGCTATATACACCCTGATTCATAAAGACGTATACAGTTTCCAGATGCTGTAAAACAGTAACAGTTGAAGACACGGACCACAACTGCGAACCGTTAGATTGATGTACTCATAAACTTTGTGTCCCGCTAGGGAAGTCACGTAGGCTATATACACCCTGATTCATAAAGAAGTATACAGTTTCCAGATGCTGTAAAACAGTAACAGTTGAAGACACGGACCACAACTGCGAACCGTTAGATTGATGTACTCATAAAGTTTGTGTCCCGCTAGGGAAGTCACGTAGGCTATATACACCCTGATTCATAAAGAAGTATACAGTTTCCAGATGCTGTAAAACAGTAACAGTTGAAGACACGGACCACAACTGCGAACCGTTAGATTGATGTACTCATAAACTTTGTGTCCCGCTAGGGAAGTCACGTAGGCTATATACACCCTGATTCATAAAGAAGTATACAGTTTCCAGATGCTGTAAAACAGTAACAGTTGAAGACACGGACCACAACTGCGAACCGTTAGATTGATGTACTCATAAACTTTGTGTCCCGCTAGGGAAGTCACGTAGGCTATATACACCCTGATTCATAAAGACGTATACAGTTTCCAGATGCTGTAAAACAGTAACAGTTGAAGACACGGACCACAACTGCGAACCGTTAGATTGATGTACTCATAAACTTTGTGTCCCGCTAGGGAAAGTCACGTAGGCTATATACACCCTGATTCATAAAGAAGTATACAGTTTCCAGATGCTGTAAAACAGTAACAGTTGAAGACACGGACCACAACTGCGAACCGTTAGATTGATGTACTCATAAACTTTGTGTCCCGCTAGGGAAGTCACGTAGGCTATATACACCCTGATTCATAAAGACGTATACAGTTTCCAGATGCTGTAAAACAGTAACAGTTGAAGACACGGACCACAACTGCGAACCGTTAGATTGATGTACTCATAAACTTTGTGTCCCGCTAGGGGAAGTCACGTAGGCTATATACACCCTGATTCATAAAGACGTATACAGTTTCCAGATGCTGTAAAACAGTAACAGTTGAAGACACGGACCACAACTGCGAACCGTTAGATTGATGTACTCATAAACTTTGTGTCCCGCTAGGGAAGTCACGTAGGCTATATACACCCTGATTCATAAAGACGTATACAGTTTCCAGATGCTGTAAAACAGTAACAGTTGAAGACACGGACCACAACTGCGAACCGTTAGATTGATGTACTCATAAAGTTTGTGTCCCGCTAGGGAAGTCACGTAGGCTATATACACCCTGATTCATAAAGACGTATACAGTTTCCAGATGCTGTAAAACAGTAACAGTTGAAGACACGGACCACAACTGCGAACCGTTAGATTGATGTACTCATAAAGTTTGTGTCCCGCTAGGGAAGTCACGTAGGCTATATACACCCTGATTCATAAAGACGTATACAGTTTCCAGATGCTGTAAAACAGTAACAGTTGAAGACACGGACCACAACTGCGAACCGTTAGATTGATGTACTCATAAAGTTTGTGTCCCGCTAGGGGAAAGTCACGTAGGCTATATACACCCTGATTCATAAAGACGTATACAGTTTCCAGATGCTGTAAAACAGTAACAGTTGAAGACACGGACCACAACTGCGAACCGTTAGATTGATGTACTCATAAACTTTGTGTCCCGCTAGGGAAGTCACGTAGGCTATATACACCCTGATTCATAAAGACGTATACAGTTTCCAGATGCTGTAAAACAGTAACAGTTGAAGACACGGACCACAACTGCGAACCGTTAGATTGATGTACTCATAAAGTTTGTGTCCCGCTAGGGAAGTCACGTAGGCTATATACACCCTGATTCATAAAGACGTATACAGTTTCCAGATGCTGTAAAACAGTAACAGTTGAAGACACGGACCACAACTGCGAACCGTTAGATTGATGTACTCATAAACTTTGTGTCCCGCTAGGGAAGTCACGTAGGCTATATACACCCTGATTCATAAAGACGTATACAGTTTCCAGATGCTGTAAAACAGTAACAGTTGAAGACACGGACCACAACTGCGAACCGTTAGATTGATGTACTCATAAAGTTTGTGTCCCGCTAGGGAAGTCACGTAGGCTATATACACCCTGATTCATAAAGACGTATACAGTTTCCAGATGCTGTAAAACAGTAACAGTTGAAGACACGGACCACAACTGCGAACCGTTAGATTGATGTACTCATAAACTTTGTGTCCCGCTAGGGAAGTCACGTAGGCTATATACACCCTGATTCATAAAGAAGTGCACAGTTTCCAGATGCTGTAAAACAGTAACAGTTGAAGACACGGACCACAACTGCGAACCGTTAGATTGATGTACTCATAAAGTTTGTGTCCCGCTAGGGAAGTCACGTAGGCTATATACACCCTGATTCATAAAGACGTATACAGTTTCCAGATGCTGTAAAACAGTAACAGTTGAAGACACGGACCACAACTGCGAACCGTTAGATTGATGTACTCATAAACTTTGTGTCCCGCTAGGGAAGTCACGTAGGCTATATACACCCTGATTCATAAAGAAGTGCACAGTTTCCAGATGCTGTAAAACAGTAACAGTTGAAGACACGGACCACAACTGCGAACCGTTAGATTGATGTACTCATAAACTTTGTGTCCCGCTAGGGAAGTCACGTAGGCTATATACACCCTGATTCATAAAGACGTATACAGTTTCCAGATGCTGTAAAACAGTAACAGTTGAAGACACGGACCACAACTGCGAACCGTTAGATTGATGTACTCATAAACTTTGTGTCCCGCTAGGGAAGTCACGTAGGCTATATACACCCTGATTCATAAAGAAGTATACAGTTTCCAGATGCTGTAAAACAGTAACAGTTGAAGACACGGACCACAACTGCGAACCGTTAGATTGATGTACTCATAAAGTTTGTGTCCCGCTAGGGAAGTCACGTAGGCTATATACACCCTGATTCATAAAGACGTATACAGTTTCCAGATGCTGTAAAACAGTAACAGTTGAAGACACGGACCACAACTGCGAACCGTTAGATTGATGTACTCATAAACTTTGTGTCCCGCTAGGGAAGTCACGTAGGCTATATACACCCTGATTCATAAAGAAGTATACAGTTTCCAGATGCTGTAAAACAGTAACAGTTGAAGACACGGACCACAACTGCGAACCGTTAGATTGATGTACTCATAAACTTTGTGTCCCGCTAGGGAAGTCACGTAGGCTATATACACCCTGATTCATAAAGAAGTATACAGTTTCCAGATGCTGTAAAACAGTAACAGTTGAAGACACGGACCACAACTGCGAACCGTTAGATTGATGTACTCATAAACTTTGTGTCCCGCTAGGGAAGTCACGTAGGCTATATACACCCTGATTCATAAAGACGTATACAGTTTCCAGATGCTGTAAAACAGTAACAGTTGAAGACACGGACCACAACTGCGAACCGTTAGATTGATGTACTCATAAACTTTGTGTCCCGAAAGAAGTATACGTAGGCTTTCCAGGTGCTGATTCATAAAGACGTATACAGTTTCCAGATGCTGTAAAACAGTAACAGTTGAAGACACGGACCACAACTGCGAACCGTTAGATTGATGTACTCATAAACTTTGTGTCCCGCTAGGGAAAGTCACGTAGGCTATATACACCCTGATTCATAAAGAAGTATACAGTTTCCAGATGCTGTAAAACAGTAACAGTTGAAGACACGGACCACAACTGCGAACCGTTAGATTGATGTACTCATAAACTTTGTGTCCCGCTAGGGAAGTCACGTAGGCTATATACACCCTGATTCATAAAGAAGTATACAGTTTCCAGATGCTGTAAAACAGTAACAGTTGAAGACACGGACCACAACTGCGAACCGTTAGATTGATGTACTCATAAAGTTTGTGTCCCGCTAGGGAAGTCACGTAGGCTATATACACCCTGATTCATAAAGACGTATACAGTTTCCAGATGCTGTAAAACAGTAACAGTTGAAGACACGGACCACAACTGCGAACCGTTAGATTGATGTACTCATAAACTTTGTGTCCCGCTAGGGAAAGTCACGTAGGCTATATACACCCTGATTCATAAAGACGTATACAGTTTCCAGATGCTGTAAAACAGTAACAGTTGAAGACACGGACCACAACTGCGAACCGTTAGATTGATGTACTCATAAACTTTGTGTCCCGCTAGGGAAGTCACGTAGGCTATATACACCCTGATTCATAAAGAAGTATACAGTTTCCAGATGCTGTAAAACAGTAACAGTTGAAGACACGGACCACAACTGCGAACCGTTAGATTGATGTACTCATAAAGTTTGTGTCCCGCTAGGGAAGTCACGTAGGCTATATACACCCTGATTCATAAAGACGTATACAGTTTCCAGATGCTGTAAAACAGTAACAGTTGAAGACACGGACCACAACTGCGAACCGTTAGATTGATGTACTCATAAACTTTGTGTCCCGCTAGGGAAGTCACGTAGGCTATATACACCCTGATTCATAAAGAAGTGCACAGTTTCCAGATGCTGTAAAACAGTAACAGTTGAAGACACGGACCACAACTGCGAACCGTTAGATTGATGTACTCATAAAGTTTGTGTCCCGCTAGGGAAGTCACGTAGGCTATATACACCCTGATTCATAAAGAAGTATACAGTTTCCAGATGCTGTAAAACAGTAACAGTTGAAGACACGGACCACAACTGCGAACCGTTAGATTGATGTACTCATAAACTTTGTGTCCCGCTAGGGAAGTCACGTAGGCTATATACACCCTGATTCATAAAGAAGTATACAGTTTCCAGATGCTGTAAAACAGTAACAGTTGAAGACACGGACCACAACTGCGAACCGTTAGATTGATGTACTCATAAAGTTTGTGTCCCGCTAGGGAAGTCACGTAGGCTATATACACCCTGATTCATAAAGACGTATACAGTTTCCAGATGCTGTAAAACAGTAACAGTTGAAGACACGGACCACAACTGCGAACCGTTAGATTGATGTACTCATAAACTTTGTGTCCCGCTAGGGAAGTCACGTAGGCTATATACACCCTGATTCATAAAGAAGTATACAGTTTCCAGATGCTGTAAAACAGTAACAGTTGAAGACACGGACCACAACTGCGAACCGTTAGATTGATGTACTCATAAAGTTTGTGTCCCGCTAGGGAAGTCACGTAGGCTATATACACCCTGATTCATAAAGAAGTATACAGTTTCCAGATGCTGTAAAACAGTAACAGTTGAAGACACGGACCACAACTGCGAACCGTTAGATTGATGTACTCATAAACTTTGTGTCCCGCTAGGGGAAGTCACGTAGGCTATATACACCCTGATTCATAAAGACGTATACAGTTTCCAGATGCTGTAAAACAGTAACAGTTGAAGACACGGACCACAACTGCGAACCGTTAGATTGATGTACTCATAAACTTTGTGTCCCGCTAGGGAAGTCACGTAGGCTATATACACCCTGATTCATAAAGAAGTGCACAGTTTCCAGATGCTGTAAAACAGTAACAGTTGAAGACACGGACCACAACTGCGAACCGTTAGATTGATGTACTCATAAACTTTGTGTCCCGCTAGGGAAGTCACGTAGGCTATATACACCCTGATTCATAAAGAAGTATACAGTTTCCAGATGCTGTAAAACAGTAACAGTTGAAGACACGGACCACAACTGCGAACCGTTAGATTGATGTACTCATAAACTTTGTGTCCCGCTAGGGAAGTCACGTAGGCTATATACACCCTGATTCATAAAGAAGTATACAGTTTCCAGATGCTGTAAAACAGTAACAGTTGAAGACACGGACCACAACTGCGAACCGTTAGATTGATGTACTCATAAACTTTGTGTCCCGCTAGGGAAGTCACGTAGGCTATATACACCCTGATTCATAAAGAAGTATACAGTTTCCAGATGCTGTAAAACAGTAACAGTTGAAGACACGGACCACAACTGCGAACCGTTAGATTGATGTACTCATAAACTTTGTGTCCCGCTAGGGAAGTCACGTAGGCTATATACACCCTGATTCATAAAGACGTATACAGTTTCCAGATGCTGTAAAACAGTAACAGTTGAAGACACGGACCACAACTGCGAACCGTTAGATTGATGTACTCATAAACTTTGTGTCCCGCTAGGGAAGTCACGTAGGCTATATACACCCTGATTCATAAAGAAGTATACAGTTTCCAGATGCTGTAAAACAGTAACAGTTGAAGACACGGACCACAACTGCGAACCGTTAGATTGATGTACTCATAAAGTTTGTGTCCCGCTAGGGAAGTCACGTAGGCTATATACACCCTGATTCATAAAGAAGTATACAGTTTCCAGATGCTGTAAAACAGTAACAGTTGAAGACACGGACCACAACTGCGAACCGTTAGATTGATGTACTCATAAACTTTGTGTCCCGCTAGGGAAGTCACGTAGGCTATATACACCCTGATTCATAAAGAAGTATACAGTTTCCAGATGCTGTAAAACAGTAACAGTTGAAGACACGGACCACAACTGCGAACCGTTAGATTGATGTACTCATAAACTTTGTGTCCCGCTAGGGAAGTCACGTAGGCTATATACACCCTGATTCATAAAGAAGTATACAGTTTCCAGATGCTGTAAAACAGTAACAGTTGAAGACACGGACCACAACTGCGAACCGTTAGATTGATGTACTCATAAACTTTGTGTCCCGCTAGGGAAGTCACGTAGGCTATATACACCCTGATTCATAAAGAAGTATACAGTTTCCAGATGCTGTAAAACAGTAACAGTTGAAGACACGGACCACAACTGCGAACCGTTAGATTGATGTACTCATAAAGTTTGTGTCCCGCTAGGGGAAGTCACGTAGGCTATATACACCCTGATTCATAAAGACGTATACAGTTTCCAGATGCTGTAAAACAGTAACAGTTGAAGACACGGACCACAACTGCGAACCGTTAGATTGATGTACTCATAAAGTTTGTGTCCCGCTAGGGAAGTCACGTAGGCTATATACACCCTGATTCATAAAGACGTATACAGTTTCCAGATGCTGTAAAACAGTAACAGTTGAAGACACGGACCACAACTGCGAACCGTTAGATTGATGTACTCATAAACTTTGTGTCCCGCTAGGGAAGTCACGTAGGCTATATACACCCTGATTCATAAAGAAGTATACAGTTTCCAGATGCTGTAAAACAGTAACAGTTGAAGACACGGACCACAACTGCGAACCGTTAGATTGATGTACTCATAAAGTTTGTGTCCCGCTAGGGAAGTCACGTAGGCTATATACACCCTGATTCATAAAGACGTATACAGTTTCCAGATGCTGTAAAACAGTAACAGTTGAAGACACGGACCACAACTGCGAACCGTTAGATTGATGTACTCATAAACTTTGTGTCCCGCTAGGGAAGTCACGTAGGCTATATACACCCTGATTCATAAAGAAGTATACAGTTTCCAGATGCTGTAAAACAGTAACAGTTGAAGACACGGACCACAACTGCGAACCGTTAGATTGATGTACTCATAAACTTTGTGTCCCGCTAGGGAAAGTCACGTAGGCTATATACACCCTGATTCATAAAGAAGTATACAGTTTCCAGATGCTGTAAAACAGTAACAGTTGAAGACACGGACCACAACTGCGAACCGTTAGATTGATGTACTCATAAACTTTGTGTCCCGCTAGGGAAGTCACGTAGGCTATATACACCCTGATTCATAAAGACGTATACAGTTTCCAGATGCTGTAAAACAGTAACAGTTGAAGACACGGACCACAACTGCGAACCGTTAGATTGATGTACTCATAAACTTTGTGTCCCGCTAGGGAAGTCACGTAGGCTATATACACCCTGATTCATAAAGACGTATACAGTTTCCAGATGCTGTAAAACAGTAACAGTTGAAGACACGGACCACAACTGCGAACCGTTAGATTGATGTACTCATAAACTTTGTGTCCCGCTAGGGAAGTCACGTAGGCTATATACACCCTGATTCATAAAGACGTATACAGTTTCCAGATGCTGTAAAACAGTAACAGTTGAAGACACGGACCACAACTGCGAACCGTTAGATTGATGTACTCATAAACTTTGTGTCCCGCTAGGGAAGTCACGTAGGCTATATACACCCTGATTCATAAAGACGTATACAGTTTCCAGATGCTGTAAAACAGTAACAGTTGAAGACACGGACCACAACTGCGAACCGTTAGATTGATGTACTCATAAACTTTGTGTCCCGCTAGGGAAGTCACGTAGGCTATATACACCCTGATTCATAAAGAAGTATACAGTTTCCAGATGCTGTAAAACAGTAACAGTTGAAGACACGGACCACAACTGCGAACCGTTAGATTGATGTACTCATAAAGTTTGTGTCCCGCTAGGGAAAGTCACGTAGGCTATATACACCCTGATTCATAAAGACGTATACAGTTTCCAGATGCTGTAAAACAGTAACAGTTGAAGACACGGACCACAACTGCGAACCGTTAGATTGATGTACTCATAAACTTTGTGTCCCGCTAGGGAAGTCACAGGTAGGCTAGCAGGTATACACCCTGATTCATAAAGAAGTGCACAGTTTCCAGGATGCTGTAAAACAGTAACAGTTGAAGACACGGACCACAACTGCGAACCGTTAGATTGATGTACTCATAACCAGTCCCGCTAGGTCACGCGTAGGCTATGCACCCTTGATTCATAAAGAAGTGCACAGTTTCCAGATGCTGCAAACAGTAATAGTTGAAGACACGGACCACAACTGCGAACCGTTAGATTGATGTACTTTTTGTTTAGTCCCGCTAGGGAAGTCACGTAGGCTATATACACCCTGATTCATAAAGAAAGTGCACAGTTTTCCAGATGCTGTAAAACAGTAACAGTTGAACGACACGGACCACAACTGCGAACCGTTAGATTGATGTACTCATAAACTTTGTGTCCCGCTAGGGAAAGTCACGTAGGCTATATACACCCTGATTCATAAAGAAGTATACAGTTTCCAGATGCTGTAAAAACAGTAACAGTTGAAGACGACGGACCACAACTGCGAGACCGTTAGATTGATGTGTACTCATAAACTTTGTGTCCCGCTAGGGAAAGTCACGTAAAGCTATATACACCCTGATTCATAAAGAAGTGCACAGTTTCCAGATGCTGTAAAACAGTAACAGTTGAAGACACAGACCCAACTGCAGACAATTCCAGGTGTTCTTTCCTCTTCAACTTTGTGTCCCGCTAGGAAAGTCACGTAGGCTATATACACACCTGATTCATAAAGAGCAGTATACAGTTTCCAGATGCTGTAAAACAGTAACAGTTGAAGACACGGACCACAACTGCGAACCGTTAGATTGATGCATACTCATAAGTTGTGTCCCGCTAGGGGAAAGTCCGTAGGCTATATACACCTGATTCATAAGAGTATACTCACAGTTTACAGATGCTGTAAAACAGTAACAGTTGAAGACACGGACCACAACTGCGAACCGTTAGATTGATGTACTCCATAAACTTTGTGTCCCGCTAGGGAGAGAAGTCACGTAGGCTATATACACCCTGATTCATAAAGAGTGCACAGTTTCCAGATGCTGTAAAAACAGTAACAGTTGAAGACACGGACCACAACTTTGCGAACCGTTAGATTGATGTACTCATAAAGTTTGGCCCAATGTTCCCGCTAGGGAAGTCACGTAGGCTATATACACCCTGATTCATAAAGAAGTATACAGTTTCCAGATGCTGTAAAACAGTAACAGTTGAAGACACGGACCACAACTGCGAACCGTTAGGATAAAGATGTACTCATAAAGTTTGTGTCCCGCTAGGGAAAGTCACGTAGGAACTATATACACCCCTGATTCATAAAGAAGTATACAGTTTCCAGATGCTGTAAAACAGTAACAGTTGAAGACACAGACCACAACTGCAGAACCGTTAGATTGATGTACTCATAAAGTTTGTGTCCCGCTAGGGAAGTCACGTAGGCTATATACACCCTGATTCATAAAGAAGTATACAGTTTCCAGATGCTGTAAAACAGTAACAGTTGAAGACACGGACCACAACTGCGAACCGTTAGATTGATGTACTCACTAAACTTTGTGTCCCGCTAGGGAAAGTCACGTAGGCTATAAGGCTACACCCCTGATTCATAAAGAAGTATACAGTTTTCCAGATGCTGTAAAACAGTAACAGTTGAAGAACCACGGACCACAACTGCGAACCGTTAGATTGATGTACTCATAAAGTTTGTGTCCCGCTAGGGAAGAGTCACGTAGGCTATATACACCCTGATTCATAAAGAACGTATGTTACAGTTTCCAGATGCTGTAAAACAGTAACAGTTGAAGACACGGACCACAACTGCGAACCGTTAGATTGATGTACCTCATAAAAGCTTTGTGTCCCGCTAGGGAAGTCACGTAGGCTATATATACACACCCTGATTCATAAAGACGTATACAGTTTCCAGATGCTGTAAAACAGTAACAGTTGAAGACACGGACCACAACTGCGAACCGTTAGATTGATGTACTCATAAAGTTTGTGTCCCGCTAGGGAAAGTCACGTAGGCTTATATACACCCTGATTCATAAAGGAACGTATACAGTTTCCAGTACTGTAAAACAGTAACAGTTGAAGACACGGACCACAACTGCGAACCAATTGAATTGTCTGCTCATAAACTTTGTGTCCCGCTAGGGAAGTCACGTAGGCTATATACACCTGATTCATAAAAAGTGCACAGTTTCCAGATGCTGTAAAACAGTAACGAGTTAGAAGACACGGACCACAACTGCGAACCGTTAGATTGATGTACTCATAAACTTTGTGTCCCGCTAGGGGGAAAAGTCACGTAGGCCCTATATACACCTGATTCATAAAGAAGTGCACAGTTTCAGATGCTGTAAAACAGTAACAGTTGAAGGCGGACCACAACTGCGAACCGTTAGATTGATGTACTCATAAGTTTATGTCCCGCTAGGGAAAGTCACGTAGGCTATATTACACTCCTGGATTCATAAAAGAAGTGATACAGTTTCCCAGATGCTGTAAAACAGGTAACAGTTGAAGACACGGAACACAACTGCGAACCGTTAGGATAGATGTACTGCTCATAAAGTTTGTGTCCCGCTAGGAAAGTCACGTAGACTATATACACACCTGATTCATAAAGACGTATACAGTTTCCAGATGCTGTAAAACAGTAACAGTTGAAGACACAGACCACAACTGCGAACCGTTAGATTGATGTACTCATAAACTTTGTGTGTCCCGCTAAGGAAAGTCACGTAGGCTATATACACCCTGATTCATAAAGAAGTATACAGTTTCCAGATGCTGTAAAACAGTAACAGTTGAAGACACGGACCACAACTGCGAACCGTTAGATAGATGTACTCATAAAGTTTGTGTCCCGCTAGGGAAGTCACGTAGGCTATACACCCTGATTCATAAAGACGTATACAGTTTCCAGATGCTGTAAAAACAGTAACAGTTGAAGACGACGGACCACAACTGCGTGAGCCGTTAGATTGATGTACTCATAAACTTTGTGTCCCGCTAGGGAAGAGTCACGTAGGCTATATACACCCTGATTCATAAAGAAGTATACAGTTTGCAGATGCTGTAAAAACAGTAACAGTTGAAGACACGGACCACAACTGCGAACCGTTAGATTGATGTACTCATAAACTTTGTGTCCCGCTAGGTCGCATGGAAGCTATATACACCCTGATTCATAAAAGAAGTATACAGTTTCCAGATGCTGTAAAACAGTAACAGTTGAAGACACGGACCACAACTGCGAACCGTTAAATTGATGTACTCACATAAACTTTGTCATCCCGCTAGGAAGTCACGTAAGGCTATATACACCCTGATTCCATAAAGAAGTATACAGTTTTCCTAGATGCTGTAAAACAGTAACAGTTGAAGACACGGACCACAACTGCGAACCGTTAGATTGATGTACTGCATAAACTTTTTGTGTCCCGCTAGGAGGAAGTCACGTAGGCTATATACACCCTGATTCATAAAGACGTATACAGTTTCCAGATGCTGTAAAACAGTAACAGTTGAAGACACGGACCACAACTGCGAACCGTTAGATTGATGTACTCATAAACTTTGTGGGTCCCGCTAGGGGAAAGTCACAGTAGGCTATATACACCCTGATTTCATAAAGAAGTATACAGTTTCCAGATGCTGTAAAACAGGTAACAGTTGAAGACACCCGGACCACAACTGCGAACCGTTAGATTGATGTACTCATAAACTTTGTGTCCCGCTAGGGGAAAGTCACGTCAGGCTATATACACCCTGATTCATAAAGACGTATACAGTTTCCAGATGCTGTAGAAACAGCTAACAGTTGAAGACACGGACCACAACTGCGAACCGTTAGATAGATGTACTCTACCGACTTTGTGTCCCGCTATTAGAAGTCACGTAGGCTTATATACAAGACCCTGATTCATAAAGAAAGTATACAGTTTCCAGATGCTGTAAAACAGTAACAGTTGAAGACACGGACCACAACTGCGAACCGTTAGATTGATGTACTCCATAAACTTTGTGTCCCGCTGAGGGGAAGTCACGTAGGCTATATACACCCTGATTCATAAAAAAGAAAGTGCACAGTTTCCAGATGCTGTAAAACAGTAACAGTTGAAGACACGGACCACAACTGCGAACCGTTAGATTGATGTACTCATAAACTTTGTAGTGTCCGCTAGAGAAAGTCCACGTAGGCTATATA
>CM077033.1:110574545-110849545 GCA_039090855.1 Macrothele yani | reverse complement strand
TGAAAAAGGAACAAGTAAAAACGTTTGGCTTTGTCTAAGCGATAGCTTCTGACCATTCGTCCGAGGTGGGTCCAGGTTCAAATCTCGTGAGGCATGGACGTTGTGTCTGACTGACGGCACTGGCTCTCTCCCTTCCCTGCAACCAATAGCTCTAAATTAAGGACGGGCGACTGCTTATAGCCCATTGAGTTGCTCACGGTAGTCGTTAAACTTCCAATCAAAAGAAAAAAAAAAGAATCCCGGTGAGGCACGGATGTTGTGTTTACCTTACGCCCCTGGCTCTCTCCCTTCCCCGGAACCAGTGACCCTAAATTAAGGAAGGGCGATTGCTTATAGCCCATTGAGTTGCTCACGGTAGTCGTTAAACTTCCAATCAAAAGAAAAAAAAGAATCCCGGTGAGGCACGGATGTTGTGTTGTACCTTACGCCCCTGGCTCTCTCCCTTCCCCGGAACCAGTGACCCTAAATTAAGGAAGGGCGATTGCTTATAGCCCATTGAGTTGCTCACGGTAGTCGTTAAACTTCCAATCAAAAGAAAAAAAAAGAATCCCGGTGAGGCACGGATGTTGTGTTGTACCTTACGCCCCTGGCTCTCTCCCTTCCCCGGAACCAGTGACCCTAAATTAAGGAAGGGCGATTGCTTATAGCCCATTGAGTTGCTCACGGTAGTCGTTAAACTTCCAATCAAAAGAAAAAAAAAGAATCCCGGTGAGGCACGGATGTTGTGTTTACCTTACGCCCCTGGCTCTCTCCCTTCCCCGGAACCAGTGACCCTAAATTAAGGAAGGGCGATTGCTTATAGCCCATTGAGTTGCTCACGGTAGTCGTTAAACTTCCAATCAAAAGAAAAAAAAAAAAGAATCCCGGTGAGGCACGGATGTTGTGTTTACCTTACGCCCCTGGCTCTCTCCCTTCCCCGGAACCAGTGACCCTAAATTAAGGAAGGGCGATTGCTTATAGCCCATTGAATTGCTCACGGTAGTCGTTAAACTTCCAATCAAAAGAAAAAAAAAAAGAATCCCGGTGAGGCACGGATGTTGTGTTTACCTTACGCCCCTGGCTCTCTCCCTTCCCCGGAACCAGTGACCCTAAATTAAGGAAGGGCGATTGCTTATAGCCCATTGAGTTGCTCACGGTAGTCGTTAAACTTCCAATCAAAAGAAAAAAAAGAATCCCGGTGAGGCACGGATGTTGTGTTTACCTTACGCCCCTGGCTCTCTCCCTTCCCCGGAACCAGTGACCCTAAATTAAGGAAGGGCGATTGCTTATAGCCCATTGAGTTGCTCACGGTAGTCGTTAAACTTCCAATCAAAAGAAAAAAAAAGAATCCCGGTGAGGCACGGATGTTCTGTTTACCTTACGCCCCTGGCTCTCTCCCTTCCCCAGAACCAGTGACCCTAAATTAAGGAAGGGCGATTGCTTATAGCCCATTGAGTTGCTCACGGTAGTCGTTAAACTTCCAATCAAAAGAAAAAAAAAGAATCCCGGTGAGGCACGGATGTTCTGTTGTACCTTACGCCCCTGGCTCTCTCCCTTCCCCAGAACCAGTGACCCTAAATTAAGGAAGGGCGATTGCTTATAGCCCATTGAGTTGCTCACGGTAGTCGTTAAACTTCCAATCAAAAAAGAAAAAAAAGAATCCCGGTGAGGCACGGATGTTGTGTTGTACCTTACGCCCCTGGCTCTCTCCCTTCCCCGGAACCAGTGACCCTAAATTAAGGAAGGGCGATTGCTTATAGCCCATTGAGTTGCTCACGGTAGTCGTTAAACTTCCAATCAAAAGAAAAAAAAAAAGAATCCCGGTGAGGCACGGATGTTGTGTTGTACCTTACGCCCCTGGCTCTCTCCCTTCCCCGGAACCAGTGACCCTAAATTAAGGAAGGGCGATTGCTTATAGCCCATTGAGTTGCTCACGGTAGTCGTTAAACTTCCAATCAAAAGAAAAAAAAAGAATCCCGGTGAGGCACGGATGTTGTGTTGTACCTTACGCCCCTGGCTCTCTCCCTTCCCCGGAACCAGTGACCCTAAATTAAGGAAGGGCGATTGCTTATAGCCCATTGAGTTGCTCACGGTAGTCGTTAAACTTCCAATCAAAAGAAAAAAAAGAATCCCGGTGAGGCATGGATGTTGTGTTTGTCTTACGGCACTGGTTCTCTCCCTTCCCTGGAACCAGTGACCCTAAATTAAGGAAGGGCGATTGCTTATAGCCCATTGAGTTGCTCACGGTAGTCGTTAAACTTCCAATCAAAAGAAAAAACAAAAGAATCCCGGTGAGGCACGGATGTTGTGTTTACCTTACGCCCTGGCTCTCTTCCTTCCCCGGAACCAGTGACCCTAAATTAAGGAAGGGCGATTGCTTATAGCCCATTGAGTTGCTCACGGTAGTCGTTAAACTTCCAATCAAAAGAAAAAAAAAAAAGAATCCCGGTGAGGCACGGATGTTGTGTTGTACCTTACGCCCCTGGCTCTCTCCCTTCCCCAGAACCAGTGACCCTAAATTAAGGAAGGGCGATTGCTTATAGCCCATTGAGTTGCTCACGGTAGTCGTTAAACTTCCAATCAAAAGAAAAAAAAAAAGAATCCCGGTGAGGCACGGATGTTGTGTTTACCTTACGCCCCTGGCTCTCTCCCTTCCCCGGAACCAGTGACCCTAAATTAAGGAAGGGCGATTGCTTATAGCCCATTGAGTTGCTCACGGTAGTCGTTAAACTTCCAATCAAAAGAAAAAAAAAAAAGAATCCCGGTGAGGCACGGATGTTGTGTTTACCTTACGGCCCCTGGCTCTCTCCCTTCCCCGGAACCAGTGACCCTAAATTAAGGAAGGGCGATTGCTTATAGCCCATTGAGTTGCTCACGGTGGTCGTTAAACTTCCAATCAAAAGAAAAAAAAAAAGAATCCCGGTGAGGCACGGATGTTGTGTTGTACCTTACGTCCCTGGCTCTCTCCCTTCCCTGAAACCAGTGACCCTAAATTAGGGACAGGCGACTGCTTATAGCCCATTGAGTTGCTCACGGTGGTCGTTAAACTTCCAATCAAAAGAAAAAAAAAAAAAGAATCCCGGTGAGGCACGGATGTTGTGTTTACCTTACGCCCCTGGCTCTCTCCCTTCCCCAGAACCAGTGACCCTAAATTAAGGAAGGGCGATTGCTTATAGCCCATTGAGTTGCTCACGGTAGTCGTTAAACTTCCAATCAAAAGAAAAAAAAAGAATCCCGGTGAGGCACGGATGTTGTGTTTACCTTACGCCCCTGGCTCTCTCCCTTCCCCGGAACCAGTGACCCTAAATTAAGGAAGGGCGATTGCTTATAGCCCATTGAGTTGCTCACGGTAGTCGTTAAACTTCCAATCAAAAGAAAAAAAAAAAAAAGAATCCCGGTGAGGCACGGATGTTGTGTTTACCTTACGCCCCTGGCTCTCTCCCTTCCCCAGAACCAGTGACCCTAAATTAAGGAAGGGCGATTGCTTATAGCCCATTGAGTTGCTCACGGTGGTCGTTAAACTTCCAATCAAAAGAAAAAAAAAGAATCCCGGTGAGGCACGGATGTTGTGTTTACCTTACGCCCCTGGCTCTCTCCCTTCCCTGAAACCAGTGACCCTAAATTAGGGACAGGCGACTGCTTATAGCCCATTGAGTTGCTCACGGTGGTCGTTTAACTTCCAATCAAAAGAAAAAAAAAGAATCCCGGTGAGGCACGGATGTTGTGTTTACCTTACGTCCCTGGCTCTCTCCCTTCCCTGAAACCAGTGACCCTAAATTAGGGACAGGCGACTGCTTATAGCCCATTGAGTTGCTCACGGTGGTCGTTAAACTTCCAATCAAAAGAAAAAAAAAAGAATCCCGGTGAGGCACGGATGTTGTGTTTACCTTACGTCCCTGGCTCTCTCCCTTCCCTGAAACCAGTGACCCTAAATTAGGGACAGGCGACTGCTTATAGCCCATTGAGTTGCTCACGGTGGTCGTTAAACCTCCAATAAAAAAAAAAAAAAAAAAAAAGAATCCCGGTGAGGCACGGATGTTGTGTTTGCCTTACGCCTCTGGCTCTCTCCCTTCCCTGGAACCAGTGACCCTAAATTAGGGACGAGCGACTGCTATAAAACTAATCGTCGATTCCGACCGGTTTCATCTACTACTCCTGTCCCTGTGATGAAGTCCCGTAAAAATTTTTGTTCTGACAAATGAAACCAGTGCTACCACTTTATAAACACAAGAGACGACCAGAAAAATTTGGGTGGACGTCACCGTGTTTTGCAGCTGTTTTTCTAGACGCCATTTTCCAAAATGACCGCCCTAACATTGGTATATTTCTAAAAACTGCCCCGATACTAATTCTGTTCACGATAATTGGATAAAACTAATATCTGTTGGCGGTTTGACAGTACCATTATGTTCTTGGAATAATACTGCGAAACAATTTGAACGGATTTTCTGCGCAGTTCATGGCACGACATTTAGAAATAGAAAAGTTGTTATTCGGGAACTCATAAATGAGCTAGAAAAAGTTTACCATCTGTCAACAAAGATGCTATTCATCTGTTTTGCTGAATCCGAACATTTATTCGAATTCGTTTTCTGAACAGAAATTGACTATTACTGCCGCGCAGAAAAGCTCTGCAGAAAATGAAAAAATTAATAGAATAGTAGCTATACACTATACTCATTACTGTTTCACACGTGATATACGTTCTATGCGTTGTGTGCATATTTGCAGCAAAATCATCTTGGCATTTGTACATCATATGACTAGGAATATTATTATAAGTTTCAATTAATATATCATCAAGGACTCACCTTGTATCGGTATTCCAAATTAGTAAGCTTCATCCTGTATCTTGAAATGAAATATGTATCTAGCGTGTCATTAGGCACGTAGAATCATCGCATTGCAAATAGGCACAATTGAAATTTGCGACCAGGGTTTAAATTCAAATAAAACACGACTATGGATATCATACAAAGAGAGTGTGAAAGAATTATATACAATGCAATTAAAAACCTTAACCATCAACAGGTATCGTCAATCTTTAAAAGAAGGAATGGATATAATCAATGACATTACACTCTCTTTGTATGATATCCATAGTCGTGTTTTATTTGAATTTAAACCCTGGTCGCAAATTTCAATTGGGCCTATTTGCAATGCGATGATTCTACGTGCCTAATGACACGCTAGATACATATTTTATTTCAAGATACAGGATGAAGCTTACTAATTTGGAATACCGATACAAGGTGAGTCCTTGATGATATAATAATTGAAACTTATAATAATATTCCTAGTCATATGATACACAAATGCCAAGATGATTTTGCTGCAAATATGCACACAACGCATAGAACGTATATCACGTGTGAAACAGTAATGAGTATAGTGTATAGCTATTATTCTATTATATAATACCACGTATTTTTATTTTTGGTTATTTTACTAACCAAAATCAATTATGAAAAAATTGATTGACTCAAACGCAGTGAAAAAAACGTAATTTTTTTTTTCCTGTTTGTGCAATGAAGAAAACAGTTTCCAGTTCGTGCAATAAGGAACATATCTTCACTTCATGAAGTAAATTTTGTTCACCCTTTTTAAACGCAGTGAACTTCAGAAATCATGATGGATATAAAATGTAAGCAAATAATTTTGATTTTATACGTTAACAGAGTGTTTGAACTATCTTTGCAGAGTTTGAAGAACTCAGTAGCTCAAAATAGGTTTTAAACAACTAATGCATGTGAGAGAGAGAAAGTTTTTAAACCACTAATTCTAGGGAATTCCCCCCCCCCCCAAAAAAAAGGAATATACAGTGAGTTTTCGACATCAGAAAAATAGGGTTAGTTAAGCAAAATACTTTTTTAAAGAAAACGCATGCATGACAGAAATTGTTCGTTTAAAACTATCGCATTTATACTACATTGCCGGACAATTGCTAAGGACGGATGACAATAGCAACGATAGCAACCATAAAATGGAAGGCAGGAAAATGTGGAAATTAGCATACGTGCGGGATACAGTAAGACGTGTTGTTTTGGATTGCCGAACTTGTTCGTGACGTCATAGCGCTGATAAGAGATATAAAGGATTTGACGCGTATTGACCGTTGTTGTTCAAACGCAAAGTTGAAAGGGAAAGAATCAATTGACGAACTTGCAATTTTCAGTATGTCTTCCCGACATCACCTAGATGATTTTACGCGTGGCCGTATTATTGGCAAGATTGAAGAAGGGCGAAAAATAACAGATGTTGCCAGGGAGTTCGACGTCAGCCACAGTGTTGTTTCAAGGCTTTGGAAATCATTTCAAACAAATGGAGAGTGTAGCAAACGTCACGGGGAGGTCGTGTTCGCAGTACGACACCTGCAGAAGATCGGTACATAGTGCTATCAACAAAAAGACACCGGCGCAGCACAGCTAGTGAGGTAGCAAATCAGTTTATGGCTGCTACTGGCAAGCGGATCTCCCGAAAAACTGTCGCCAGACATTTGCATGAAGGAGGACTATACGCCCGCCGTCCTGTTGTGTGCATCCCATTGTCCAGACGTCACCGTACCGCCCGTTTGCAATGGTGCCATCAACATCGCAATTGGACTGATAACGACTGGTCTGCTGTCCTCTTCTCAGATGAGAGTAGATACAGTCTATCGTCTGATTGTCGACGACAACTGCTCTGGCGTGATAGTGGTACTGCATATTGTCCAGCAAACATACAGGATATCCGACATGTAGTGTCATGGTATGGGCTGGCCTCATGATCAATGGCCGCACGTCCCTCTATGTGCTTCCAACTGGGACTATGACTGGCCAACGATACATTAATGATGTTCTGCTACCTCATGTTCGCATGTTCCCTGGTGCTGTCGGTGATAGATTCATTTTCATGGACGACAACGCAACATGTCATCGAACAGTCGCTGTCCAGGAGTGTCTTGAGAGCCTCGTATGGCCAACACGTCCTCCAGATCTGAATCCCATTGAAAATGTGTGGGATGCTTTGGGGAGGAGTCTTACTGGTCGCCAATGCCCTCCAATAAACAAGGACACCCTCATCCGTGCAGTGACAGAGGAATGGGATAAATTACCCCAACAGCTGCTTGATAATGTTATGCAAAGCATGACACAACGTGTGGAATCTTGCATCGCCCTCCATGGTGGCCATATCCCGTATTGACATCTTACGCCGGAACGCCTGCGGACGGTAATTGCATTTTTTTCACGTTTACGTATTCTGCACAAAATGGCCTGTTTGTCCCTTGAACACGTTCCAAAGCCTTCTGGATTTCAGAGCACAATAAATTGTCTTTCTTGTAATGTCCTGGCATTCTGACATTATTTTATTTCACTTGGCATCCAACCACACTTACTCTTTTATGCGCTATATAGCCGTTTATGATCCGTCCTTAGCAATTGTCCAGCAGTGTATTACATCAATGTTTTCCGATTCTAACCCTTTAAGCGGCCGATGTATCTGGACCAAATGGTGCCCACACTTTTCTGCGCTTCCCAAACCTATACGTTCTCATACAGGTCTGGATTTACGAAAGCTAACAAAACGATTCCTTTCACCTTTGCATCTGAGAAATAACAACCACAAACCTGGCTCTGGTCGTAAATTCTTTCTCTCTGTCACTCGGTCGTTTTCTCCATGTCTCTGCCTCACTCTGTCTCTGCATCTTTCCGTCTCTCTCTCTCTTTCTGTCTCTTTCTATCTATCTCTGTCTCTTTCTATCTCTCTCTGTCTCTCTCTCTCTCTCTATCTGACTCTCTGTATCTCTCTGCCTCTCTCTGTCTCTTTTCCTCTCTGTCTGTCTGTATTTCACTGTCTCTTTCTCTCTCTCTCTCTGTCTCTCACTCTATCTTTCTCTGACCCCCTCTCTCTCTGTCTCTCACTCTATCTTTCTCTGACCCCCTCTCTCTCTCTGTCTCTCACTCTATCTTTTTCTGACCCCCTCTCTCTCTGTCTCTCACTCTATCTTTCTCTGACCCCCCTCTCTCTCTCTCTCTCTGTGTCTCTGTCTATTTCTCTCTTCCCCTCTCTCTCTGTCTCTTTCTCTCTTCCCCTCTCTCTCTGTCTCTTTCTCTCTTCCCCCCTCTCTCTCTCTGTCCCTCTCCCGTCTCTCTGCCTCTTTCTCTCTCTCTGTCTTTCTTTAGCTCTTTCTCACTTTCTCTGTTGTAGTACCTTATTCCCTGCTTCATGACTGAACTTCCAAATGGGGAACGGCTCGTTTCCTTGACGCGGGCATAATGCCATTGGGTAGAAACGAGTGATTCAAACATGCAACACACTCTGATGGGTAATAATTACTCGTTTCAGCCTCATTCGGTTCACTTCTTAGACAGCGAATTCACTCATTCCAGCTGATACCAGCTCACTTTGCTGACCCCGAGTTAATTCGTTCCAGCCGGTTAAGGAGTTAAGACTCAAATTCTTTAACTTTTATTTCCGAAAATGGCAGTCTAATATTTTAGTGAGCATTGCAATAGATGACACATTGTATTCTGTTAAATACGGTAATAACATTAACTGAAGGTGCCTTTCCTATGGTGGTCCGTTAGAGCACAGCTCCTCGTGGCTCTTGGCTTCCGAAGAGCCAGGGCAGCTACGTCATCAACTTCGCCTGCGTGTTTCAGGGGTGGAGAGCTAAGGACCAGCCCTTATCTCCCAAGCCCTGACTCTCATGTCACTTAAATCAAATGAATACGATTATTTTTTCCGGATCACTGGAAAAAATACACTGACGGAAAAAAAAATCCCCACACCAAGAAGGGGTTGTGTTAGATAAACGACAGTTGGTAGGCGGTGAGAGTACATCTGTAAGATGACGTCTATGCAAATTTCGCGCTCGGCGCATACGTGTGGCGCTAGTAGCGCCCCTCGGAACATGCAAAGCAGGTTTGCTGTAAATACGCGCTATAACGTTCGTGAGCGTTAGTTATCGTTGAGATTCGACGTAGGGTGTTGATGTTAGTCAAGAATGCCTTTAAGAAGACGAAGAAGCCATTATCAACAGCTCACGGAGTTTGAACGAGGTCGTGTAATAGGGCTACGAGAAGGTGGATTTTCTTTCCGCAATATTGCAGAACGACTTGGCAGGAATGTAGCCACTGTGCATGATTGTTGGCAGCGGTGGTCAAGGGAAGGTACTGCCTCAAGAAGACCGGGTTCCGGCCGGCCACGTGGCACTACTGAGAGTGTACGGCGTTTGGCCGTGGCGCATCATACCGCGTCTGCGGCAGCAATTCGAGCTGCAGTTGCCACCACAGTGACGCAACGAACTGTTACAAATCGGTTACTTGAAGGACAGCTCCGAGCCAGACGCCCTGTAGCGTGCATTCCACTTACTCCAAACCACTGCAGTTTGCGACGTCAGTGGTGTCAAGCTAGAGCTCATTGGAGGACGGAGTGGAGATCTGTTGTGTTTTCTGATGAAAGCCGGTTCTGCCTGGGTGCCAGTGATGACCGTGTGTTGGTTAGAAGGAGGCCAGGTGAGCGCCTGCAACGAACCTGTCTGCGGCCGAGACACACTGGACCTACACCTGGAGTTATGGTCTAGGGAGCAATTTCCTATGACGGCAGGAGCACTCTCGTGGTTATCCCACGCACCCTGACGGCACAGTTGTACGTCGGTCTGGTGATTCAACCTGTTGTGCTGCCATTCATGAACAGCATTCCAGGGGGTGTTTTCCAACAGGATAACGCTCGCCCGCATACCGCTGTTGTAACCCAACATGGTCTACAGATTGTCGACATGGCCTGCTAGATCACCAGATCTTTCTCCAATCGAGCACGTATGGGACATCATTGGACGACAACTCCAGCGTCACCCCCAACCAGCATTAACCGTCCCTGTATTGACCGATCAAGTGCAACAGGCATGGAACTCCATCCCACAAACTGACATCCAGCACCTGTACGACACAATGCATGAACGTTTGCGTGCTTGCATTCAACATTCTGGCGGTTATTAATGTACCAGCATTTCACATTTAAAATGGCTCTTCTCGCGCTTACATTAAGCTGTGATCTTGAAACTTTAATCGATTAAATATGTTACATGTACAAATGTATTGCCGCCATTTCATTCCTTTACAACTATTTTTTCGTGGTGTTGGGATTTTTTTTCCCGTCAGTGTATTATGCAACATTTTTGCAGAAAAATTGAAGCTTTTTCTTTCGTTTGAGAGTTTAAAAACGGTCGTGAGCAATTTGAAGGGCTACGAACAATCATCCGTCCCCCGTAGGTCCACTAGTTACAGGGAAGGGAGAGAGTCAGCGCCGTAATACAACCACCACACAAGCCTAATCGAGGACCTTTCTGGAAGTCTAACCGGAATCCTACGCCTCTGACCACTCAGCAACCGGGAAGCAAAGAATAAAACTTCTCACTAAACTTATAACATACATTTATTCATAACTTTCGGCAGCCCCAGTGGCCGAATGGTTAGAGGCGTTGGACTTAGACCATTCGTCTGAGATGGACCTGAACTCTAGTCCCGCGTAAGAAGTAGGGTGTGTGTCTGTTTGATGGCGCTGGCCGAGGATGTTCTAAGGGTTAGCGTTCGTGACTGCCACGGAGAAGTCTCAGGCAGGTGTGACGGCCCGAATCACCAAATATCCTCCATGCGTTGGATAAGCACGTTAAGACGTCGGACTCCGGGTATTGGCCTTCCGGTTGCAAATAAGGACGTCTTCCTCCTCGCTTCCGTGTGACTTTCCTATCAGGCACTCTACCCCAACTATCCTAGCTTCCTACTTCTAGGGGTTGCTTGGGACCAGGGGTCAGATACACCCTTCCTAAAATCCTCTACATATAATATGATATGTTCGATGGCGCTGTCGTTGACCCTTTCCTGAAACCGGCTCACACTACGTTAGGAACGGGAGACCGCTTATAGCACTAAGAATTGGTCATAGTGGTTGTTAAACCCTGAAAAAATAAATACCCCCATCCATTTAGTGTTTCAGTGTAAATACCAGATATGAAAGACGAAGGTCGTTGGCGGTAGGCATTCAGTACATACACTATCTACCAACAAGTAATTAGACACCCATGCAATCGACGATATCTGCGGTCCTGATACACGTCACGGCCGCCGCCGTTAAATATCGTGTGGGAGACAACAACGCAAACGAGTCGCATGCAAGATGCCACGCAGTTCGGAGCTCTCT
This sequence comes from Macrothele yani, assembly GCA_039090855.1. Taxonomy (NCBI): domain Eukaryota; kingdom Metazoa; phylum Arthropoda; class Arachnida; order Araneae; family Macrothelidae; genus Macrothele; species Macrothele yani. Next base: position 110,838,385 of record CM077033.1, on the reverse strand, counting down.
GATTTCGAGAAAGGTGTAATCGTCGGGTATCACAGAAATGGCCGATGACATATCCAGCGAGTTGAAGTACCCAAAATCGACAGTGGCCTACGTGATTGGCAAGTGGAAGATGAGAGGTGACTGTCGGAATGTGCCCCGACCCGGCAGACCCACAAAACTGGGAGTTAGAGACCGACGGGTGCTGGCCAGAGAAATTCGGAAGAACCGCACCAAATCGATGGGCCACATCCGCGAGGAGTTTCAACAGGCATCCGGGAGTGTTCTTTCGATGAATACCATCCGTAAGGAAGCCCATCTGCTCGGTTATCATGGACCCACAAGCCTTTGATCACCAAATCCAATAGCGCTGCTCGGCTAACGTGGTGCAAAGAACGTAGACAGTGAACCGTTGAACAGAGGAAACAGGTTCTCTGGAGCGACGAATCAAGGTTCACCCTCTACCGTTCGGATGGCAGGGTCTGGGTTTGACGTCTGCCTGGAGAACGCCTCCTGCCGGAATGTATTGTGCCAACTGTGAAGTTCGGCGGCGGTGGAATTATGCTATGGGGGTGTTTCTCCTGGTATGGCACGGGACCCTTGGCCGCAATTCCTGGTAGACTCAACGCCGAGACCTACTGCACCATTTTGGATGACCATGCGCTTCCTACGTTGTGGCAGTTTTACGGGGTGGACCCATGTTACTTTCAGGATGACAATGCCACCTGTCATGTTGCGATGTCCACCATGGCTTGGTATGGTGACAATGGGGTTAATTGAATGGACAGAGGCCGGACTTTAACCCTATCGAGCACCTCTGGGACGAGTTGGAGCGTCGACTTAAGGGGTGCCCCCACCGTCCGAAATCGGTGAAGGAACTGACCTGTCTTCTCCAAGCCGAGTGGAAGAAAATACCGCTAGCCGTCGTACAACGCCTGGTTGAGAGTATGCGCAGCTGTAATCGCCGCTCGTGGAGGCTCCACCAACTATTGACGGTGAATAAACTTCGTTTTCCTTTGCTATCACAGGTGTTCAATTTGTTGTTGGTAGATAGTGTATATTATTAATGGACTTCGAATGTGGTTTTTTTTTCTTTCTTTCTTTCTTTCAAGACAGAAATACAGTGAGTTGATTTTAGCCATTAATTACGGACCTAAGAATACAACTTGTTCCTTTACGGTTATCTGGGGGCTTCAACTTACGACTTGATACGAAGTTGCGTGTGGAAGTGCCGATGCAGAAATAAAGCGAAAAATTGGAACAAATATTGATCGAGTAATTGCTTTATATTCCGCATAGTTGTTATATTAGCAAATACAATTGTGTCATGAGAGTTTAAAGCATATGAGGAATTTGAAAAAAAGATGAGAATTTCCTGCTATGAAAACTGATTATGCAGATTTTCTCATTAGTTCCTGAACATATTTTAACAGGAACATTTACGTCTCAGGTGAAAAAGTGCAAGTTCTGGATCAGTTTTAGTTAATAGATAATATTATACTGACAGTCGATATGGCAAATATACATCAGCTATTGTAATTACAATGATAATATATTTGTACGTGATTTCATGTAAATACTTTCAAGGTAAATTTTCTTTGAAAAAGGACTGCATTCAAAAAATTGTTTTCTCAATCGCAGTGGCGAGGGGTGATGACGAACATTTTGAAAATGTTTCCTTCTGTGCTTTGATTGCTTGATAAAATTTGGGGCAGTCTGCTTGAGTGGAAAGGTTTCTCGAAGCTTAAGTAGGGAATTGCAATTTTCTCGTAGCGAAGGAAGCTAGCAAGAAGTTGTACGTTTTCAAAAACGGTGTCTAATTCTGAATGGAAGGTGGAAGTGTACCTCTCGTTTGGGTTTATGAATCCCCTTTTTGTTTCAAATTGAGGAAGTAAATTTCATCAGGTAACAGAAAATGTTTAGAGGGGCATTTGAATTCCATTTTGCTGAAAGGATTGCAACGATCTAAATTAAAGGTATTGTCAAGTACACTATCTACCAACAAGTAATTGGACGCCTGTGATAGCAAAGGAAAACGAAGTTTATTCACCTTCAATAGTTGGTGGAGCCTCCACGAGCGGCGATTACAGCTGCGCATACTCTCAACCAGGCGTTGTACGACGGCTAGCGGTATTTTCTTCCACTCGGTTTGGAGAAGACAGGCCAGTTTCTTCACCGATTTCGGACGCAGGGGGCACCCCTTAAATCGACGCTCCAACTCGTCCCAGAGGTGCTCGATAGGGTTAAGGTCCGGGGCCAGTCCATTCGATTAACCCCATTGTCACCATACCAAGCCATGGTGGACCTCGCAACATGACAGGTGGCATTGTCATCCTGAAAGTAACATGTGTCCACCCCGTAAAACTGCCACAACGTAGGAAGCGCATGGTCATCCAAAATGGTGCAGTAGGTCTCGGCGTTGAGTCTACCAGGAATTGCGACCAAGGGTAACCGTGCCATACCAGGAGAAACACCCCCATAGCATAATTCCACCGCCGCCGAACTTCACAGTTGGCACAATACATTCCGACAGGAGGCGTTCTCCAGGCAGACGCCAAACCCAGACCCTGCCATCCGAACAGTAGAGGGTGAACCTTGATTCGTCGGTCCAGAGAACCTGTTTCCACTGTTCAACGGTCCACTGTCGACGTTCTTTGCACCACGTTAGCCGAGCAGCGCTATTGGACTTGGTGATCAAAGGCTTGTGGGTCCATGATAACCGAGCAGATGGGCTTCCTTACGGATGGTATTCATCGAAAGAACACTCCCGGATGCCTGTTGAAACTCCTCGCGGATGTGGCCCATCGATTTGGTGCGGTTCTTCCGAATTTATCTGGCCAGCACCCGTCGGTCTCTAACTCCCAGTTTTGTGGGTCTGCCGGGTCGGGGCACATTCCGACAGTCACCTCTCATCTTCCACTTGCCAATCACGTAGGCCACTGTCTATTTTGGGTACTTCAACTCGCTGGATATGTCATCGGCCATTTCTGTGATACCCGACGATTACACCTTTCTCGAAATCAGAGAGCTCCGAACTGCGTGGCATCTTGCATGCGACTGGTGGCGTTGTTGCTTCCCACACGATATTTAACGGCGGCGGCGGCCGTGACGTGTATCAGGACCGCAGATATCGTCGATTGCAGGGATGTCCAATTACTTGTTGGTAGACAGTGTAGGTTTCAGTGTGACTTTTGACCCAACATGAAACACACACATAATTAAACAAGTACAGACAACTTTAACATTTAGATCTTTATTCAACAGTCAGTGATACAGACAAAATGGGTAACCTACTTCCATAAAACTTCTCTGATACTTTTTGACATGACATGGTCAAAGAATACGTCAGTTTAAAACAAATTATAATCAAGTAATACAACTGACATTTACACGTAATGCTATATTACACTGTCATATAATCGGAATTAGTTTGCTTTAATATAAAGTTTTGTGCGTATGAAGGGAAACACAATCACGAGGTTTTTTTGGCAAAGAACCTCTGAGGAATTCCAAAGTAATGGGTAATGTCTTTATTATGCTTTCTTGGTAACTACTGCCTAAAGTTGAACGCTTCACTTATACTTGCAGTTCGATATAATCTTGCACATTTCGTTCAGATGATGTACAACTTGACTAAACTAGCAGTGCCATACAATGCAGTCAACTTAGAATATAGAGAATTTCTTAATCTTCTTTAGCAATACATACACAGTGCGTCAAAAAATTTTAAGACTGGCGCTAGATTTCAGCCTACGGTGGCGCCACCAGTGCAATCGTGAATGCGTTATAAACCGTGACCATCTGCTTGCTTTCTGCCAAAAGTACTGCGCAAGTTGTTAAAGTAACTCAAACGAAACGGCCGTTCATTAGAGAAGTCAATTTGTTTTCATGTTCAATTATTAAGATGGAACAAAGGGCTGTTATTAAATTTAACGCAAAACTTGGTAAAAGTGCCTCGGAAACGTACCAAATGATGAAACAAGTTTACGGTGAGTTTTGTTTAAGTAGATCAAATGTTTTCCTGTGGCACAAACGTTTTTTGCACGGAAGAGAGACGCTGAAAGATGATAAGCATACCGGAAGACCAAGTTCATCTAGGACACCTGAGATTATTGAGTGCAGGCCATGGAAGTTTTCTCACGCCCTGAAGTGCATGTTGCGTTGCACGTGCCGTGTGTGGGCGTGCGTTATCTTGCTGGAAAACACCACGATGGACCGACCTTACAAATGACACAACAACGAGCTGAATGATGTTGTTGATGTAGGAGGTGCTGTTTAACGTACCCGGTACAAACACTAGTTGTCTACGGGAGTGATAGCTGATCGCTCCCCACACCAGGAGACCAGGTGTAGGCCCTGTGTGTCGCTGACGGACGCCAGAAGGGTGGAGACGCTCCCCTGTGCGTCTGCGAACACGCATACGGCCATCGGAGGCTCCCAAGCAGAATCTGCTTTCATCGCCGAACACGACGGATCGCCATTGCGTTCTCCAGTGCAGACGTTGGCGACACCACTGCAGCCGTTCCTGACGGTGGGCTGGAGACAGAGGTACACATGCCAGAGGCACACGTGCACGTAGTCCTGCATCCAGTATACGGTTGCGGATTGTTCGTACAGTCACCTCAGGTGCAACGGCAGCTCGGATTTGCGTTGCAGTGGATGTTCTGCTTGACAACGCCGCTCTTCTTATGCGTCGATCGGTCCGCTCATCAGTCCGTCTGTGACTCCCGGTTCCACGTCTTCTCGAGTGGGAATGTTTCTCGGACCATCTACGCCACCATCGTACCACCACCGATACTTCTCGTCCAATTCGCTCCGTAATACGACGATACGACCAACCTGCCTCGCGGAGTCCGACTAGACGACCTCGCTCAAAGTCCGATAACTGCTGAAATCGTACACGTCTTCCATGTCCAGGCATTGCAGCTTCTTCAGGGTCTTCACACGTGTCCGTACGCCGACGACTGATTACATTCACTTCGCCGTACTCCTTAAATACCACCGACGATAATTTGCATATTATGCCGTGCTGTGGCGTAAGCGCTCACCGATTGGTCCCGAAATTAACATCACACCTACGTAAACTCGACCCCATTAACATATGTAAATTTCATGATCGTCCGCCAATTCCTTCTTGGTGTTCATTTTTTCACTTTCCGCCAGTGTATAACCCGCAACTTTTTTGTTTTCTTCGTTATGAAGACGATATCCTCGCCCTTTCGCCTCATTCGCTAGATGAACTGCATACTCTTATTTCTGTACTTTCTAATCATTATCCTACGATTAAATTTTCTGTCGAGCTGGAAGTGGATTGTTGCCTTCCATTTTTGGACTTCACCATTTTTAGCGATCCCGTGTCTAATACCATTCAAACTACTGTGTAGCGTAACCTGGTGACTCTTTTCATCCTAGGAATTACAAATTGGCTTTTTTACAATTCATGTTACGCATAGCCATTACCCATTGATCCACTTCAGAATTTAAGCAGATAGAAATTGCTACTATGAAGGACATTGCGGTACAATTTAAATACCCTGTAAATGTTGTGGATGCCGAATTCAAGAAGTTACTTAGAAGAACTTTCACAACCCTTTCATGCGACCCTTCAGAATCCATGTACATCGGCTCCATGGACTATATACCTTGTATTAACTCAATACTGCATAACATTTATAAACTTAATTTTGGTGTGAAAATAGCAAACATTATTGCTTTGCTTAAAAATGACAGAGATCCCATTGACATCTCTATGGGATCTCTGTCATTTTTAAGCAAAGCAATAGTGGTATTTACTGCGTGCCGTTGACTCCCGTGGATGTGAATCGTGAACAACGCGTTTATATTGGATATACGGTACGTATCTTGGCTACTCGTCTCGACGAACATAAATACTATATAAAGATCGGTTCTCAAAATACATCCTTACTTAGCCTTGTTCACCGTGGTAACTATAGACCGGATTGGGACAATGTCACCACCTTTGCGTTTTGGTAATTAAAGTCAGGAACTTGTTAGGCGTCATCACCTAACAGGTTTTTGACTTTAATTACCGAAAGCTTGTATATATTACAATACAAAATGAGTGCCTGCAATGATGATTTCCCGTATCATGTTCCCTATCGAAAATACTCCACATACGTGGCGACAGTAAATAAATAAATAAATACATCGCTGTTAACCACGTTCTAGAAACACACAGCAACCGAAAAATTGTTTTTCAGCCTCCGCTGTGGAATTGAACCAACAGAACTCCCGATATCTAGCCGAGTGCGTTACATATACGCCACGGTGGCCAACAATCCACGGTGCTATGTGTATATTTAAGTCAGCTTCTGACATCATAAATCCGTAAGATTTCATATGTTGCATGTTTGTAAAATTTTCTGCATTCGGCAAAGACTTGCAATTATCAAACTTTTTTATAAATTATAAACTTCTTTTAGTGATGATCTCTAAACTAAATCTGATTTTTAATTTTGGGTACTGGGGGAGCATTAGCTACTTACACTGTTTTTTTTAATGCTCCCGACTCTTGATATGAATGGCAGAACTCTTGGTTAAGCTAAAAACCTCAGGTTTTCGAGGAAGAATTCTCTAGATTCTTCCTTATAAGCAAAAGCTTAAGGTCTGTTCAGGGAATTACTTTTCTTTTGAAAAATTTATGGGTCCATGAAATTTTCATCAAAGATTTCCTGTACATGCGTTTTATTGGAACACGATAAGAAATTGTTTTAAAATGAACGGTACGCAAGGGGATGTCAAATATTTTTGTCGAAAAAAAGTTATTTGCCAACTGTAAGTAAATTTGTGTACTCTTCTGCAGTATACTTACTCCTCGTGTAGGCAGAGCCGGCCGGACCATAGGGGCAACCGGGGCGTTCGCCCCGGGCCCCGCGCCTTTAGATGGGCCCGCAGTTTAGAAAACAAAATAATTTTCGGTAAAAAAATTTGACTACATTTTTTTTGTAACTTTTGGGGCGCAACGCCCTTAAAAATATATTTTTGAAGTTTCTTGTTTGTTTCCAATCTCCCCATTTTTTAATACGTTATCCCCCTATTTGTCGTACGGACACTGAGATTTGCAGATTCGAAATGATTTTTGTAACCACCTTAATCTTTTCCGCATTCATGAAATAGCAAATTAAATTTCATCATTTTGTGGTCCCCTACTTTTATATATCCAACAATTTGTGTGAAAACCTGATACTTAAATTTAAGGAAATAAAAAGAACAATATACAAGTTACTTTCGGACTACACATGGAGGCCACTTTTCCAACATTACAAGAAATTGAAAAAAAAAAGGCAACTTTCATATATGAACGCGTATAAAAGTTTAGAATGTCACTAATTTGTCAGTTACTCCACTGTGCATTAAAAATCAATCACTAAACATGTATCAGGGAAAAAAACTGTTTATACCAATTTATTTTAGAGGGATCCTTATTATATTTCCAATATTCGTAATGAGAAAATATTCGCTAAGCAGGTATCTTTTTTATCATTTTGTGAATAAGCTGTTATAAGCAACCTAAACCTCTTCTCCCGAGAAGAAAATCGTAGATTTCAACACTTTTTACTTACTTTCTCTCTCTCCCTCTCTTTCCCTATCTCTCTCCTTCTCTTTCTCTATCTCTCTTCCTCTCTTCCTCTCTCTCTCTTTTTCTCTTTCTCCCTCTCATTTCTCTCTCTTTCTCTATATCTTTCCCTCTCTCTCTCTCTCTCTCTCTCTCTCTTTCTTTCTATCTTTCTCTATTTCTTTTTTTCTCTCTTTTCTCTTTCTCTTTTTCTCTCTTTATCTCTCTCTCTTCCTCTTTCTCTCTCTTCCCTCCTCTCTCTATTTCTCTTTCTCCCTCTCATTTTCTCTCTTTCTCTATCTCTTCCGCTCTCTCTCTTTTTCTCTTTCTCTCTCTCTTTCTTTCTTTCTATCTTTCTCTATTTCTTTCCCTCTCTCTTTTCTCTTTCTCTTTTTCTCTCTTTCTCTATCTCTCTTCTTCTTTCTCTCTCTTCCCTCCTCTCTCTATTTCTCTTTCTCTTTCTATATTTTCTCTTTCTATATTTTCTCTCTCTCTCTCTCTCTCTCTCTCTCTCTGAACTTTCAGTCCGCATTATTTTCTTTTTCTTAAGCTTAAATCAAATACTTCTTTAAGATAATCGTTTTGCCTTTACGGTAGTATTCGTGTGTCTTCCTCACGAAGATAATTTTCAGAAACGACTTTATTAAAATATGAGATTTATTTTTTAGTGAACACAATGAAATTTTGCTCTGGGCCCCGCAATGAAATTTCGCCCAGGGCCCCGCAACAGCTCCATCCGGCCTTGCGTGTAGGCTCGAGGAAAACGCGATATTCGGAAAAAACGTTGGTAGTTATTTTTTCCTTTGCATAAAATGGTTTTCCTCTTCATCGGTAAATGGAATCAGCAGTTCATAGCTTTCACCACTTTATTACTAGTAGTGAGAATAGCATCATGCAAGTAGATGGAACTGCTTATGAAACAGCTTTTCTTAGAAATGCAATCTGTCTGTCAAGCAGTACCAATGTCCCCCGAGACTGGCATTTGAAGCACAATCCAGTTTAGTTCTGAACAATCAAATGTACACATTTCTGAAATTCGTTTGCTTCCCACTTACTGAATTTTGCTCTCACTTAGACCCGTTTCGAGCGTGTTTTCTCTTCATTCATTCTCCTTGCTTTCTGCAGGAGTCTTAGGGTTGTTGGAATCCACAGTCTCCAGAATCCAGGGAACGTAATTGGAAACCAGAGTGTATACTCCAGGCAAAAGCGGACGAGCACATCCTATTCCTGCTGAAACTACTCCAATAACTTTGAAGTACCCACGCTCTTTAACAATAAGTGGTCCTCCTGAATCACCCTATGAAAGAAAAAAAAAACACTTATAACACAATAAATAGATGCAGCACAAAATACAAATCTTGTTGGTTCATGTGACGGGGTGAGTTTAAATAAGTCGACACTAGAACAATCAGAACAACTTGTGCCTATATCTTTAAATAACATCAGGAACACTTATTTAACAAAACAAAAGGATAAATTGAACTCCCTTGCATGAAATTCATCAGATTCTGGTTCATTCAATAAAACTTTACTAAAGGTAGAGTCGCAGAATAGTCGAATGATTTACTTGAACCAATGGAAGGGGGGGGGGGGTTACTAAATTGACCCAGCACCGTGACCTAAGGTCTATTGTGCATCCCCAACCTTAATCTCGAAAGAGACCAGATGCACGAGCAAAAGCAAGAATGCTCTTGACTGGTACTAAAGAGAGATTACTTGGTCTCAAGTTCTGAGTACCAAAGTGTTCAAGCCTGAGTGCGCCGCCCCGGTGGTGCAGTGGTCTAAGCGATGGCCTCTGATCATTCGTCCGAAAGGGGTCCGGGTTCGAATCCCGATGAGGCATGGATGTTGTGTTTGTCTTACGGCACTGGCTTTCTCTCCCTTCCCTGGAACCAGTGACCCTAAATTAGGGACGGGCGACTGCTTATAGCCCATTGAGTTGCTCACGGTGGTCGTTAAACCTCCAATCAATCAATGGATGTTGTGTTTGTCTTACGGCACTGGCTCTCTCCCTTCCCTGGAACCAGTGACCCTAAATTAGGGACGGGCGACTGCTTACAGCCCATTGAGTTGCTCACGGTGGTCGTTAAACCTTCAATAAAAAAAAAAAAAAAGCCTGAGTGCTGCAAAAATGTCACAGTCACAAAGAAAATGCAAGGAAGTCTCCTCTTCTAGATGGCATCCTCTACAAAGTGGATCCTGTTTCACCCCAATCAAATTAAGGTGCCTACTAAAACGACAGTGTCCTGTAAGAAGACCAACAATCAGTCCAATATCCTTTTTTGGCAGTTTAAGGAGTTCCTTAGCCCTATGAGTCAAGGGTCCTTGATTAAGTTCCTTTGCCTGCCTCTGACCCCTGGTAGCATGCCAGAGGTCAAGCTGCTTAGTCTTCAGCAGCCTTTTAGTTAGTCCTCTGGCAACAATGCAAGCTCTGGACCATAAAAAGCCTGCTCTGCCCCCTTTTTAGCAAGAAGGTCAGCTTTCTCATTACCTACAATACCCCTATGTCCTGGCACCCAGAACAGGTGCACTTTGTTCCGGTTTGCCAGTTCAGTTAGACTCTGGAGGCAGTTCCAAACAATTTTGGATAAAATGCGGCACTGACAAAGTGCCAGTAAAGCCGCCTGGCTGTCTGAACAAATCTGGATACGCACATTGTGATGCCCTTTGATCAGACATTCTGAGGCGCATGCCAGAATAGCATACACCTCAGCTTGGAACACGATAGCCTGCCTTCCAAGGCTTTGGCATGAACCATAACCTCTGGATAAGCAATATTCCTCTGTTCCAACTAATACGTTTGTCTTGGAGCCAGTAAACCAAACAGTTTCACCACTGCACCCCAGGGACAAAGGACATTTCCCATTCACTGCGACTGGGAAAGTTCACACTTATCAAAATGATATTTTACTAGCATGTTGTCGGTTCCCATTTGAAAGATGGGCTCCTTACAAATATACTCCTGAATAGGCTTGGTATGGCTGCAAACCCACAACGAGGGTCTCCACATGCCATTGCGGCATAATCTATATGCCCCCATATTAGCCTCACCCTCAATATGAAGGTGAAGTGGCAGAATATCAAGAAGCAACTGCAATGCAGCTGTTGGAGTAATTCTCATTGCTCCTGATATAATGATCTCGAATGATTTACAAAGCTATCTCCTCAACCTTCAAGGGATACACAAGATATTTATGATTTCCGGGAAGCATTCGGACCTTTCATTTGCTTTAACACTGTTTCTAACAGCCCTAGATTAGCAACCGTAGGCTTCTAATCTTACATAATCATGAGCGTAATTCTTGTGCTCCCAACACCCTATATTAAACTGAAAGAGAGACAATTCTGTAGTTCATTCGAGGGATTACGATGAGTTAGTCCTGGGTGATCAACCTACGGACTGTGACGTACCTGCCAGCAGGACGCACACGACATAAAGGCAGATAGCAAGCCGAATGAACGTAGCTCAGTTGGTAGAGCGACTTCTTCCGGAATAAGCGGACTCGGGTTCGAATCCCGGCGTAGACCAAAAATGACGGTGAAATTTACTTCGTTATAATGGCGCCCGAACTATCCGGATGACCTGACCGTTCAAAATCTCGCAATGGTGTGATGTTATTTCCACACCGCGAGGTAGGAAAAATTAGAGAAACCCTTCTCCAGCGCTTCGAAAAATAAATGTGTGTGACGTTGCATTCCACACACCAGATTGACTGGGAGTTCTCAAGTGCATTTTCTACAGTGGAGGGCTGCCTGCAACGATTCATGGTCACGGCTGACCCGTGGGCCATGCCCCCGGCCCTCATTCGGGGGGGGGAGATGTGACGTACCTGCCAGCAGGACGCACACGACATAAAGGCAGATAGCAAGCCGAAAGAACGTCTGCGTAGCTCAGTTGGTAGAGCGACTTCTTCCGAAATAAGCGCACTCGGGTTCGAATCCCGGCGTAGACCAAAAATGACGGAGAAATTTACTTCGTTATAGGACTGCCAAAGATTTCAAACCCACATTGAAAATGCATCGCGAAATCAATTCGTAAAGTAAATATTAAACTACTAGCGTATAGCCCGTCCTAGGACGGTTCTTTTAAGTTTTAAATAAATATTAATATGTAGGGGATGTTGACCGTCTTATGACGGAGTGAAATTTTTAATTGAAACAGATGGAAAACAAATCAAATAGACACCGGATTTCTGTATGGAAACATAGTAAAAACTTATATAGTAAGATCAAACAGAAGTCATCGCTCTTCATACGTTTATAAGTGAGTCACAGAAAAATTCTCATTGGCCACCAATGGGAATCAAACCGATTGTCTTCCAGTTACGCGCCGGATATGCTTCCGCTACACCACAGTCTGTAATGTCTGTATAAATTATTCATTCGCCTTCTAATTATTTCTTCAGTTGCTGCTTACCATCTTTGGTGAATCCCCAGCAATGTGCGGGGCTCCAAGAAGCAACCTGCCAACTTGGCTTGGCAGTTACCGTGTGAGTCTGGAGGAATTGGAGGCCGCTGTGGTGTAGCGGAAGCATATCCGGCGCGTAAATGGAAGACCCTGGGTGCGACTCCCGGTGGCGGCCAATGAGAATTTTTCCGTGACTCACTTATAAACGTGGAAAGAGCGAAGACCTTTGTTTGATGTTCCTGGTCCACGTCAAATGTCTGTATTAATTATTCATTCGCCTTCTAATTATTTCTTCAGTTGCTGCTTACCATCTTTGGTGAATCCCCAGCATTGTGCGGGGCTCCAAGAAGCAACCTGCCAACTTGGCTTGGCAGTTAGCGTGTGTGAGTCTGGAGGAATTCGAGGCCGCTGTGGTGTAGCGGAAGCCTATCCGGCGCGTAACTGAAAGACCCTGGGTTCGACTCCCGGTGGCGGCCAATGAGAATTTTTCCGTGACTCACTTATAAACGTGGAAAAAGCGATCTTTGTTTCATGTTCCTGGTCCACGTTAAATGTCTGTATTAATTATTCATTCGCCTTCTAATTATTTGTTCAGTTGCTGCTTACCATCTTTGGTGAATCCCAAGCATTGTGCGGGGCTCCAAGAAGCAACCTGCCAACTTGGCTTGGCAGTTAGCGTGTGTGAGTGTGGAGGAATTCCAGGCCGCTGTGCTGTAGCGGAAGCCTATCCGGCGCGTAACTGAAAGACCCTGGGTTCGACTCCCGGTGGCGGCCAATGAGAATTTTTCCGTGACTCACTTATAAACGTGGAAAAAGCGATCTTTGTTTCATGTTCCTGGTCCACGTCAAATGTCTGTATTAATTATTCATTCGCCTTCTAATTATTTCTTCAGTTGCTGCTTACCATCTTTGGTGAATCCCCAGCATTGTGCGGGGCTCCAAGAAGCAACCTGCACCCTTGGCTTTGCAGTTACCGTGTGAGTCTGGAGGAATTGGAGGCCGCTGTGGCGTAGCGGAAGCATATCCGGCGCGTAACTGGAAGACCCTGGGTTCGACTCCCGGTGGCGGCCAATGGGAATTTTTCCGTGACTCACTTATAAACGCGGAAAGAGCGAAGATCTTTGTTTCATGTTCCTGGTCCACGTTAAATGTCTGTATTAATTATTCATTCGTCTAATTATTTGTTCAGTTGCTGCTTACCATCTTTGGTGAATCCCCAGCATTGTGCGGGGCTCCAAGAAGCAACCTGCACCCTTGGCTTGGCAGTTACCGTGTGAGTCTGGAGGAATTGGAGGCCGCTGTGGTGTAGCGGAAGCATATCCGGCGCGTAACTGGAAGACCCTGGGTTCGACTCCCGGTGGCGGCCAATGGGAATTTTTCCGTGACTCACTTATAAACGCGGAAAGAGCGAAGATCTTTGTTTGATGTTCCTGGTCCACGTTAAATGTCTGTATTAATTATTCATTCGCCTTCTAATTATGTCTTCAGTTGCTGCTTACCATCTTTGGTGAATCCCCAGCATTGTGCGGGGCTCCAAGAAACAACCTGCCAACTTGGATTGGCAGTTAGCGTGTGTGAGTCTGGAGGAATTCGAGGCCGCTGTGGTGTAGCGAAAGCATATCCGGCGCGTAACTGGAAGACCCTGGGTTCGAATCCCGGTGGAGGCCAATGAGAATTTTTCCGTGACTCACTTATAAGAGTGGAAAGAGCGAAGATCTTTGTTTGATGTTACTGGTCCACGTTAAATGTCTGTATTAATTATTCATTGGCCTTCTAATTATTTCTTCAGTTGCTGCTTACCATCTTCGGTGAATCCCCAGCATTGTGCGGGGCTCCAAGAAGCAACCTGCCAACTTGGATTGGCAGTTAGCGTGTGTGGGTCTGGAGGAATTCGAGGCCGCTGTGGTGTAGCGAAAGCATATCCGGCGCGTAACTGGAAGACCCTGGGTTCGAATCCCGGTGGAGGCCAATGAGAATTTTTCCGTGACTCACTTATAAACGCGGAAAGAGCGAAGATCTTTGTTTCATGTTCCTGGTCCACGTTAAATGTCTGTATTAATTATTCATTCGTCTAATTATTTGTTCAGTTGCTGCTTACCATCTTTGGTGAATCCCCAGTATTGTGCGGGGCTCCAAGAAGCAACCTGCACCCTTGGCTTGGCAGTTACCGTGTGAGTCTGGAGGAATTGGAGGCCGCTGTGGTGTAGCGGAAGCATATCCTGCGCGTAACTGGAAGTCCCTGGGTTCGATTCCCGGTGGTGGCCAATGAGAATTTTTCTGTGACTCACTTATTAACGTGGAAAGAGCGATGACTTCTGTTTGATGTTCCAAGTCCACGTAAAATGTGTTTATATAGTAAGTACTCATTCATGTTAGAAATAAAAATTATATGCTATTTTTTTCCGTTTTTCAGAAGACCTCGCGATAAATAACATGCGGTGCAAAATATTTGTTGTTTAGCAATTGTAGGTTAAAGCGTTTAAATAGATCGATATTTTGCGAATTGTGTAATACGTATAATCACCAGGCATATCTCCTAAGCTCTTTAATGCCATATTGGAAAATGTCTTTCAATCACTGAACTGGGAAAACAAAGGGATAAAGATTAATGGAGATTATCTAACCCACCTTCGTTTTGCTGATGACGTAGTCATTTTTGCAACTACCCTATCAGAGCTGCAGAGTATGATCCAGGAACTTGCTGACAAGAGTAAAGAAGTGGGATTACAAATGAACTTTCAGAAGACAAAAGTGATGTACAATGCTTTTACAATAAATGAAGATTTATCGATTGATGAAGAAAAGCTGGAGATAATAGACACGTACGTTTATCTTGGACAGCAGATATCAAGTGAGGGTCACATTGATGAAGAAATTAATCGGCGTACAAAACTTGCCTGGAGAGCATTTGGAAGAAACAGCAGAATTTTCAAGAGCAATATGGCATTATGTCTTAAAAGAAAAGTGTTTGATCAATGCATCCTTCCAGTGCTTACGTATGGTGCAGAGACGTGGACCTTAACTAAAAGAGACATACAAAGGCTGCAGACAACTCAAAGCAGCATGGAGAGGTGCATGCTTGGTGTAACCAGGAGAGATAGGAAGAGGAACTCGTGGATCCGAAAAATGACAAGAGTGGAAGACATCATGATCAGAGTTAAATCCCTGAAATGGCAATGGGCTGGACATACTGCCAGAAGAGCAGACCATCGATGGACAGCCGAAATTTTAGATTGGTTTCCAAGGGACAGGAAAAGACCCAGAAGAAGACCACATGGGAGATGGGTGGATGAAATTCGAAAGTATGCAGGAGTGACATGGGGGAGACTGGCACAAGACAGACTGTTGTGGAGGAAACTTGTGGAGACCTTCGTCCAGCAGTGGATTGATAATGGTTTTCAATGATGATGATGATGATGATGATTAGTACGGTGTCGGTCCACTTTTGGCCTTAACGCATGCACTTTCCTTCGAGACATGCTTTCGACAAGGTTTTGGAACACAGCGATAGGTATGCGTTTCCATTCAGTACTTAATGCTGCCGTTAACTGTCGCTTAGTAGTAGGCCTTGGTTTCAAACTTCTTGTGTGGCGCTCTAATTCATGGCATAGATGCTCTATAGGATTAAGATCAGGGCTCTGTGATGGCCAGTCCACACACGATACGGAATAATCGTCAAACTACGCAGTAACAGTCCTTGCTTTATGGTCATCGGTACATTGGTACCAACAAGGCTCGGTTCCATAGTATTGCCACAGAGTTGGTAGGGCATAATTGTCCAGAATATCGAGGTAGACGAGCTAGTTAACAGATTTATCCACGATAACCAATGGGCTGGGACCATACCACGAAAAATACCCCCACGCGAGTATCTTCAAACTTGACCGTCGGAACAGTACACTGTGATACATAGCGTTCCGACATACACCCACACGGCCATCAGACTGATGGATCGTGTATCTGGATTCATCAGTCCATAGGACCCGTTTCCATTGATCTACGGTCCACGATAAATGTTCTTTACACCATGCTAAACGACGAGTAGTATTCCGAGTGGAGATGAATGGCTTATGACCAGCTGCACGACCACGGTAACCCGTGGAATGTGAAGTTTTCTGGGAATGGTACAACATTCCAGCATTTTTACTCACCTGTACACTGAGGTCTTGTGCAGTACTCCGTTGATTAGCTGTAACGACTCTCCTGAGGCTTCGACGTCCTCTATCGCTGATTTTCTTTGGTCTGCCGGTACGTTTTGCTGCTTCATTTGTCTTCCACTTATTCAGTACATCCAAAACAGTTGACTTGGGTATGTTTAAACGCCTCTCGGTTTCTCTTATGGACAACCCACTAATATAACACCCAACAATCTTTCCTTTCTCAAAGTCAGTTCTCTCCCGCCGCGACAAAGAAGCGGTAAAGAAGCTCACTTATACCATTTTCAAATTTAGTCTCGTGCAGTATTCCTTTGATTAGCTGTAACGACTCTCCTGAGGCTTCGACGTCCTCTATCACTGATTTTCTTTGGTCTGCCGGTACGTTTTGCTGCTTCATTTGTCTTCCACTTATTCAGTACATCCAAAACAGTTGACTTGGGTATGTTTAAACGCCTCTCGGTTTCTCTTATGGACAACCCACTAATATAACACCCAACAATCTTTCCTTTCTCAAAGTCAGTTCTCTCCCGCCGCGACAAAGAAGCGGTAAAGAAGCTCACTTATACCATTTTCAAATTTAGTCTCGTGCAGTATTCCTTTGATTAGCTGTAACGACTTTGCTGAGGCTTCGACGTCCTCTATCACTGGTTTTCTTTCGTCTGCCGGTACGTTTTGCTGCTTCATTTGACTTCCACTTATTCAGTACATCCAAAACAGTTGACTTGGGTATGTTTAAACGCCTCTCGGTTTCTCTTATGGACAACCCACTAATATAACACCCAACAATCTTTCCTTTCTCAAAGTCAGTTCTCTCCCGCCGCGACAAAGAAGCGGTAAAGAAGCTCACTTATACCATTTTCAAATTTAGTCTCGTGCAGTATTCCTTTGATTAGCTGTAACGACTCTCCCGAGGCTTCGACGTCCTCTATCACTGATTTTCTTTGGTCTGCCGGTACGTTTTGCTGCTTCATTTGTCTTCCACTTATTCAGTACATCCAAAACAGTTGACTTGGGTATGTTTAAACGCCTCTCGGTTTCTCTTATGGACAACCCACTAATATAACACCCAACAATCTTTCCTTTCTCAAAGTCAGTTCTCTCCCGCCGCGACAAAGAAGCGGTAAAGAAGCTCACTTATACCATTTTCAAATTTAGTCTCGTGCAGTATTCCTTTGATTAGCTGTAACGACTCTCCTGAGGCTTCGACGTCCTCTATCACTGATTTTCTTTGGTCTGCCGGTACGTTTTGCTGCTTCATTTGTCTTCCACTTATTCAGTACATCCAAAACAGTTGACTTGGGTATGTTTAAACGCCTCTCGGTTTCTCTTATGGACAACCCACTAATATAACACCCAACAATCTTTCCTTTCTCAAAGTCAGTTCTCTCCCGCCGCGACAAAGAAGCGGTAAAGAAGCTCACTTATACCATTTTCAAATTTAGTCTCGTGCAGTATTCCTTTGATTAGCTGTAACGACTCTCCTGAGGCTTCGACGTCCTCTCTTACTGATTTTCTTTGGTCTGCCGGTACGTTTTGCTGCTTCATTTGTCTTCCACTTATTCAGTACATCCAAAACAGTTGACTTGGGTATGTTTAAACGCCTCTCGGTTTCTCTTATGGACAACCCACTAATATAACACCCAACAATCTTTCCTTTCTCAAAGTCAGTTCTCTCCCGCCGCGACAAAGAAGCGGTAAAGAAGCTCACTTATACCATTTTCAAATTTAGTCTCGTGCAGTATTCCTTTGATTAGCTGTAACGACTCTCCCGAGGCTTCGACGTCCTCTATCACTGATTTTCTTTGGTCTGCCGGTACGTTTTGCTGCTTCATTTGTCTTCCACTTATTCAGTACATCCAAAACAGTTGACTTGGGTATGTTTAAACGCCTCTCGGTTTCTCTTATGGACAACCCACTAATATAACACCCAACAATCTTTCCTTTCTCAAAGTCAGTTCTCTCCCGCCGCGACAAAGAAGCGGTAAAGAAGCTCACTTATACCATTTTCAAATTTAGTCTCGTGCAGTATTCCTTTGATTAGCTGTAACGACTTTGCTGAGGCTTCGACGTCCTCTATCACTGGTTTTCTTTCGTCTGCCGGTACGTTTTGCTGCTTCATTTGACTTCCACTTATTCAGTACATCCAAAACAGTTGACTTGGGTATGTTTAAACGCCTCTCGGTTTCTCTTATGGACAACCCACTAATATAACACCCAACAATCTTTCCTTTCTCAAAGTCAGTTCTCTCCCGCCGCGACAAAGAAGCGGTAAAGAAGCTCACTTATACCATTTTCAAATTTAGTCTCGTGCAGTATTCCTTTGATTAGCTGTAACGACTCTCCCGAGGCTTCGACGTCCTCTATCACTGATTTTCTTTGGTCTGCCGGTACGTTTTGCTGCTTCATTTGTCTTCCACTTATTCAGTACATCCAAAACAGTTGACTTGGGTATGTTTAAACGCCTCTCGGTTTCTCTTATGGACAACCCACTAATATAACACCCAACAATCTTTCCTTTCTCAAAGTCAGTTCTCTCCCGCCGCGACAAAGAAGCGGTAAAGAAGCTCACTTATACCATTTTCAAATTTAGTCTCGTGCAGTATTCCTTTGATTAGCTGTAACGACTCTCCTGAGGCTTCGACGTCCTCTATCACTGATTTTCTTTGGTCTGCCGGTACGTTTTGCTGCTTCATTTGTCTTCCACTTATTCAGTACATCCAAAACAGTTGACTTGGGTATGTTTAAACGCCTCTCGGTTTCTCTTATGGACAACCCACTAATATAACACCCAACAATCTTTCCTTTCTCAAAGTCAGTTCTCTCCCGCCGCGACAAAGAAGCGGTAAAGAAGCTCACTTATACCATTTTCAAATTTAGTCTCGTGCAGTATTCCTTTGATTAGCTGTAACGACTCTCCTGAGGCTTCGACGTCCTCTATCACTGATTTTCTTTGGTCTGCCGGTACGTTTTGCTGCTTCATTTGTCTTCCACTTATTCAGTACATCCAAAACAGTTGACTTGGGTATGTTTAAACGCCTCTCGGTTTCTCTTATGGACAACCCACTAATATAACACCCAACAATCTGCCCTTTCTCAAAGTCAATTCTTTCCCGCCGCGACGTTTTTCACTCAACTTCACAGTGCGATATGATCGCGGTCAGCTGCAAGCTTGTTTTTATACCGTTTGCAGCTGTACCGCGCATCTTAACAACGCAGCGGATCCGTTCATTTCCTATTGAAGGGGTGTCCGGTGACTTTTGTCAGTATAGTGTATTTTGAATGCTCCCTTTCATTCAAACTTCTGTAACGTATACTCTATATTCACTTTCCTTTTGATTTTACTATCTCTGGTTATTTTATTTTACTATGTAAATTATCTTCCTACTGAACGGAATATTATTTCACCCGCTGAATGAGATCTGGCAATGAGTGTAAGTCATGACGTGGTGGTAGCTCGTATATAGGCGCGTTCATCGAGAAGTGGGAGTTGTGTTGTTGCGTTGTAGTTGTGTGTTGTTGCGTTGTAGTTGTGTTGTTGTGTTGGAGTTGAGGGTGGTTGGTGTTGTGTTGCGTTGCGTTGCAGTGTGTTGTTATGTAGTAGTGATATATGAGTGCCTTAGTTGACCAGGAGTCATCATAATAAACAAGTTGTTCTGTAAGTTCAGTCTTTCTCAATTCTTAGTTTTGTCAGACCTCTGTCTGGCTGTTAGGTTTATGACTTTGATTACTTAATACAAATAACCAGCGTTGAGACTTTGTTTAAGTTCATAATTAACGAGTAACAACACCCTTTTGGGAATTCATTATTTTGAAGCTTAGAGCATTATTCATTCATAATAATTAGCTTAGCAAAAAGATAAACAAAGCTAATTCATTATAATTGGCGCCCGAACTTCTCTCGAACACGAGATCCTGACTATTATTACCCATGGCTTCCTTACCTGAGTCAACTTCAAATTTCCACCATCCGGCAAGTCTCGAGGGTAATGGTGTTTTTTGGACAATTTGTACGAAGCCTGTGGCTCTGACTTGGATATGAATAATCTACACATACCCCAGCATTCTTCACCATTTCGGAATGCACCAGCTTCTTATCACTCTGAGTCGCGGGTCGTAGCTGAGGGAATTCAATCCTCTCAGCGAAGCAGAATGCTTGCCCATTTCGTGCCGCATGCAGGAACAATTCATTTCAATGGTTTGGAGGGGTCTTTAAAGTTCCTCGAAGATCTGGAAGACCATTTTGATTTATATAATATTCCGGAAGACTGCAAGGTCCAAATTGCCGGAACTTGCTTGAGAGATACCGCCAAGACCTGGTATCGGCAGTGGCGAGGGTCGAACCCGGATTCTCATTATGAGAATTTCCGTGCAGAATTCTTGGAGGTCTTTCCTTTCGGCCTCAGTCGAGCTAGCCTTGCTCAACAGCTGTTTTCTCGTCAGCAGGGTCCCAATGATAGCCCTGTTGCATTTGCGTTGGAAACTACACGCCTATATAATCTATGGGATCCACATGCCAGTCATGTTGACATGTTGGATACCCTCGTACAGCAGCTCGACCCATTCTTGCAAGATTTTCTTGAGGTTCGACACCCTACCACTATTCATGAATGCCTTCGCCTCATACGCACGTATGAAGAGCGACATGGCAAACATGCTGCAACTCACCATGCTCGGGCACCCCGCGAGGCTTATTCCGAAAACCCTCAGCGGCATAATAGACAAAACTTTCAGCGCGAGCATACACACGTGCCCACCCAAGCTTCATACGTTCCACCACACAGAAGAGTGGCGAACCAGCAACGAGTTTCGGAGCAAGCTACGGGGTATCGTCATAATGCACAGTATGCTCGACCCCGTTCCACTCAGCAGCATTCGGAACATTATCATGCTCAGGGCAATAATAATTTTTCTGCCCGTGCTGAGGGCAGACGTAACGAATATGAAAATGTCAACAGACACGCGGAGTTCCCGACGCAGGGTGCACGAAATTTTCCTTATCGTGAAAATTTTCCCGATACCCGGCAGGGTCGAGGTTTCCGACCACATGCTAACACCACCAGAATTCCTTTAAACTTCCACAGGAAGTAGACGAAGGGTCGGTCCTGCTTCCTGATACCAAACATCCTGACCCTAAAACAGTATTAGTGACTGTTCAAACTCCTCAGTTGCCTGATGTATTCTTGACACTTGAAGACATTATTGTCGAGACAAAGTTCGACACTGGGTCTGAGATATCAGCCCTAAATACAAAGTTTTGCAATGATGTTTTTTCTGCAATACATGTTCAGCCTGCAACGCAGTATTTGCGAGGTGCAAATAACGAAATCTTCAGTATCGCAGGAACTGTCACATTATCTTTAGGGCTGGGAAAAGCTCGTTTTACACATTCTTTCCTGCTTATAGACGAGCTACCCGTGAAATGTCTCATGGGTATGGACTTTATTAACAAGTTTCAAATAACTTTGAATTTTGTACAACATGTGATTTCCTTTCCGGAACCTGTCGAAATGATTCCGACGGTTCCTGTAGATATTACGAGTTTATTGTTGAGTGACCAATTGAATGAGGGGCAACGAGACCAGCTTTCTCTCCTTTTACAGGAAAGCCCTGGTTTATTTTCGGATCAACCTGGTTTCACACAGGTGGTTTATCATGTTATTGACACTGATGGTTCGAAACCCATTGCGACGAAACCTTACCCTTGTGCTCCACATAAAAAACAGGAAATGCAACGTCAAATTGCGGAAATGATTAAGCAGGGCATAATCAGGGAATCAACAAGCGCCTGGGCGGCTCCTGCCTTCTTGGTTCCAAAGAAACAACCAAATGAATTTCGTTTCGTGACAGATTTTCGCAAACTCAACCAAGTCACAAAAACAATCAATTATCCCCTACCTGTCATGTCACATATTCTAAATGACTTGTCGTCAACCAAATGGATGTCAACTTTGGATTTGGCGAGTGGATATTGGCAGGTGGCAGTACATCCGGACTCGGTCGATAAAACAGGCTTTGTGACTCCTTTTGGGGCCTATGAATATTTACGTATGCCTTTTGGTTTAGCTTCTGCACCTGCTACTTTCCAAAAGCTTATGGACACGGTTCTCAGACCTGTCCTGGGTCCCCATGTGCATGTCTATTTGGATGATATTATTATAACATCAGAGACTTTTGACGAGCACCTTTCTCTGCTCAAACAGGTGTTCCAACTTATATACAATGCTGGCTTGACGTTAAAACCTAGTAAATGCCAGATAGCGAGGGACGAGATTGTATATCTGGGGTTGAAAATTACTCCCACGGTTTATTCACTGATAATGAAAAAATTAGGCCTATTGCTGACTTTCCTCGGCCTAAAACAGCAAAAGAACTATCCCGCTTTCTGGGAATGACCGGATGGTATCAGCAGTTCGTCCCCGCTTATGCTACAATATGTGAGCCATTGTATGCTTTAAAGCGTAAATACAAGAAGTTTATTTGGACACCTGAAGCTACCGCTGCATTCGAAACACTGAAGTCTGCATTGACTCAGCCTCCGGTGTTGGCTTTCCCGGATCATTCTAAAGAATTTGATATTTATACTGATGCATCCGGAGTTGGTCTTGGTTGCGTTTTGTCACAAGCTGGGCATCCAATAGCTTTTGCGTCTCGTACTTTAGCCAAAGCTGAACGCAATTATTCAGCTACGGAACGTGAATGTCTTGCTGTTGTGTATGCACTGAATAAATTTCAATGTTATCTTAACGAATTGACTGTTAACATAATTACGGATCATTCTGCCCTTCAGTATTTGAATTCTGCTAAACACCTATCTCAAAGACTTATGAAGTGGGCTCTGAAGTTACAAGAGAGCAATATCAAAATTTCGTATCAGCCAGGTAATAAGAATCAATTACCGGACGCATTATCTCGCGTTCCGATTAGTGGGGTCCCCACCGAAACTACTCCTGGATGTCAGCCTTTACTTCTGATAGCTGATATCACATCCAGAGAGCAGATAATGGCAGAATTAATAAATGATCCAGATTTTGGGGATATTTACAATTTTTTGCTTGCGGGTTCGCCCCTACCAAGTGATCCTTCTCTGGCTGGAAGGTCACAACATTTTGAAGTAATAGAGGGTCTTCTTTATTATACAAAGTCTCGGACTACTAGGGCAGAGTTTCGCCCATGTATTCCGCGAACCCTTAGAATGGTTCTTTTAAATGAATTTCATGACAAACCTCTTGCAGGCCATTTAGGTATTCGCAAGACCCGTTGTAAATTGCGGGATGTTGCCTATTGGCCTGGCATGTACCAAAGTGTGCTCGCATACGTTCAATCATGTCACTTGTGTCAGATTAATAATTACCGTAATGTAAGACCGGCCGGTCACTTGAAATCTAGTTCAAGTTCTCATGTATTTGATATTATTTCCATAGATTTATTGGGACCTTATCCATTATCTGTTAAAAATAAAGCTCGTTATGTTTTAGTACTAACTGATAATTTTTCTAAATGGGTTGAAGTTTTTCCCATTAAAGCCGCTACGGCTGAGATTATTTGTAATGTCTTGGTTAATGAAGTATTTTCTAGATATGGTGCACCTAATAAAGTAGTTTCGGATAATGGTCCTCAATTTATTTCTGACATTTTTGAAAGAATGTGTGCGAGATTACACATTAAACATAAATTCATTTCCCCATATCATCCCCAGAGTAATCCTGCAGAACGCGTTAACCGAACGCTAGTGAAAATGATTGCGACTTTCGTAATGGACCACCATGAAAGATGGGATGACCATTTAGAACTTTTGCGTTCGCCCTCCGCTCGTCTGTCCACGAGTCTACTAAAATTACTCCTGCAGAACTTTTTCTGGGTCGCAAAATTAAAACCCCTTTTGAAAATTTAACGGGGATTATCGACGAATTAAACCAGCGACCAACTCCGCAATCAGTACACATTATGGCAGAAAAAGCTCGTGTTGCAATGCTAGGAGCACAAGCGGCTCAAGCACGATATTATAATTCTAGGCGTAGGGAACCAGATCTTGTCGTTGGAGATCTCACTCTCGTGGAAACGCACTTCCAGTCTTCTGTTTCGCATACTTTAGTGAAGAAATTTGCACCCAGCTACGAAGGTCCATATCGGGTGGCAAATGTCTTTGACAATAATATTGTTCTGGAAAAACCGAACAACAATTTTCAATATGTACATGTTGATCAATGTCGCAAATATCACGAACGGGATATCGAGTTCATTATCAATCCTACTCAACCTTCTGTTCCACAGACTCAAGAATCTATATCTCATGTTCAACCGCCAGAAATTGTGGACGAACCACCGAACATTTTTGACGAATCACCAGTGATTTTTTCCTTCACCCTCCCCCCTCCAGACGAGTTTCTACAACCGCAACCTGATTCTCCCGTGAGACCAAGGCTCGAATCGAGTTCGTCGAATACTAGTATCGTTCCTTTCCCTCCAACCATTGCCAAGACTATTGTTGCGCCGTTTCCGGCTGCCTCTGCACCAACGCGGGATACTTCTTCTTTGAATACCTCATCGGAAAGTATTCCTATAGGCAAATCCAAACATCGCCCTGCACGACCGCTGAATTACAGCAGCGACTCAGAGGCGTCGGACATTTCGGATTTGTCAGTTATGAATCCAACATTTAATATTCCACACCGTCCAGCACCATCAAAAGCTGGGCGCAAACGTCACTTGTCTCCCCAATCTGCTTCGCCGCAACAGCGACGAAGGCAGAAATCTTTGCATCCGCCCGGGTTTCGCCCCTGGAACCTCCGTTCAGGGCAAACAGGGCCGATGCCGGCTACTACTATCATGCCCCGTGGGCGTAAACGAAAACAAGCGATGTGGCCGGAGACACGTCCCTCCAAAAGATACTGGAAGGACACAACGGGCCCCAGCATCAAGGGACTTCATATCCAAAGCCTGGGGGAGCCCGTTCCTATCAGCCGCAGCAGGGATTTCCGGACCGCCAGACTTCTGACGTTCCTGACCGTTCTTCTCAGCCGCAGGGATTTCCGGACCGCCAGACTTCTGACGTTCCTGACCGTTCTTCTCAGCCGCAGGGATTTCCAGATCGCCAGACTCCTGACCGTTCCTATCAGCCGCAGCAGGGATTTCCGGACCGCCAGACTTCTGACGTTCCTGACCGTTCTTCTCAGCCGCAGGGATTTCCAGACCGCCAGATTCCTGACCGACAACAGACCGATGTTCCATTACCGTCCCGGAAGAGATCCAAGCCACCTGATTTCCCCAGTCCCATTAGGCCTGGAAAACGTTTTCGCACTAGAATTTTTTATGCGTCCTCGAGATAAGTAAGTTCTCGTGGACAGGTTCTTTTCTCAGTTTATTGTTTTTCCTGCTCGACCAGTTGGCGTGTCAGAATTTCTTTTTTTCGTGTGGGCCTATGCATTCTTTTTGTGTATATATGTGTGTTTTTTTTTATATTTCTTCTATGTCCATCTACTAATCCACTTTTTTTGTATATATCTATGTGCTTAGGGGTAAAATAATAAAATTGTTACTGTTAGGCAGCTCCAGGTAAATTTCGCTGCTGATACAGTTGTTCTGTATTTCAACGCATGAGGCAAACGTAATTTGAAATGAAAATAATAAAATTGTTACTGTTAGGCAGCTCCAGGTAAATTTCGCTGCTGATACAGTTGTTCTGTATTTCAACGCATGAGGCAAACGTAATTTAAAATGAAAATAATAAAATTGTTACTGTTAGGCAGCTTCAGGCAATCTTCGCTGCTGATACAGTTGTTATGTATTTCCACGAATGAGGCGCACGTAATTTGAAATTAAAAAAGTGATTCCTGCTAGGCAGAATAAAAGGAAAGTATGCCGATGCAGGTTTGGTTTGTTCTACACTACAAATTTCAGTCGAATACAGATTCGTAAATTGTTATGCCAAGTTGATAATGTAAATACGGCTACCACCAAACAACAAATCAAAAAAAAGATCGAGAAACGTCAATCATCGAAATGTAAGACTTACACTCCAAAATTGATAGATTTTTCGGAAACCAAAAAAAAAAAAAAAAAAAAAAAAAAAAGAAAAAAAAGAAGAAAATTTAAGGGGGAGATGATGTAACGTATACTCTATATTCACTTTCCTTTTGATTTTACTATCTCTGGTTATTTTATTTTACTATGTAAATTATCTTCCTACTGAACGGAATATTATTTCACCCGCTGAATGAGATCTGGCAATGAGTGTAAGTCATGACGTGGTGGTAGCTCGTATATAGGCGCGTTCATCGAGAAGTGGGAGTTGTGTTGTTGCGTTGTAGTTGTGTGTTGTTGCGTTGTAGTTGTGTTGTTGTGTTGGAGTTGAGGGTGGTTGGTGTTGTGTTGCGTTGCGTTGCAGTGTGTTGTTATGTAGTAGTGATATATGAGTGCCTTAGTTGACCAGGAGTCATCATAATAAACAAGTTGTTCTGTAAGTTCAGTCTTTCTCAATTCTTAGTTTTGTCAGACCTCTGTCTGGCTGTTAGGTTTATGACTTTGATTACTTAATATAAATAACCAGCGTTGAGACTTTGTTTAAGTTCATAATTAACGAGTAACAACACCCTTTTGGGAATTCATTATTTTGAAGCTTAGAGCATTATTCATTCATAATAATTAGCTTAGCAAAAAGATAAACAAAGCTAATTCATTATACTTCTATGTAGGTCTTTGGAGAATGCCAAAGAGTTCGCCCATCAAAAATTTAAAACGCGCAGTGGTCTAAGCGATGGCTACTGATCATTCTTCCGAAAAGGGTCCGGGTTCGAATCCCGGTGAGGCATGGATGTTGTGTTTGTCGTACGGCACAGGCTGTCTCCCTTCCCTGGAACCAGTGACCCTAAATTAGGGACAGGCGACAGCTTATAGCCCATTGAATTGCTCACGGTGGTCGTTAAACCTCCAGCCAAAAAAAAAAAAAAAAAAAACCTCCAGCCAAAAAAAAAAATGTACAACACATATTTTTGTCTCTTTTTCATTGGGCACTGGGGTGGAGCTTATGGAGGTTAACGACCACCAGGAGCAATTCGTAGGCTATGAGCAGTTGCCAGTTTCTAATATGGGGCCCACTGGTTCCGGGAAGGGAAGACAGACAGCTCCGTACGACAAACTCACTACCGATGCCATGTTCGGGATTCGAACCAATCTCGAACGAAATATCAGAAGTCAGCGCATCAGACCTCCCGGTCAATGGGACAGCCAACACTTCTGCCCTACGACTTCTTACTACACTGCCGGAAAGTAAAAAAAGAACACCAAGAAGGAATTGGCGGACCATCATCAAATTTACATATATTAATGGGCTCGAGTTTACGTAGGTGTGATGGTAATTTCGGGACCAACCGGTGAGCGCTTACGCCACAGCACGGCATAATATGCAAATTATCGTCGGTGGTATTTAAGGAGTACGGCGAAGTGAATGTAATCAGTCGTCGGCGTACGGACACGTGCGAAGACCCTGAAGAACCTGCAATGCCTGGACATGGAAGACGTGTACGATTTCAGCAGTTATCGGACTTTGAGCGAGGTCGTCTAGTCGTACTCCGCGAGGCCGGGTGGTCGTATCGTCGTATTGCTGAGCGAATTGGACGGGAAGTATCGGTGGTGGTACGATGGTGGCGTAGATGAAACGAGGAACATTCCCACACGAGAAGACGTGGAACCGGGAGTCACAGACGGACTGATGAGCGGACCGATCGACGCATAAGAAGAGCGGCGTTGTCAAGCAGAACATCCACTGCGATGCAAATACGAGCTGTCGTTGCATCTGAGGTGACTGTACGAACAATCTGCAACCGTATACTGGATGCAGGACTACGTGCACGTGTGCCTCTGGCATGTGTACCTCTGTCTCCAGCCCACCGTCAGGAACGGCTGCAGTGGGGTCGCCAATGTCTGCACTATATAACGCAATGGCGATCTGTCGTGTTCAGCGATGAAAGCAGATTCTGCTTGGGAGCCTCCGATGGCCGTATGCGTGTTTGCAGACGCACAGGGGAGCGTCTCCACCCTTTTTGCATTCGTCAGCGGCACGCAGGGCCTACACCTGGTCTCCTGGTGTGGGGAGCTATCAGCTATCACTCCCGTACACAACTAGTGTTTGTACCGGGTACGTTAAACAGCACCTCCAATATCAACAACATCATTCAGCCCGTTGTTGTGCCATTTGTAAGGTCGGTCCATCGTGTTTTCCAGCAAGATAACGCACGCCCACACACGGCACGTGCAACGCAACATGCACTTCAGGGTGTGAGACAACTTCCATGGCCACCGGATTTGTCCCTCATTGAGCACGTGTGGGATTTTATGGGACAACGACTTATCCGGTCTCCACGGCCAGCCACGACCATCCCCGATTTACGCGTCCAGGTTGAGGATGCTTGGAACTCAATACCCCAAACTTACATCCAACATCTGTACGACAGACTCCATGCCAGAATTGCACAGTGTGACGCAGTTCATGGCGGTTCAACCTCGTACTAACCATGTTACATGGAAATGTTATTTTTCAGTTTACCAGCAAATACAGCTGTATTTTGCCATAATGTTTTGATCACGTTATCCTCTGTATTCCGTTATTATGCTGTATAAATTTCGTTGGTATCAGACGTCTCCTTCTTGGTGTTCTTTTTCCACTTTCCAGCCACGACCATCCCCGATTGAGGCGTCCAGGTTGAGGATGCTTGGAACTCAATACCCCAAACTTACATCCAACATCTGTACGACAGACTCCAAGCCAGAATTGCACAGTGTGACGCAGTTCATGGCGGTTCAACCTCGTACTAACCAT
The DNA here is from genome assembly GCA_039090855.1 of Macrothele yani. Taxonomy (NCBI): domain Eukaryota; kingdom Metazoa; phylum Arthropoda; class Arachnida; order Araneae; family Macrothelidae; genus Macrothele; species Macrothele yani. The sequence continues at coordinate 110,809,454 of CM077033.1, read as the reverse complement.
GTTACATGGAAATGTTATTTTTCAGTTTACCAGCAAATACAGCTGTATTTTGCCATAATGTTTTGATCACGTTATCCTCTGTATTCCGTTATTATGCTGTATAAATTTCGTTGGTATCAGACGTCTCCTTCTTGGTGTTCTTTTTTCACTTTCCAGCCACGACCATCCCCGATTGAGGCGTCCAGGTTGAGGATGCTTGGAACTCAATACCCCAAACTTACATCCAACATCTGTACGACAGACTCCATGCCAGAATTGCACAGTGTGACGCAGTTCATGGCGGTTCAACCTCGTACTAACCATGTTACATGGAAATGTTATTTTTCAGTTTACCAGCAAATAGAGCTGTATTTTGCCATAATGTTTTGATCACGTTATCCTCTGTATTCCGTTATTATGCTGCATAAATTTCGTTGCTATCAGACGTCTCCTTCTTGGTGTTCTTTTTTCACTTTCCGCCAGTGTATGTACATATTTTACTATGTACACATCCGTTTGTGTTGATGTTAGGTACAGGCATCTATGTTATCACAGTTGGTGTGAAAAATAAAGGCGAAGAGCAAAATTATTAATTCAGATTTGTTACAATGAAACACAATTCAAATTTTGAACCAAATTGTAGTTACTGATGCGCAAAAAATTTTGATATTTAGGTGAAGTGCTACAGTTGTTGGAATAATTTTTATGTGAACGAAATGTAAAGAACATTCATTTTCCCGAAAACTTCTGCTTTTACTAAACAGTTACTGAAGTGTTTTTGCATTTAAGATAAGAGGAAATATGAATTAATTAAGAAACATATAAAAATTTCCCTACTTGACAAGAATCTTTCTGTCCTGCTTTATAACCGGCACAAAACTGTCCATTTTCAAATTTCACTCTCCGCTTTGCTTCATCGTAGAGGTCTTGACACTGAGTTATATTCATCACTGGCACTTGGACTTTCTGCAATTTTGCTGCTCTGCGTCCCCCTTAAAATGAAATACATAAAGTTTACTATTTGGAGATAATTGCATAAAAGTCTCCAAATTGCTCTACATTCGAGTGTAATTTTAAATAAAAATGCGCCTTAGCGGATTAAAACAAGTTAGTAAAATCATGCAATGCATTGATTATGATACGCTTTCCAACATACCAGAAATTGCTACTCAAGTTATGAGGATAATGGCTGTGGAATAAATCTCGCTCCTGTGTCCTGACCTTTGACCCCATTTCGTTGATATTCAATAGAACCGGTTGACTATACCTCAGGAACAACATGATAACGTTTTGTCGCAATCGAAACATTTTTTGGTAAGTTATAATGCACAGGGGCAATGGAATGGATCCCACTCCAGTGTCCTGACCTTTGACCCCATTTCGCCCATTTTCAATTGGGTTAGTCCCCAGTGGCTCCCTACCACATACTAAAGTTTCATCGAAATCTAACCATTTTTACGCAAGTTATAACGCATAAGGGCAATGGAACAAATCCCGCTCTTATGTCCTGCCTGACCTTTGACCCCAATTTGCCAATTTTTAATAGGGTTCGTGCCCAGGTAGTCCCCTACCACATACTAAAATTTCATCAAAATCGAACCATATCTACGCAAGTTATGACGCATAAGGGCAATTGAATGGATCATGCTCTTACGGAGTGACCTTTGACCCCACTTCACCCATTTTCAATAGGGTTTGTCCCCTGGTGGTCCCTACCACATACTAAAATTTCATCGAAATCGAACCATATTTACGCAAGTTACAATGCATAAGGGCAATTGAATGGATCCTGCTCTTATGGCGTGACCTTTGACCCCACTTCACCCATTTTCAATAGGGTTCGTCACCTGGTGGTCCCCTACCACATACTAAAATTTCATCGAAATCGAACCATATTTACGCACGTTACAACGCATAAGGGCAATTGAATGGATCCTGCTCTTATGGCGTGACCTTTGACCCCACTTCACCCATTTTCAATAGGGTTCGTCCCCTGGTGGTCCCCTACCACATACTAAAATTTCATCGAAATCGAACCATATTTACGCAAGTTACAACGCATAAGGGCAATTGAATGGATCCTGCTCTTATGGCGTGACCTTTGACCCCACTTCACACATTTTCAATAGGGTTCGTCCCCTGGTGGTCCCCTACCACATACTAAAATTTCATCGAAATCGAACCATATTTACGCAAGTTACAACGCATAAGGGCAATTGAATGGATCCTGCTCTTATGGCGTGACCTTTGACCCCACTTCACCCATTTTCAATAGGGTTCGTCCCCTGGTGGTCCCCTACCACATACTAAAATTTCATCGAAATCGAACCATATTTACGCAAGTTACAACGCATAAGGGCAATTGAATGGATTCTGCTCTTATTGCGTGACCTTTGACCCCACTTCACCCGTTTTCAATAGGGTTCGTCCCCTGATGGTCCCCTACCACATACTAAAATTTCATCGAAATCGAACCATATTTACGCAAGTTACAACGCATAAGGGCAATTGAATGGATCCTGCTCTTATGGCGTGACCTTTGACCCCACTTCACCCATTTTCAATAGGGTTCGTCCCCTGGTGGTCTCCTACCACATACTAAAATTTCATCGAAATCGAACCATATTTACGCAAGTTACAACGCATAAGGGCAATTGAATGGATCCTGCTCTTATGGCGTGTCCTTTGACCCCACTTCACCCATTTTCAATAGGGTTCGTCCCCTGGTGGTCCCCTACCACATACTAAAATTTCATCGAAATCGAACCATATTTACGCAAGTTACAACGCATAAGGGCAATTGAATGGATCCTGCTCTTATGGCGTGACCTTTGACCCCACTTCACCCATTTTCAATAGGGTTCGTCCCCTGGTGGTCCCCTACCACATACTAAAATTTCATTTAAATCGAACCATATGTACGCAAGTTATGACGCATAAGGGCAATTGAATGGATCCTGCTCTTATGGCGTGACCTTTGACCCCACTTCACCCATTTTCAATAGGGTTCGTCCTCTGGTGATCCCCTACCACATACTAAAATTTCATCGAAATCGAGCCATATTTATGCAAGTTATTACGCATAAGGGCAATTGAATGGATCCTGCTCTTATGGCGTGACCTTTGACCCCACTTCACCCATTTTCAATAGGGTTCGTCCCCTGGTGGTCCCCTACCACATACTAAAATTTCATCGAAATCGAACCATATTTACGCAAGTTACAACGCATAAGGGCAATTGAATGGATCCTGCTCTTATGGCGTGACCTTTGACCCCACTTCACCCATTTTCAATAGGGTTCGTCCCCTGGTGGTCCCCTACCACATACTAAAATTTCATTTAAATCGAACCATATGTACGCAAGTTATGACGCATAAGGGCAATTGAATGGATCCTGCTCTTATGGCGTGACCTTTGACCCCACTTCACCCATTTTCAATAGGGTTCGTCCTCTGGTGATCCCCTACCACATACTAAAATTTCTTCGAAATGGAACCATTTTTACGTGAGTTATCGTGCCGACAGACAGACAGACGGACGGACAGACGGACGGACAGACGGACGGACAAGTCTTCAACCTACGGTTGGAAAGCGTAAAAAAGCGGGAAGTACGTCATCACAATTTTAAAAAACTGTAAAATCTCTTTTGCTGTTCAGTATTTTTTTTATTAAATATTTAGTACTTATTACTTTTATCAATTTAAATTAAAGTTGTTAAATTTGAGCTATTTTAAATAAAAAGAATGTTACATGAGAGTCATATGCTAAGAATATATTTTTTTTAATTGAAATACAGCTCTGTGTCTATATGATTACTGTACTAAGAATAATGCATATCAGTACATTGAACGTGTGACCAACACGCCGTTTTTCCAAATTTTATGAAATCTATGTACGTTGCTTTCGTGTTACACGTAATGAATCAGAGAGTAAGCTCAGGGGATTACTTTTATGTTAGCCGACAGCCTCTGACGAGCAGTTAGCAGAAATATGCACAGTGCGTCAAAGAATTTTTAAGACTAGGTCTGTAAAATGAAATAGAAACAAGAAATTATAATTTGTTTTGGTTTGTTATTCAAAATAAGTCCCTCCGGCTTCAATACACTTGTTACAGCGATTTAATAATGATTCCAATGCCTGTTCCAGTTCACTTTGCGGAATTGCCTCCAAAGCACGCGTCGAAGCTCTTTGTATGGTCGAAATATCATCAAAATAACACCCTTTGAACGTCATTTCAAGTTTGGGAATAAAGAAAAGTCGCAGGTGGCCAAATCAGGCGAATACGGTGGATGATTCAACACACAGATGTTATTTTTCGCAAAAATCTACGAACAAGAAGTGAGGTGTGACTGGGTACATTATCGTGCAACAAACACCAACTGTTTTCATCCCGATATTCTGGACGAATGCGAAGAATTCTGCCCATCAAACGCCTCAAAACATTTAAATAAAACTCACCAGTAATTGTTTGTCCACTTGGAACAAATTCTTTGTGGATAATACCCTTACTATCGAAGAATGTAATGAGCATTGTTTAGATTTCCGATGGAACTTTTCTTGTTTTTTTTGGCTTGTGGTGAATTTTTCGACTTCCATTCCGCCCTTTTTCGCTTTGTTTTAGGATCATATTGAAAACACCATGTTTCATCACCTGTAACAATCGATTTTAAGAAGTTTGGATCATTTTCAACGGCTGAAATGATGTCTCTGCAATGTGCACTTCTCCTTGATTTTTGTTCATTGGTTAACGTGTGTGGAACAAATTTAGCACAGACTTTTGTTTTGCCCAAATCTTCATGCAGGATGGTTCGAATCTTTTTTTTGTTGATGTTTAAAGACTCTTCCGTCATTCTTAGTGACGCACATCGATTGTTTGTCACGAAATCACGCACTTTTTCAATAATCTCAGGTGTCCTAGATGAACTTGGTCTTCCGGTATGCTTATCATCTTCTAGCGTCCAAAAAACGTTTGTGCCACAGGAAAACATTTGATCTACTTAAACAAAACTTTTGTTAAACTTGTTTCATCATTTGGTACGTTTACGAGGCACTTTTACCAAGTTTAGCGTTAAATTTAATAACAGCACTTTGTTCCATCTTAATAATTCAACATGAAAAAAATTTGACTTCTCTAATGAATGGCCGTTTCGTTTGAGTTACTTTAACAACTGCGCAGTACTTTTGGCTGAAAGCAAGCAGATGGCCACGGTTTATAACGCATTTGCGATTACACTGGTGGCGCCACCGTAGGCTGAAATCTAGCGCCACTCTCTAAAATTCTTTGACGCACTGTGTATATCACTAACGTAAAACACCACTTATCACTCAGTCTTGGTGAATATTTAATTTTTAGGTTGCTTTCTTATCGGCAGTGTAATCCTAACCCCACGGCGTATCCACGCCTATAACTTTAACTGCCGTCAATACAAAAGCGTTTACTTTCTCTTTGCACTAGAATCCTTATGATGATTTGTAAGATGGCATACTACGGGTTTCGACTGTATCGTTTTATCTATCTACACAGCATTTTGTTTTTGGGTTTAACGACCACGGCGAGCAACTTGTAGGACTACGAACACTGTATAAGCAGTCGCCCTTCCTTAATTTGGGGTTCCAGGGAAGGAACACAGCTAGCAGCATCTGACGAATATACCACAGATGCTTCATTCAGGGCTCAAACCCGGATCCATCTCGGACAAATGGTTAGAAGCCAGCTCCTCAGGGCGCTCTACCACTGGGGCAACCGTTTCTACCATATAAACATTTACTTAAGATCATCATCATCATTGTCAACCATTATCAATCCACTGCTGGACGAAGGTCTCCCCAAGTTTCCTCCACAACGATCTGTCTTGTGCTAGTCTCCTCCGTGTCACTCCCGCATACTTTCGAATTTCATCCACCCATCTCCCATGTGGTCTTCTTCTGGGTTTTTTCCTGTCCCTTGGAATCCAATCTAAAATTTCGGCTGTGTCTGTCCTTCTGGCAGTATGTCCAGCCCATTGCCATTTCAGGGATTTTACTCTGATCATGATGTCTTCCACTCTTGTCATTTTTCGGATCCACGAGTTCCTCTTCCTATCTCTCCTGGTTACACCAAGCATGCACCTCTCCATGCTGCTTTGAGTTGTCTGCAGCCTTTGTATGTCTCTTTTAGTTAAGGTCCACGTCTCTGCACCATACGTAAGCACTGGAAGGATGCATTGATCAAACACTTTTCTTTTAAGATATAATGGCATATTGCTCTTGAAAATTATGCTGTTTATTCCAAAAGCTCTTCAGGCAAGTTTTGTACGCCGATTAATTTCTTCACCAATGTGACCCTCACTTGATATCTGCTGTCTAAGATAAACGTACGTGTCTGTTATCTCCAGCTTTTCTCCATCAATCGATAAATCTTCATTTTTTGTAAAAGCATTGAACATCACTTTTGTCTTCTGAAAGTTCATTTTTAATCCCACTTCTTTACTCTTGTCAGCAAGTTCCTGGATCATACTCTGTAGCTCTGATGGGGTAGTTGCAAAAATGACTATGTCATCAGCAAAACGAAGGTGGGTTAGATAATCTCCATTAATCTTTATTCCTTTGTTTTCCCAGTTCAGTGATTGAAAGACATTTTCCAATGAGGCATTAAAGAGCTTCGGAGATATGGTGTCACCTTGTCTCACTCCCTTTCCAATTTTTATGTGTGTTGTATTTTCAAACAGCCAAATCTTTGCACTTGCATTTTCATAGATGTTATTAATAATATTAATGTACGCATCTTCAATACCGCAGGATTTCAGAGCCGTGGTAACTGCTGATGGTTTCACCGAATCAAAGGCTTTCTCATAATCGATAAAAGCCATGCACAATGGAAGTTCATATTCCCTCGCTCTTTCAATTAGTTCTCTCAGCACATGGATATGATCTATTGTGCTGTAGCCACTCCTGAATCCAGCTTGTTCTCTCGGTTGAGCCATGTCCAGTGTTACCTTCAAGCGGTGTGAAAGAACTTTAGTGAAGATTTTATAAACTACTGATAGGAGGCTGATAGGTCTGTAGTTTCCGAGATCCTCAATGTCACCTTTTTTTATGTAGCAGGATCATTGTAGCGTTGTTACAATCCTCAGGAATCTTCTGTTCATTAAGGCATCGAGTGAAAATTTGGGCGAGTACTGTTTCGATTTCTCAACTTGCTTCTTGTATGATGTCTACAGTAATTCCATCTTCTTCTGGATTCGGCTGTTTGAAAATACAATGCATCATAACTTCCGTAAAATTGCTTCGATTGCGACAAAACTTTATCATGTTATTTCGGAGGTATACCGAACCAGTTCTGTTGAATATCATCGAAATGGATCAAAGGTCAGGGCACAGGGGTGAGATTTATTCCACAGCCATTTGCCTCATTACTTGAGTAATAGCTTGAGTAATGATTTCTGGTATATTGGAAAGCCTATCATAATCAATGCATTGCATGATTTTACTGACTTGTTACTATGTACTGAAAATAGATTCTGTATTTTCGATTTCAGGTGGATTAGCTTCTTGGCTTCCTTTTTTTTTTTTTTTTTTTTTTTTTTCGGCGTTGGACAATAATAATACACCCTAAGCATATAAAGTTCCAGTTTTTATGATGTTTTTGAAGTTAATATCACATCATCATCAATGATTTAATTTTGATATCTTCCGGCATAAGAGTTGCTTTGGGTCATCAGCGTTTGCCAGTGAAGCATGACATTACTTGAGCTTTAGATGTTAATTTTTTGTTGTTTTAAGGTTCTGAATAATGCAGATAGAATCAGACGACATCCTTCAGATAGACATCATTTTAGGTTTACCTTAAATTTAGGCGCTTAAAACTGAATTTAAAGATTTATAACGTTGATTTATAGAACAGATAAAAGTCCTGAGTCGCAGGATTGTATTATAATGTAATCACAATATGAAATAGACACATATAATGAATAATGCAATGCTTCTTCTAATGGTTGTTGTGTTGTTAGTTATGTCATAAATAATCTTTCCTGCTAGTAGTGTAGTAATAATAATGAACAAGCTTATAACTGGTAGTAATGTTGTAGTAGTAATTAAGATGAATAAAGTCTTATGCTGGTTGTTAATAACAACACTTAATGGAATAAACCTAACAGCCAGACAGAGGTCTGACAAAACTATGAACTGAGAAAAACGTACTTACTAAAACAACTTTTTATTAGGGAAACTCCTGATATGATCCAACATACACTTCACCGGATACACAGCTACTCAATAAAACGTAGCTCCTTGCACATGAACGAAGCTCTACTCACATAAACGAAGCTCTCCTTGCGCATATAACCAAAGCTCTCCCTACGCACTGTAACGTACCAGGAGATGTGACGTACCTGCCAGAAGGACGCACACGACATAAAGGCAGATAGGAATCAGAATAAAATGTCCGCGTAGCTCAAATGGTAGAGCAACTTATTCCGGAATGAGGGGATCCGGGTTCGAATCCTGGCGCGGATAAAAATGACGGAGAAATTCACTTCGTTATAATGGCGCCCGAACTATCCGGATGACCCGACCGTTCACAATCTCGCAATGGTGTGATGTTATTTCCACACCGCGAGATAGGAAAAATGAGAGCAGCACTTTGAAAAAAAAAAAAAAAAAAATAAGGGGGAGATGATGTAACGTACCAGGAGATGTGACGTACCTGCCAGAAGGACGCACACGACATAAAGGCAGATAGGAATCAGAATAAAATGTCCGCGTAGCTTAATTGGTAGAGCAACTTGTTCCGGAATGAGTGGACCCGGGTTCGAATCCTGCGCGGACAAAAATGACGGAGAAATTCACTTCGTTATAGCACATCAACAAAAAGCTCTCCTAGGTATCGTTGAACGCGCCTATTTATACTGGCTAACACCACGTCATGACTTACACTCATTTCCAGATCTCATTCAGCGGGAGAAATAACATCTCATTCAGTAAGAAGATAATTTACATAGGAAAATAAAATAACCAGAGATAGTAAAATCAAAAGGAAAGTGAATCGAGAGTATACGTTACACACAACATAACATTTATTGATTGCAGTGACACAATGTTTGTGGTTATCATCGGACTGTACCCTACCATTTTCAAAGATTATTGGTAGAGAAAAATTTATATTCTGATTTTCATTAATGTACATGTCAGCACCATGTTCTTTCATTTGAATTGCGCTCTCACGAAAAAAAAAAAAAAAACAGTAACCTATTGCAGAAGAGAAAGGAAAGAAAAAAATATAGCAAAAATATATGGATAAGATAGTACAACTATACTAGTTATCCGAATTTATCGGCGTATATAAAATCAAGGTTTCCAAGCGTTCGCACATCAACCAGATGGCTTTCTCAAGGAAGGTAGACAGCAAACTGCAAACTGGATAATAGAACGTTTCAACAATTTGAACGCGGTGAGTTTATAACGAAGTAAATTTCTCCGTCATTTTTATCCGCGCCGGGGCTCGAACCCGGATCCCCTCATTCCGGAATAAATCACTCTACCAATTGAGCTACGCGGACGTTTTATTCTGATTCCTATCTGCCTTTATGTCGTGTGCGTCCTTCTGGCAGGTACGTCACATCTCCTGGTACGTTACATCACCTCCCCCTTATTTTTTTTTTTTTTTTTTTTTTCGAAGTGCTGGAGAAGGGATTCTCTTATTTTTCCTATCTCGCGGTGTGGAAATAACATCACACCAATGCGAGATTTTGAACGGTCGGGTCATCCGGATAGTTCGGGCGCCATTATAACGAAGTGAATATCTCCGTCATTTCTGTCCGCGCCAGGATTCGAACCCGGATCCTCTCATTCCGGAATAAGTAACTCTACCAATTGAGCTACGCGGACGTTTTATTCTGATTCCTATCTGCCTTTATGTCGTGTGCATCCTTCTGGCAGGTACGTCACATCTCCTGGTACGTTACATCACCTCCCCCTCATTTTTTTTTTCGAAGTGCTGGAGAAGGGATTCTCTTATTTTTCCTATCTCGCGGTGTGGAAATAACATCACACCAATGCGAGATTTTGAACGGTCGGGTCATCCGGATAGTTCGGGCGCCATTATAACGAAGTAAATTTCTCCGTCATTTTTATCCGCGCCGGGGCTCGAACCCGGATCCCCTCATTCCGGAATAAATAACTCTACCAATTGAGCTACGCGGACGTTTTATTCTGATTCCTATCTGCCTTTATGTCGTGTGCATCCTTCTGGCAGGTACGTCACATCTCCTGGTACGTTACATCACCTCCCCCTCATTTTTTTTTTTTTTTTTTTTCGAAGTGCTGGAGAAGGGATTCTCTTATTTTTCCTATCTCGCGGTGTGGAAATAACATCACAACAATGCGAGATTTTGAACGGTCGGGTCATCCGGATAGTTCGGGCGCCATTATAACGAAGTAAATTTCTCCCTCATTTTTATCCGCGCCGGGGCTCGAACCCGGATCCCCTCATTCCGGAATAAATCACTCTACCAATTGAGCTACGCGGACGTTTTATTCTGATTCCTATCTGCCTTTATGTCGTGTGCGTCCTTCTGGCAGGTACGTCACATCTCCTGGTGCGTTACATCACCTCCCCCTTATTTTTTTTTTTTTTTTTTTTTTTTTTTTCGAAGTACTGAAGAAGGGATTCTCTTTTTTTCCTATCTCGCGGTGTGGAAATAACATCACACCAATGCGAGATTTTGAACGGTCGGGTCATCCGGATAGTTCGGGCGCCATTATAACGAAGTAAATTGCTCCGTCATTTTTGTCCGCGCCAGGATTCGAACCCGGATCCTCTCATTCCGGAATAAGTTGCTCTACCAATTGAGCTACGCGGACGTTTTATTCTGATTCCTATCTGCCTTTATGTCGTGTGCGTCCTTCTGGCAGGTACGTCACATCTCCTGGTACGTTACAAGTTGACTTGACAATAAACGAAGATATGCGAACGTAATTATTCAATAAAAACACGAGACATCATGTTCGTATTGCACGCGGAATTCTTGGAGGAAAACAAAAGGCATTCATTATTATTATTTTTTTTTTATTGGAGGTTTAACGACCACCGTGAGCAACTCAATGGGCTATAAGCAGTCGCCCGTCCCTAATTTAGGGTCACTGGCTCCAGGGAAGGGAGAGAGCCAATGCCGTAAGACAAACACAACATCCATGCCTGACCGGGATTCGAACCCGGACCCCTTACAAACGAATGATCAGAGGCCAGCGCCTTAGACCACTGCGCCACCGGGGCGGCATTCATTATTTGAAGATTTGGTTCCAAATTCGTGGTAATTCTAGCGAGACGCTATCATTGCAGGCATCATCGTTGGTAATGATCTCCAACGTTTCCCGAATGGCAGTGGATTTAGGAGTAGAGTAGGCAGCTAATTTCTTTATGTCATCCCATATAAGATCGGCGGACTAGAACTGGAATTCTCTGGATAGGGCCGTGGTTAATTTGCCGTTCTTTATGTCCCTCTCATGCTCGTTGACTCTAATTCTAAATGAACGTTTAGTCATCCCAATGTAGTATCGCTTGGAGCCATCCGGATATTGTAGAGGGACGGCATAAACACCTGCTTCGTTGGAAAGTGGGAGCTCGTCAGAATAACACATAGTTCCTTGTGTTATTATTAAAAAATATATAGTTTGAAGAGCCATATAAAGAAATTAAAGACAGTGTAATTAATCTACCTTGACCTGGCTCTTTTGTCCAACCCCACCCAGAGACGGTTGCATTTCTGCCAGTGAAATCCTGTCCCTCGTCAGGTAGACATGCCGGCCAAGCGTAACTGTTGAAGTTGATCGGTTTCTGCAGTTTCAAGAGAGCGATATCATTACAGTACCTTCTCGGCGTAAACAACTGAGGATGAAGAATAATATCTTCCAGTGGAATATCTTGATTCGTGTGGTTTGTCTCAGGTTTCGTTAAGTCATATTCGCTGATGCGCACAAAGAAAAATTTCTTTGGATAGCTGAAAAACAAAAGGAAACATTCGGGTGAGAACGAAGAGTCTCAAACAAATAGAAGTAACTTGTTTCACAAAGCATACATATTTAGGGAAACGTTAATCAATAAACAGAGATAGGCAATATACAATTCCTTACTGAAGCGATGAAAGATTTCCGTCTTTAGCACGATTTAATGATTAAAAGATGAGAAATATATACAAATAAAAACAATTAAAACCATGAGCACTTTCGAGGCAGCGGCTGCCTCTTCTTCAGATGTAATAAATAGATACACATTTAATCTATATATCATCATCATCATCATTGTCAACCATTATCAATCCACTGCTGGACGAAGGTCTCCCCAAGTTTCCTCCACAACGATCTGTCTTGTGCCAGTCTCCTCCATGTCACCCCTGCATACTTTCGAATTTCATCCACCCATCTCCCATGTGGTCTTCTTCTGGGTCTTTTCCTGTCCCTTGGAATCCAATCTAAAATTTCGGCTGTCCATCGATGATCTGTCCTTCTGGCAGTATGTCCAGCCCATTGCCATTTCAGGGATTTAACTCTGATCATGATGTCTTCCACTCTTCTCATTTTTCGGATCCACGTGTTCCTCTTCTTATCTCTCCTAGTTACACCAAGCATGCACCTCTCCATGCTTTTTTGAGTTGTCTGCAGCCTTTGTATGTCTCTGAAAACCTGGCTCTGAAAACCTGCGGTATTGAAGATGCATACATTAATATTATTAATAACATCTATGAAAATGCAATTGCAAAGATTAGGCTGTTTGAAAATACAACACATATAAAAATTGGAAAGGGAATGAGACAAGGTGACACCATATCTCCGAAGCTCTTTAATGCCACATTGGAGGGTGTTTTTCAGTCACTGAGCTGGGAAAACAAGGGGATAAAGATTAATGGAGATTATCTAACCCACCTTCGTTTTGCTGATGACGTAGTCATTTTTGCAACTAGCCCATCAGAGCTGCAGAGTATGATCCAGGAACTTGCTGACAAGAGTAAAGAAGTGGGATTAAAAATGAACTTTCAGAAGACAAAAGTGATGTTCAATGCTTTTACAAGAAATGAAGATTTATCGATTGATGGAGAAAAGCTGGAGATAACAGACACGTACGTTTATCTTGGACAGCAGATATCAAGTGAGGGTCACATTGATGAAGAAATTAATCGGCGTACAAAACTTGCCTGGAGAGCTTTTGGAAGAAACAGCATAATTTTCAAGAGCAATATGCCATTATGTCTTAAAAGAAAAGTGTTTGATCAATGCATCCTTCCAGTGCTTACGTATGGTGCAGAGACGTGGACCTTAACTAAAATCTATATATAATATAGATTAAATGTGTATCTATTTATTACATCTGGAGAAGAGGCAGCCGCTGCCTCGAAAGTGCTCATGGTTTTAATTGTTTTTATTTGTATATATTTAATATAGATTAAATGTGTATCTATTTATTACATCTGAAGAAGAGGCAGCAGCTGCCTCGAAAGTGCTCATGGTTTTAATTGTTTTTATTTGTATATATTTCTCATCTTTTAATCATTAAATCGTGCTAAAGACGGAAATCTTTCATCGCTTCAGTGATTAATGTCGCACGAGTCTTCAATATTTGTTGCTCATTATACAATTCCTTATTGAAACGTTTGAATACGTATCTAATTCGGAGTAGATCCGTAATTTGCAGCATTTACAGGTTCAATCTCACGCGACAAGGATTTAATTAAGTATGTGCAAGTATATCTGGGTAACTTGTTCTAGTTCTCTGATAGATCCACTTTTAGATCCATAAGATTTTTGGCTAGTGCGGATGACTTGTGCAGCACTAAATCACAATAGCCTAAAGGTGTCTATAACGAAGTAAATTTCTCCTTCATTTGTGGTCTACGCCGGGAATCGAACCCGAGTCCGCTTATTCCGGAACATCTACCAACTGAGCTACGCAGACGTTCATTCTGACTGCTATCTGGCTTTATGTCGTGTGCGCCTTGCTGTCAGGTACGTCACCCCCCCCCGGAAGGAGGGCCAGGGCATGGCCCACGGGTCAGCCGTGACCATGAAGCTTTGCAGGCAGCCATCCACTGTAGAACGTGCACTTGAGAACTCCCAGTCAATCTGGTGTGTGGAATGCAACGTCACACACATTTATTTTTCGAAGCGCTGGAGAAGGGATTCTCTTATTTTTCCTATCTCGCGGTGTGGAAATAACATCACACCATTGCGAGATTTTGAACGGTCGGGTCATCCGGAAAGTTCGGGCGCCATTATAACGAAGTAAATTTCTCCGCCATTTTTGGTCTACGCCGGGATTCGAACCCGAGTCTGCTTATTCCGGAACAAGTCGCTCCACCAACTGAGCTACGCAGACGCTCATTCTGACTGCTACCTGCCTTTATGTCGTGTGCGTCCTGCTGGCAGGTACGTCACATCCCCCCCGAAAGAGGGCCGGGGGCATGGCCCACGGGTCAGCCGTGACCATGAAGCTTTGCAGGCAGCCATCCACTGTAGAACGTGCACTTGAGAACTCCCAGTCAATCTGGTGTGTGGAATGCAACGTCACACACATTTATTTTTCGAAGCGCTGGAGAAGGGATTCTCTTATTTTTCCTATCTCGCGGTGTGGAAATAGCATCACACCATTGCGAGATTTTGAACGGTCGGGTCATCCGGAAAGTTCGGGCGCCATTATAACGAAGTAAATTTCTCCGTCATTTTTGGTCTACGCCGGGATTCGAACCCGAGTCTGCTTATTCCGGAACAAGTCGCTCCACCAACTGAGCTACGCAGACGCTCATTCTGACTGCTATCTGGCTTTATGTCGTGTGCGTCCTGCTGGCAGGTACGACACAACTGTTACTATAGCCACTGTTCATAACAGTGAAAGCGACATTTCAGTAACAGTGACGTGGTTTCCGATCTATCTCTAGTGTTAGCCATGAAAAATGCTTCTGCCTGCCGTTGGAGTGACCCGTGGCAACGTGTGCCCTGTGGTATCCATTCACAGGTATCCATCTCTGCGGAATGAACATTATTCTCTGTGATACTCAGATACATCCTTCAGTTAATGAAACAATTCGGAATTATGAAAGGAGGGGTATCGAAGCAAGGAAACTTGTTTTTAAAATAGCATACTGGCACCGACAGCATTCAGCCAGCGTCCATTGCTTTGTTAGGTTTCTTCCATACCTTTATACGTCCATAAACAACTTGCAATTTCGTTCGTCTACCCAAAATAAAAATTTTCAGCGCTACGTTGGCCATTGTAGGGGTTTCCAAAGCCACGGTAAACGGCAACGTCTATTTCGCTCACAAAGGTTACGAATAACCACACAGCTGCGATATATATAAGTCATCACCTGTAATGTTCCCTTACGATTACTAAGAACAGTACGAGCCATACATTTGAAATCTTGATCATTGAGCGTTGTCTTTCATGCAGGTGGTTTTGTTCTCTTGTAGCCATTATTCATAGGTATTAGTGCTGTCTGCGTTGTTACCCTCTGTCAGAAAAAATCAACACCAGAACGTAGTGTTTAGTGATGGATCATTCATGAATGATTCGTTCACAATGAAAGACACTTCACCGTGAATGGTTCCCTCTCACCGCTGTGAATGATCATTGAATCTACCAATACTGTGATACTAACACTGAAGTAGCATCACGTTAACTTTCTCACCCCCCCCCCCCCCTATGTGTTCGGAAGGCGGTGAAAGCTAACGATCTAATTTTTTTTTAATTTATTTATTTACGCCAATTCAACGGAAATCTACGCGCTCGTGTGCTAATTTATCTTGGTGTATTCACAACTCATGTTTTCAAAACTTTCGTATACATCTTGAAAGAAATACGGGATTACGCCATATAATACAAATTTTGAAGATGGCAATCCGATTTTTGGCGTAAATGTGACAAGGATGGTTAGTCAGATAATATCCGAAAACTTGAACATTTTCATCGTCCTGCAGCGGGACTCGAATCCGCGTCTCCCAGAAAACGTCCGGGTGTGCTAACCACTACAGCACCCATAACGACCAAGTTTCAAGTTTCCGATCAGTTTTAATTTAACCATCATTGAAACTTGGTCGTTCTGGGTGGTGTAGTGGTTAGCATACCCGGGCGTTTTTTCGGGAGACGCGGGTTCGAGTCCCGCTCCAGGACGATGAAAAAAAAAATTCAAGTTATCGAATATTATCTGACTTACCATCCTTGTCACATTTACGCCAAAAATCGGATTGTCATCTTCAAAATTTGTATTATATGGCGTAATCCCGTATTTCTTTCATGATTTATCTGCTTCTCCGGGCAAACACGGGATAAGATTCTTAACCTCCAGATTCGCTAAACATGAATGCCGGTTGCTTCGACTAGCGAATCCTGTGATGGTTATATTCAAATTGATCGGAAACTTGAAACTTGGTCGTTCTGGGTGGTGTAGTAGTTAGCATACCCGGGCGTTTTCTGGGAGACGCAGGTTCGAGTACAGGACAATGAAAATGTTCAAGTTTTCGGATATTATCTGACTTACCATCCTTGTCACATTTACGCCAAAAATCGGATTGTCATCTTCAAAATTTGTATTAAATGGCGTAATCCCGTATTTCTTTCATGTTTTATCTGCTTCTCCGGGCAAACACGGGATAAGATTCTTAACCTCCAGATTCGCTAAACATGAATGCCGGTTGCTTCGACTAGCGAATCCTGTGATAGTTATATTCAAATTGATCGGAAACTTGGTCGTTCTGGGTGGTGTAGTGGTTAGCACACCCGGACGTTTTCTGGGAGACGCGATTTCGTGTCCCGCTTCAGGACGATGAAAATGTTCAAGTTTTCAGATATTATCTGACTTACCATCCTTGTCACATTTACGCCAAAAATCGGATTGTCATCTTCAAAATTTGTATTATATGGCGTAATCCCGTATTTCTTTCATGATTTATCTGCTTCTCCGGGCAATCACGGGATAAGATTCTTAACCTCCAGATTCGCTAAACATGAATGCCGGTTGCTTCGACTAGCGAATCCTGTGATAGTTATATTCAAATTGATCGGAAACTTGGTCGTTCTGGGTGGTGTAGTGGTTAGCACACCCGGACGTTTTCTGGGAGACGCGATTTCGTGTCCCGCTTCAGGACGATGAAAATGTTCAAGTTTTCAGATATTATCTGACTTACCGTCCTTGTCAGATTTACGCCAAAAATCGGATTGTCATCTTCAAAATTTGGTATACATTTTGATTTAACCACTTAACAATAGTCGAATCTTTTGTGTGGTAGAACAAAAACTGTTACAACATATAGTTTGGGTGTAAGAGCTTTAACTGAAATAAATATGGGTGCAAAAAATTGAAACTTGTTATTGAGTAGCAAAACCACTGTGCTCCACAGAAAGCTCACAGTAAACTCATGTCTCTCTAGTCTACTACTTTTGTGGTCGCCATTAGTGTTGGCTACTTCCCGCTTATGGAACTTTTGCCTCAATGGTAAAAGAACAAACTATCTTTCCTGGACTTCTGCTCTTGTAGCTTGGTTTAATCAAGGGGAAAAAACACAATATTTTTAATAATAATAATAATAAAGCAACGCAAACTGTGAATAATATACCGTATGTCATCATCATCATCATCATTGTCAACCATTATCAATCCACTGCTGGACGAAGGTCTCCCCAAGTTTCCTCCTCAACGGTCTGTCTTGTGCCAGTCTCCTCCATGTCACCCCTGCATACTTTCGAATTTCATCCACCCATCTCCCATGTGGTCTTCTTCTGGGTCTTTTCCTGTCCCTTGGAATCCAATTTAAAATTTCGGCTGTCCATCGATGATCTGTCCTTCTGGCAGTATGTCCAGCCCATTGCCATTTCAGGGATTTAACTCTGATCATGATGTCTTCCACTCTTGTCATTTTTCGGATCCACGAGTTTCTCTTCTTATCTCTCCTGGTTACACCAAGCATGCACCTCTCCATGCTGCTTTGAGTTGTCTGCAGCCTTTGTATATTCTCTTTTAGTTAAGGTCCACGTCTCTGCACCATACGTAAGCACTGGAAGGATGCATTGATCAAACACTTTTCTTTTAAGACATAATGGCATATTGCTCTTGAAAATTATGCTGTTTCTTCCAAAAGCTCTCCATGCAAGTTTTGTACGCCGATTAATTTCTTCATCAATGTATATGGTTTAGAGTTGTCTGCAGCCTTTGTATGTCTCTTTTAGTTAAGGTCCACGTCTCTGCACCATACGTAAGCACTGGAAGGATGCATTGATCAAACACTTTTCTTTTAAGACATAATTGCATATTGCTCTTGAAAATTATGCTGTTTCTTCCAAAAGCTCTCCATGCAAGTTTTGTACGCCGATTAATTTCTTCATCAATGTATATGGTTTAGAGTTGTCTGCAGCCTTTGTATGTCTCTTTTAGTTAAGGCCCACGTCTCTGCACCATACGTAAGCACTGGAAGGATGCATTGATCAAACACTTTTCTTTTAAGACATAATTGCATATTGCTCTTGAAAATTATGCTGTTTCTTCCAAAAGCTCTCCATGCAAGTTTTGTACGCCGATTAATTTCTTCATCAATGTATATGGTTTAGAGTTGTCTGCAGCCTTTGTATGTCTCTTTTAGTTAAGGTCCACGTCTCTGCACCATACGTAAGCACTGGAAGTATGCATTGATCAAACACTTTCCTTTTCAGACATAATGGCATTTTGCTCTTGAAAATTATGCTGTTTCTTCCAAAAGCTCTCCAGGCAAGTTTTGTACGCCGATTAATTTCTTCATCAATGTGACCCTCACTTGATATCTGCTGTCCAAGATAAACGTACGTGTCTGTTATCTCCAGCTTTTCTCCATCAATCGATAAATCTTCATTTCTTGTAAAAGCATTGAACATCACTTTTGTCTTCTGAAAGTTCATTTTTAATCCCACTTCTTTACTCTTGTCATGTATAGTGAGCTAAATAGGTAGAAAGTAATAAAGACAACTAGAGTAAGAGATACAACTCTGGCTCACAGTTTGCAATGAAAAACAGGAAATGGCAATTACTTGGAGTCCAATAGCTGTTTCACTTCCCTTACATTCATGACCTGCAAGAACTGTTGTCCTCTTGCAGGTCATGAATGTAAGGGAAGTGTGATAACGAATGTCTTGGTCTCGGCGATCAGAGATGATTTCAAATCACTCACTTTGTGGCTGTCAAAAAACCGCAGCTTCGGAAATAAGCTTGTTTCGGACATTACTGAGATAAAAGTCACGTTTGAATATCACAGGGATAAATTGGAGTTAGGCGCCAATAATAACAAGTTTGTAAAATCATGCAATGCATTGATGATAATACGCTTTCCAACATACCAGAAATCATTACTCAAGTTATCCCTCAAGTTATGCCCCGCACGGGGATAGCTGGTTTTCCAGTTATTTGGGGAGCGGCGCCCCCACGGCCCGAGCTGACCTTGTGACTGGTCAACATCCGATGTCATGCCACCGCTTTGCTGTTGGTGTTTGCAGGGACGGCTGTTCATCCAGCTGTTGTGGGAGTCGCGGCCCCACGTTCCCGAGCTGGTCTTGTGTCTCGCTTTTTCGTTTTTTATTTATTTTCTCCACTGGCTAGTTGCCTGTGTGGTATTCTCTACCTAATCGCTACCACGTTATGTACTAACACCCCGGTCTTGTGGTTTTGTTGCCCTCCACCACTAACTGATTTATATTAACCGCTCAGTTCGTAGGTTGCTGAGATTCCCTTAGGTTCCCTGCCAGGATTTGTCTTCTTTAGATTTCTTTTTTTCCTTTTAGCTGGTTTGGGTGCTAGACCTACCTGCATGTTTGCCGCGTGCGGAGACCCGTGAGGCAGAAATGGGATGTCTGGCGGCTGAGGTCGCAGGCGACCGGATAAGTGCCTCCTGTGTACCAACACTCCTCTTCGACCCCGGCTTCGCTGTAAACGGGAGGCTAGAGACTAACCCACCTCTAGTCAGAAGTCATGTACCAAGTTGTGTACAGGGCTTTAGCAGCTTTTTTGTCGTATGGCACGGCAGGGTGAGCCCGGGGCTGTGGGATCATGCCAAAGGCGTTGGCATGACGGTACCAGGAGGCCGAAGTGTCCGCCGAGTGCGTGTGATCACAGCCAACGGACTATATCTGCAACGTATAAGCTCCAGAACTGTGTCTAGCGTCATTTTCTTGGCTTGCGGACCTCCAGTTCTCCCTTGTAGGAGCTCGGTGGTGGGTGGAGTAGTCTGCAGACGAATCCTCTTTCTTTTTTCCATGGGTAAACCTAAAAACAAACGCTCCAAATTTAAGTCACCTGAGACAATGATAGTTGCAAACGACTCTCCTTCGTCTTCTCACCTTACCAAGTCTCATAACCTTAAACGGTCTTTAGACCATGACCTGGACCCAGAATGTGGAACTTCTTCTTCGGCAGCTGTACCAGTCGCTCCGAAGCGTCGTCTCCCATCGATTGCTGTGACTACGCATGCTACACACTTACTTGTAGAATCCATCGATCCGAATGAGAGACTGTCCACCAGATCTCCATTTTTCATTTTTAAAGCTTTGGACGCTGCGGTTGGCCCCTTGAAGTCTGTGAGGAAGCTTCGCTCTGGGGACCTGCTTGTTCAAACTTGCAGTGTTTCCTCAGAGTAACACTTTTCTGCGCCTTTCTAGTCTTCAAGGCATTCCTGTCAGAGTGACACCTCACCCGTTTCTTAACACCTCTCGCGGTGTTATTTCGGAGTTTGATCTCTTGCCATGCAGTGAGGATGAATTGGTGACTGAACTTGCGGATCAGGGTGTTCTTGCTGCACGTCGTATGATGTTCCGGCGTGATGGTTCCATGATTAAGTCAAAAAATGTCATCTTGACTTTTGACTCCCCGAAAGTTCCGACAGAAATCAAAGCAGGCTACTTGGTCTGTGCAGTTCGCCCGTACATTCCCAGTCCTCTGCGCTGTTTCAGGTGCCAGAGGTACGGGCATTCACAACGATTCTGTAAGAGTTCCGCTCGTTGCGCCAATTGTGGCTCCAGTGAACATGACGGGGATGGTTGCACCTCTGCGGCCTGCTGTGTTAACTGCGCTGATTCCCATGCAGCTTACTCCCGCAACTGTATGAAATGGAAGGAAGAGATGGCGATCCAGCGCCTCAAGACCCTGGAAGGCCTCTCGTACCCTGCTGCCAAAGCCAAGTTGGGTATTCCCAACACCCGACAGCGTAGTTTTGCCGCAGTTGTTAAGTCTCTGCCACAACCCGTGCAGCCCTTTGTTCCGCGCCCTGTAGCTCTCGCCGCACTTGCCAAGCGATCTACAGTTGAACAGGCGACACAGGTGGATTTCACCGAGCTCCAGCTTATTCGACCAGCTGAGTCTGCGCCTTCTCTTTGAAGACGACCGACTCTTCCGGTTCCCGGCAGACAGCCTGCACGTGCGGAAGACCCGGCCCTCAATCCGCGAAGGTGTGCAGTGTCCATCCAACTGTCGCGGTCCGCCTGACCAACATTGCACCTGTCTCGGACTCAGCGAGGTCCCCACCCTCAACCAACATTGTGGAGGAACATAGGGGAGAGGAGAGTGACAGTTCGGACCCAGCCTCCACCAACATTGCTGAGGACCATGGGGGGAGGAGAGTGACAGTTCGGACCCAGCCTCCACCAACATTGCAGAGGAACATGGGGGGAGGAGAGTGACGGTTCGTCCCCGCCCTCGGCCTCGGCCAGCATTGCAGAGGAGTGTGGGGGGAGAGAGTGACGGTTCGTCCCCCTCCTGGTGACTCATCCTTTGTGTTGTTGTGTATATAAAAAAAAAAAAAAAAAAAAAAGCAAATAATATTAATTATAATAGTGAATTGATCATTTTTTTATACACCTGGTTGCCTAACTTTTCTTCACAGCTTTCATCGTTCTCTTTTCCGGCTTTTGCCGAGCTTGTCTGCTCTTGGTCATTTTCAACGCTTTTAAAAATCTGTGGCTGATAGTTCTTTGTCTGGCGCTCTTTGGCCAAACCTGGCCCTTGCGCCAATAAAATCCACCAACCAACCAACCAACCAACCTCAAGTTATGAGAATAATGGCTGTGGAATAAATCTCGGTCCTGTGCCCTGACCCTTGATCCCATATCGATGATATTCAACAGAACTGGTTCGGTATACCTCCGAAATAACATGATAAATTTTTGTCGCAATCGAAGCATTTTTACGTAAGTTATGATGCATAACGGCTATGGAATAGATCCCGCTCCTGTGTCCTAACTTTTGACCCCATTTCGCCCATTTTCAACAGAATTCGTCCCAAGGCAAGACCCTACAACATACTAACATTTCAACCAAATCGAAGCATTTTTACGTAAGTTATGACGCATAATGGTGATGGAAGTGATTCCGCTCCTATGTCCTAACCTTTGACTCCATTTCGCCTATTTTCAATAGGGTTTGTTTCCAGGTGGTCCCCTACCACATACTAAAATTCCATCGAAATGGAACCTTTTTTTACGTTAGTTTTGACGCATAAGAGCAGTGGAATGGATCCCGCTCCTAAGTACTGACCTTTCACCCCATTTCGTTCACTTTAAATAAGGTTTCTTCTCAGGTGATACCCTACCAGATACTAAAATATCATCGAAATCGAACGATTGTTACGCGAGTTATCGTGCGGACGGACATACGCACACAGCGCGTGACGTAATGAAGCAGATGGGAATCCCGACCATATGCTCGCAAAAGTATGACGTCATAAAACTTTAATAGGATCCACACACAACGCGTGACATAATGAGACAGATGGCGTGACCGCGCGCAAACATTCTCAAACGCGAGATTGTGACGTCATAAGTGTTCAATATCAATCGTCATGTTAGAAAACAAAAGCTCTGTAAATGAACTCGGCAATTCTAACTGTTTTTTTTTTTTTTCTTTTGAAACCGATATAATCGTCCCGGCGTGTACCCGGAGGCGCAGTGATCTAAGCTCTGGCTTTTGGCAGTTCGTTCGCGATTCGTGAGGTTTCGAATCCCCGTGAGGGATGGATGTTGTGCTTGGCACTGCCTGGCTCCTTTGCCTAGAATCAGTGACCCTAAATTAGGGACGGGCGACTGCTTATAGCCCATTGAGTTGCTCACGGTGGTCGTTAAACCTCCAATTAAAAAAAAAAAAAACAGACCCGTCATCGTGGAAATTTCATATGGGATTGCCTCTTATTTCGCTCTAGTGCCTTCTGATTAAGAGTTCGGATAAAGATATGTTCGATCATTGAATGTATACAGACATGTTTGTGCAGATATGTATTTGTTTTTGTTTCAGTAGCTGTAATACCTACAAGGTATTTCTCTTTTGAAAACAATTATCGTATTTTTTCATTTCGCATTGGGTGACTTTTCACATTCTAATTCACATGACGCATAACATAGCAGAAAGATATCTTTAACAAAAAATGTGGCTGTTCCGATAAAACTCTCACCTTCAAGAACGACATGTCTACAGATCACACAAAAAATTCAAACAAAGGTCTTCGCTCTTTCCACGTTCATAAGTGAGAGTTCCACGTTCACAATGAGAATTTTTCCGTGACTCACTTATGAACGTGGAAAGAGCGAAGGTCTTTGTTTGATGTTCCTGGTCCACGTTAAGTGTCTGTATTAATTATTCATTCGCCTTCTAATTATTTGTTCAGTTGCTGCTTACCATCTTTGGTGAATCCCAAGCTTTGTTCGGGGCTCCAAGAAGCAACCTGCCAACTTGGCTTGGCAGTTAGCGTGTGTGAGTCTGGAGGAATTCGAGGCCGCTGTGGTGTAGCGGAAGCATATCCGGCGCCTAACTGAAAGACCCTGGGTTCGACTCCCGGTGGCGGCCAATGAGAATTTTTCCGAGACTCACTTATGAACGTGGAAAGAGCGAAGGTCTTTGTTTGATGTTCCTGGTCCACGTTAAGTGTCTGTATTAATTATTCATTCGCCTTCTAATTATTTGTTCAGTTGCTGCTTACCATCTTTGGTGAATCCCAAGCATTGTGCGGGGCTCCAAGAAGCAACCTGCCAACTTGGCTTGGCAGTTAGCGTGTGTGAGTCTGGAGGAATTCGAGGCCGCTGTGGTGTAGCGGAAGCATATCCGGCGCGTAACTGGAAGACCCTGGGTTCGACTCCCGGTGGCGGCCAATGAGAATTTTTCCGAGACTCACTTATGAACGTGGAAAGAGCGAAGGTCTTTGTTTGATGTTCCTGGTCCACGTTAAGTGTCTGTATTAATTATTCATTCGCCTTCTAATTATTTGTTCAGTTGCTGCTTGCCATCTTTGGTGAATCCCCAGCTTTGTTCGGGGCTCCAAGAAGCAACCTGCCAACTTGGCTTGGCAGTTAGCGTGTGTGAGTCTGGAGGAATTCGAGGCCGCTGTGGTGTAGCGGAAGCATATCCGGCGCGTAACTGGAAGGCCCTGGGTTCGACTTCCCGGTGGCGGCCAATGAGAATTTTTCCGAGACTCACTTATGAACGTGGAAAGAGCGAAGGTCTTTGTTTGATGTTCCTGGTCCACGTTAAATGTCTGTGTTAGTTATTCATTCGCCTTCTAATTATTTGTTCAGTTGCTGCTTACCATCTTTGGTGAATCCCCAGTATTGTGCGGGGCTCCAAGAAGCAACCTGCCAACTTGGCTTGGCAGTTAGCGTGTGTGAGTCTGGAGGAATTCGAGGCCACTGTGGTGTAGCGGAAGCATATCCGGCGCGTAACTGGAAGACCCTGGGTTCGACTCCCGGTGGCGGCCAATGAGAATTTTTCCGTGACTCACTTATAAACATGGAAAGAGCGAAGATCTTTGTTTGATGTTCCTGGTCCACGTTAAATGTCTGTATTAATTATTCATTCACCTTCTAATTATTTGTTCAGTTGCTGCTTACCATCTTTGGTGAATCCCCAGCATTGTGCGGGGCTCCAAGAAGCAACCTGCCAACTTGGCTTGGCAGTTAGCGTGTGTGAGTCTGGAGGAATTCGAGGCCACTGTGGTGTAGCGGAAGCATATCCGGCGCGTAACTGGAAGACCCTGGGTTCGACTCCCGGTGGCGGCCAATGAGAATTTTTCCGTGACTCACTTATAAACGTGGAAAGAGCGAAGATCTTTGTTTGATGTTCCTGGTCCACGTTAAATGTCTGTATTAATTATTCATTCACCTTCTAATTATTTGTTCAGTTGCTGCTTACCATCTTTGGTGAATCCCCAGCTTTGTTCGGGGCTCCAAGAAGCAACCTGCCAACTTGGCTTGGCAGTTAGCGTGTGTGAGTCTGGAGGAATTCGAGGCCGCTGTGGTGTAGCGGAAGCATATCCGGCGCGTAACTGGAAGACCCTGGGTTCGACTCCCGGTGGCGGCCAATGAGAATTTTTCCGTGACTCACTTATAAACGTGGAAAGAGCGAAGATCTTTGTTTGATGTTCCTGGTCCACGTTAAATGTCTGTATTAATTATTCATTCGCCTTCTAATTATTTCTTCAGTTGCTGCTTACCATCTTTGGTGAATCCCCAGCATTGTGCGGGGCTCCAAGAAGCAACCTGCCAACTTGGCTTGGCAGTTAACGTGTGTGAGTCTGGAGGAATTGAAGGCCATTTGATGTAGCGGAAGCATATCCGGCGCGTAACTGGAAGACCCTGGGTTCGACTCCCGGTGGCGGCCAATGAGAATTTTTCCGTGACTCACTTATAAACGTGGAAAGAGCGAAGATCTTTGTTTGATGTTCTTGGTCCACGTTAAATGTCTGTATTAATTATTCATTCGCCTTCTAATTATTTCTTCAGTTGCTGCTTACCATCTTTGGTGAATCCCAAGCATTGTGCGGGGCTCCAAGAAGCAACCTGCCAACTTGGCTTGGCAGTTAGCGTGTGTGAGTCTGGAGGAATTCGAGGCCGCTGTGGTGTAGCGGAAGCATATCCGGCGCCTAACTGGAAGACCCTGGGTTCGACACCCGGTGGCGGCCAATGAGAATTTTTCCGTGACTAACTTATAAACGTGGAAAGAGCGAAGATCTTTGTTTGATATTGCTGGTCCACGTTAAATGCTTCAGATAGAGAACAGATTTCCAACGAAGTGAAGCATGAGTGACGGGTTATAAAACAATGACTAAGAAATATAGAAGTACTGAGGTAGTGAATGTGGGATTGTGTAGGAAGCGAGTGACAGCAGTGGATCTGGAAATGAGAAAAGTCAGCTTCTAATAAACAACGACATTTCCTGAAAGGTGCATTTAAAAAGTGTTGAATTCTATGACTTATATTATCAAAGGTTAAAGGAGAAGCTGCAGTTGATGTGGGTAAGGCACACCATAAGTTTAAGTCCTTGACCATTGGAATGCTGGAAAGATATCTCAATACGAAACTAAAGACTTGGAAAACTGCGTCAAAATCTAAAAACGTATCTGCGTTCGCGTCGGATAGAGCTCACACATCTGTCATGGGTATTTCATTCGGCAAACAGAAAAAACTGTAGCACGAAATGTTCTTTGATGCTCATAAAAAGTTTTTTTCGACAACAGCTTTACCTGTTTACACAATGTCCAGCGGTTAAAATCCACTGCTTTCTCACAATTACTCCTCCACAATGATGTTCACCATAAGTGGGTCCACCCAGACGAATGGAAACCTGTTTAATATAAAATATTCATCAGAAACTTTAAAATTTTTTACAACGATTAGCTTACATGATCTTAAGATCTGTGCGCTGAACACTTAACAAGCAACAATACCTTGGCAACACTATTACTGTTTGGATAGCCGTTCAATATTTCTTATTGAATATTTTTTCAAAGATTTGATAGTTTTATTAAAGATTTCATCATTTTTCGGAAGCCTCACTTTTTATTAATATCTTTCTTAAAAGCTGAGCGACTGCGCTGCTAAATGAAATTTATTTTAAATTTCACGCTTCTACCTGCAAACAAAATACACTATCTACCAACAAGTAATTGGACACACCTGCAATCGACGATATCTGCGGTCCTGACACACGTCACGGCCGCCGCCGTTAAATATCGTGTGGGAAACAACAACGCAACCAGTCGCATGCAAGATGCCACGCAGTTCGGAGCTCTCTGATTTCGAGAAAGGTGTAATCGTCGGGTATCACAGAAATGGCCAATGACATATCCAGCGAGTTGAAGTACCCAAAATCGACAGTGGCCTACGTGATTGGCAAGTGGAAGATGAGAGGTGACTGTCGGAATGTGCCCCGACCCGGCAGACCCACAAAACTGGGAGTTAGAGACCGACGGGTGCTGGCCAGAGATATTCGGAAGAACCGCACCAAGTCGATGGGCCACATCCGCGAGGAGTTTCAACAGGCATCCGGGAGTGTTCTTTCGATGAATACCATCCGTAAGGAAGCCCATCTGCTCGGTTATCATGGACCCACAAGCCTTTGATCACCAAGTCCAATAGCGCTGCTCGGCTAACGTGGTGCAAAGAACGTCGACAGTGGACCGTTGAACAGTGGAAACAAGTTCTCTGGAGCGACGAATCAAGGTTCACCCTCTACCGTTCGGATGGCAGGGTCTGGGTTTGGCGTCTGCTTGGAGAACGCCTCCTGCCGGAATGTATTGTGCCAACTGTGAAGTTCGGCGGCGGTGGAATTATGCTATGGGGGTGTTTCTCCTGGTATGGAACGGGACCCTTGGTCGCAATTCCTGGTAGACTCAACGCCGAGACCTACTGCACCATTTTGGATGACCATGCGCTTCCTACGTTGTGGCAGTTTTACGGGGTGGACCCATGTTACTTTCAGGATGACAATGCCACCTGTCATGATGCGAGGACCACCATGGCTTGGTATGGTGACAATGGGGTTAATCGAATGGACTGGCCCCGGACCTTAACCCTATCGAGCACCTCTGGGACGAGTTGGAGCGTCGACTTAAGGGGTGCCCCCATCGTCCGAAATCGGTGAAGGAACTGACCTGTCTTCTCCAAGCCGAGTGGAAGAAAATACCGCTAGCCGTCGTACAACGCCTGGTTGAGAGTATGCCCCGGAGGGTCGCAGCTGCAATCGCCGCTCGTGGAGGCTCCACCAACTATTGAAGGTGGATAAACTTCGTTTTCCTTTGCTATCAGAGGTGTCCAATTACTTATTGGTAGATAGTGTATATTCACTGCGTATTTCCTTCGCCGTATGTATGGCAGAAATGCAGCGTGAATATTTTGGCTTTAAGTGTAATCTTATAAGAAACTATTTTGCATTTTACGATGCAAAATTTGTTCCTGTCACATTGGAAGGTGATTTGTTCAGCAATTTGCGATGTGCTTCTGCTTTAAACCAAGACTAGTTCCTCCAAATTTTAGGATGTAGGGGGTACATCTTTTGACGCAATAGAAAGTGTGACCAATCGCGCGCGTTGAGTAGGTGTTGGAGTCCAGGACATAGGCTCCGACTTTCCGGAAATCTAATGCGTGCTCGGGTTCTGAAAGAGACGTCCAATGGGTGCCCGTCCATTGGAAGGGTGTCATCAACATCGCAATTGGACTGATAAAGGAAAATGTGGAAATTAGCATACGTGCGGGATACAGTAAGACGTGTTGTGCGTATGCAAATTTTGGATTGCCGAACTTGTTCGTGACGTCATAGCGCTGATAAGAGATATAAAGGATTTGACGCGTATTGACCGTTGTTGTTCAAACGCAAAGTTGAAAGGGAAAGAATCAATTGACGAACTTGCAATTTTCAGTATGTCTTCCCGACATCACCTAGATGATTTTACGCGTGGCCGTATTATTGGCAAGATTGAAGAAGGGCGAAAAATAACAGATGTTGCCAGGGAGTTCGACGTCAGCCACAGTGTTGTTTCAAGGCTTTGGAAATCATTTCAAACAAATGGAGAGTGTAGCAAACGTCACGGGGGAGGTCGTGTTCGCAGTACGACACCTGCAGAAGATCGGTACATAGTGCTATCAACAAAAAGACACCGGCGCAGCACAGCTAGTGAGGTAGCAAATCAGTTTATGGCTGCTACTGGCAAGCGGATCTCCCGAAAAACTGTCGCCAGACGTTTGCATGAAGGAGGACTATACGCCCGCCGTCCTGTTGTGTGCATCCCATTGTCCAGACGTCACCGTACCGCCCGTTTGCAATGGTGCCATCAACATCGCAATTGGACTGATAACGACTGGTCTGCTGTCCTCTTTTCAGATAAGAGGTGATACAGTCTATCGTCTGATTGTCGACGACAACTGATCTGGCGTGATAGTTGTCCAGCGAACATACAGGAAAGGGACCGATATCCGACATGTAGTGTCATGGTATGGGCTGGCATCATGATCAATGGCCGTACGTCCCTCTATGTGCTTCCAACTGGGACTATGACTGGCCAACGATATATTAATGATGTTCTGCTACCTCATGTTCGCATGTTCCGTGGTGCTGTCGGTGATAGATTCATTTTCATGGACGACAACGCAACATGTCATCGAACAGTCGCTGTCCAGGAGTGTCTTGAGAGCCTCGTATGGCCAGCACGTTCTCCAGATCTGAATCCCATTGAAAATGTGTGGGATGCTTTGGGGAGGAGTCTTGCTGGTCGCCAATGCCCTCCAATAAACAAGGACACCCTCATCCGTGCACTGACAGAGGAATGGGATAAATTACCCCAACAGCTGCTTGATAATGTTGTGCAAAGCATGACACGACGTGTGGAATCTTGCATCGCCCTCCATGGTGGCCATATCCCGTATTGACATCTTACGCCGGAACGCCTGCGGACGGTAATTGCATTTTTTTCACGTTTACGTATTCTGCACAAAATGGCCTGTTTGTCCCTTGAACACGTTCCAAAGCCTTCTGGATTTCAGAGCACAATAAATTGTCTTTCTTGTAATGTCCTGGCATTCTGACATTATTTTATTTCACTTGGCATCCAACCACACTTACTTTTTTATGCGCTATATAGCCGTTTATGATCCGTCCTTAGCAATTGTCCAGCAGTGTATTTTATGTATATTTGGTGTACAGTTTCTCGTTATTAACTTCCACATATTGTAAAATTTGATTATTTTATGACTATGGTTAGACAGTATTTTCTGAGCGTCGTTGATTTGTGGTGTCTTTTCCTTCGGGCTATGTTATTATATGCTGGACTCCTGTCCTGTACATTATGTATTCTGACATTATCATTTTACTTTCATTTCGATAGACTTTATTCTTTGTTAGCAAAAAGCCATCCCAAGTTATCGTTATTTTGTCATTTTTATATTTTATTACGAACTGACAATTTTTTTTTAACTCCAAATCACATTCAGTAGGTAAGTAGGTAGACGTAGTTTGGTGAGGATGTGGTTAAAAATACCCCGAGGAAAAAATACCGCCGGAGAAAATACAACTGAAAACTGAAAAGCGGAAAAAATGCCCCCGGAAAAAATACACCCGGAAGAAACGGTTCACTGTAAACTGCCACAGAGGAACACTCATGTGTGGCAATTTGCCGGCAACCCTGCCGCAGCAACTTGGCTACAAAAGTTCAAAGGGGGGGGGGTCTACAAAGATTGCCGTTTCTGGGCCTACATTGAGAACTGAATTGGGAACTCCAAACGAATTTTGCGAAAACGTTCCATGTAAGTCGAGCGAGAATTGTACTTTAATTTGAAGAAATAAATTGCCGAGGATACGAAGTACACTTGGTGGGGGGGGGCTCTGCCCTGAACTTCCGTAATATTAAATTCTGGGCCGCTGGAGTCTGTCAGTGTAACCAGGAAGTTCCCCTTAAAGTGTCCGCGAGGTACATGATCTTGGGGGGGGTTGCCCCAAAATGTTAAAATGGATGCAAAGGTGAAAACATTAGTATCATGCTTTATATAATGATTCTGTACACGACCACGAATTTTCAGGAGGGTGCCCCCCCCCCCGTTTCTAAGAGCTATTCAGGGGTAGCACCGACGATACAGTCCAGAAAATAAAATTACGGAAGTTGGGGGTAGAGCCCTCCAAACCAAGCACCTCGTATCCCTTTCACAGGCTTTACCAAATTTCTGGGGGCTGGGGCATACATAGCTTACCATTAAACACAAAATGAAGCATAGAAATTGCGAGCAAATGTCCTACCTTTGACACTTGTCTGCGTTCTTAGAAACTTGGGGGGGGGGTTAATTCACCCCCTCCTGAAAATTCGTGGTCGTGTACAGAATTATTATATAAAGCATGGTTCTAATGTTTACAGCTCTACGTCCATTTTAACATTTTGGGGAACCCCACCCCCAAGCTCACGGACCTCGTGGACGCTTCAAGGGTAACAGCCTGGATACACTGACAGACTCCAGCGGCTCAGAATTTAATATTACGGAAGTTGGGGGTTCATATCCTCCCCCCCCACACACACACACACCACCAAAAGTACCTCGGATCCTCGGCAATATATATCTTCAAATTAAAGTACAATTCTTGCTTGGCTTACATGGAAAGTTTTCTTGAAATTCGTTTGGAGTTCCCAATTCAGTTCTCAATATAGGCCAAGAAACGGCAATCTTTATAGATAGCCCCCCCCTTGAACTTTTGTGGCCAAGTTACTGAAAGATGTGTGGCAGGGTAGCCGGTAAATTGCCACTCCGGAACATTGCCACACATCAGTGTTCCTATGTGGCAGTTTACAGTGAACCGTTTGTTCTAGGGGTATTTCTTCCGGGGGTACTTTTTCCGCTTTTCAGTTTTCAGGGGTATTTTCTCCGGGGGTATTTCTTCCCGGGGGTATATTTACCGTTTACCGTTTGGTGATATTTATCTGCTTTGTCTCGTAACACAAAAATATATGCCAGACTTCCTGATGCATCAGAGAGAGAGAGAGAGAGAGAGAGAGAAGTTTGGTGATATTTCGCTGCTTTGTCTCGGAACACAAAAATATATGCCAGACTTCCTGATGCATCAGAGAGAGAGAGAGAGAGAGAGAGAGAGAGAGAGAGAGAGAAGTTTGGTGATATTTCGCTGCTTTGTCCGGAACACAAAAATATATGCCAGACTTCCTGATGCATCAGAGAGAGAGAGAGAGAGAGAGAGAGAGAGAAGTTTGGTGATATTTCGCTGCTTTGTCTCGGAACACAAAAATATATGCCAGACTTCCTGATGCATCAGAGAGAGAGAGAGAGAGAGAGAGAGAAGTTTGGTGATATTTCGCTGCTTTGTCTCGGAACACAAAAATATATGCCAGACTTCCTGATGCATCAGAGAGAGAGAGAGAGAGAGAGAGAGAGAGAGAGAGAAGTTTGGTGATATTTCGCTGCTTTGTCTCGGAACACAAAAATATATGCCAGACTTCCTGATGCATCAGAGAGAGAGAGAGAGAGAGAGAGAGAAGTTTGGTGATATTTCGCTGCTTTGTCTCGGAACACAAAAATATATGCCAGACTTCCTGATGCATCAGAGACAGAGAGAGAGAAGTTTGGTGATATTTCGCTGCTTTGTCTCGGAACACAAAAATATATGCCAGACTTCCTGATGCATCAGAGAGAGAGAGAGAGAGAAGTTTGGTGATATTTCGCTGCTTTGTCTCGGAACACAAAAATATATGCCAGACTTCCTGATGCATCAGAGAGAGAGAGAGAAGTTTGGTGATATTTCGCTGCTTTGTCTCGGAACACAAAAATATATGCCAGACTTCCTGATGCATCAGAGAGAGAGAGAAGTTTGGTGATATTTCGCTGCTTTGTCTCGGAACACAAAAATATATGCCAGACTTCCTGATGCATCAGAGAGAGAGGGAGAGAAGTTTGGTGATATTTCGCTGCTTTGTCTCGGAACACAAAAATATATGCCAGACTTCCTGATGCATCAGAGAGAGAGAGAAGTTTGGTGATATTTCGCTGCTTTGTCTCGGAACACAAAAATATATGCCAGACTTCCTGATGCATCAGAGAGAGAGAGAGAGAGAAGTTTGGTGATATTTCGCTGCTTTGTCTCGGAACACAAATATATATGCCAGACCTCCTGATGCATCAGAGAGAGAGAGAGAGAAGTTTGGTGATATTTTGCTGCTTTGTCTCGGAACACAAAAATATATGCCAGACTTCCTGATGCATCAGAGAGAGAGAGAGAAGTTTGGTGATATTTCGCTGCTTTGTCTCGGAACACAAAAATATATGCCAGACTTCCTGATGCATCAGAGAGAGAGAGAGAGAAGTTTGGTGATATTTCGCTGCTTTGTCTCGGAACACAAAAATATATGCCAGACTTCCTGATGCATCAGAGAGAGAGAGAGAGAAGTTTGGTGATATTTCGCTGCTTTGTCTCGGAACACAAAAATATATGCCAGACTTCCTGATGCATCAGAGAGAGAGAGAGAGAGAGAGAGAAGTTTGGTGATATTTCGCTGCTTTGTCTCGGAACACAAAAATATATGCCAGACTTCCTGATGCATCAGAGAGAGAGAGAGAAGTTTGGTGATATTTCGCTGCTTTGTCTCGGAACACAAAAATATATGCCAGACTTCCTGATGCATCAGAGAGAGAGAGAGAGAAGTTTGGTGATATTTCGCTGCTTTGTCTCGGAACACAAAAATATATGCCAGACTTCCTGATGCATCAGAGAGAGAGAGAGAGAAGTTTGGTGATATTTCGCTGCTTTGTCTCGGAACACAAAAATATATGCCAGACTTCCTGATGCATCAGAGAGAGAGAGAGAGAGAGAGAGAGAGAGAGAGAGAGAGAAGTTTGGTGATATTTCGCTGCTTTGTCTCGGAACACAAAAATATATGCCAGACTTCCTGATGCATCAGAGAGAGAGAGAGAGAGAGAGAGAGAGAGAGAAGTTTGGTGATATTTCGCTGCTTTGTCTCGGAACACAAAAATATATGCCAGACTTCCTGATGCATCAGAGAGAGAGAGAGAGAGAGAGAGAGAGAAGTTTGGTGATATTTCGCTGCTTTGTCTCGGAACACAAAAATATATGCCAGACTTCCTGATGCATCAGAGAGAGAGAGAGAGAGAGAGAGAGAGAGAGAGAGGTTTTTATTCCTAAGAGAAAATAGAAACTGCCAGCCCTTTTTTAGCCGGTAAGTCCCAGAGACTCACAAATTTATTTAGTAGAATTATGATATCTCATTAAATGAGGCTTTCAGGCTGACCATAATGGAAATTTAGGGCTTTACATTTGAATATCTTAAACATCTTGTAAGCAAAATATACTCAGAAATCAGCTGTTAACTGAATTCTGTTTGTTCTGCACTTTTGTTTGGAATTTACACATCATAAGCCGTTACAAGTGCCCTTCAAAAGTGTGTGTTAAGCTAAAATCTGTTAGAAAGAAAACAAAGAGAAAAAAATAGTTCAGCCAACTGTGTGCTTTAAATGCGATTTCCAGTTCAATACCTCCCACAGGCCATTGAAAACGAACCAATAATTTCTGATTGCACAGAATCTTCGGTATAAAGAGAAAAAAAGTACTTTTGCTGTATTAACGTTTTTCTGTATTAACTCTGCGAGTTTTGTGTGTATGTATGCATGTACGTATGTGTATTACAGTGAGAACACAGTGGGACAGAGAGAGAGAGAGAGAGAAAGGGGCGAACTCTGGCCTCTCCAGAAATGGAATGCTGTTTGCGTCACTGTTGTTTATTTGTATCATCATCATCATCATCATTGTCAACCATTGTCAATCCACTGCTGGACGAAGGTCTCCCCAAGTTTTCTCCACAACGGTCTGTCTTGTGCCAGTCTCCTCCATGTCACTCCCGCATACTTTCGAATTTCATCCAACCATCTCCCATGTGGTATTCTTCTGGGTCTTTTCCTGTCCCTTGGAATCCAATCTAAAATTTCGGCTGTCCATCGATGGTCTGTCCTTCTGGCAGTATGTCCAGCCTATTGCCATTTCAGGGATTTAACTCTGATCATGATGTCTTCCACTCTCGTCATTTTTCGGATCCACGAGTTCCTCTTCTTATTTCTCCTGGTTACACCAAGCATGCACCTCACCATGCTGATTTGAGTTGACTGCAGCCTTTGTATGTCTCTTTTAGTTAAGGTCCACGTCTTTGCACCATACGTAAGCACTGGAAGGATGCATTGATCAAACACTTTTCTTTTAAGACATAATGGCATATTGCTCTTAAAAATTATGCTGTTTCTTCCAAAAGCTCTCCAGGCAAGCTTTGTACGCCGATTAATTTCTTCATCAATGTGACCCTCACTTGATATCTGCTGTCCAAGATAAACGTACGTGTCTGTTATCTCCAGCTTTTCTCCATCAATCGATAAATCTTCATTTCTTGTAAAAGCATTGAACATCACTTTTGTCTTCAGAAAGTTCATTTTTAATCCCACTTCTTTACTCTTGTCAGCAAGTTCCTGGATCATACTCTGCAGCTCTGATGGGGTAGTTGCAAAAATGAATACTTCATCAGCAAAACGAAGGTAGGTTAGATAATCTCCATTAATCTTTATCCCTTTGTTTTCCCAGTTCAGTGATTGAAAGACATTTTCCAATGTAGCATTAAAGAGCTTCGGAGATATCACCTTGTTTATTTGTATATAAACAGGAATACGAAGCTCCATGGAAAAATACATACTCCGTAATCATTGACATGAGATATATGTGTCACGGGGATGAAAACTGAAACTATGCAATCACAAAGATAGTAATTTTATTATCCCGATTTCTGGGTGAACTTTCTTACCATGAAAGGAAATTCTCCATCGTATGCTTCCTCTCCTCCAACAATGCGACCACCTCTAACCAACTGCTTTCCGCATTCTACCTCTATCCCTACATATAAAAAATAAATTAGTTTTCTAACATCTCACGTTTTCTAAATTTTAATGAATCACAACACGTTCAGTAGCTATGCTTCCAACACTAACATATTATTCACTGTATCAGTTAATTATTTTATGAAGTGTTAAGGCAAATCATATAAAGCATAAATTAGTGGACTTTTTTAACACAGCAGGAAAATAATTGTTTCAGCTGGTAGTTTTCCTTTTTATTTGAAGTTTAACTACCACCGTGAGCAACTCACTGGGCTATAAACAGTCGCCCGTCCCTAGTTTAGAGTCACTGGCTCCAGGGAAGGGAGAGAGAGATAAGAAACTGTAAGTATGGCTCACCATACTTAGTTCATTTAAAAATAACAAATGTGAGACCACACGGCCTCAATTAGTTAAAAATACATACAACAATTGTAACGTACCAGGAGATGTGACGTACCTGCCAGAAGGACGCACACGACATAAAGGCAGATAGGAATCAGAATAAAACGTCCGCGTAGCTCAATTGGTAGAGCAACTTATTCCGGAATGAGGGGATCCGGGTTCGAATCCTGGCGTGGACAGAAATGTCGGAGAAATTTACTTCGTTATAATGGCGCCCGAACTATCCGGATGACCCGACCGTTCAAAATCTCGCATTGGTGTGGTGTTATTTCCACACCGCGAGATAGGAAAAATAAGAGAATCCCTTCTCCAGCACTTCGAAGAAAAAAAAAATAAGGGGGAGATGATGTAACGTACCAGGAGATGTGACGTACCTGCCAGAAGGACGCACACGACATAAAGGCAGATAGGAATCAGAA
The DNA here is from genome assembly GCA_039090855.1 of Macrothele yani. NCBI lineage: Eukaryota > Metazoa > Arthropoda > Arachnida > Araneae > Macrothelidae > Macrothele > Macrothele yani. The sequence goes on along the minus strand of CM077033.1, from coordinate 110,773,003 downwards.
TAAAACGTCCGCGTAGCTCAGTTGGTAGAGTGACTTATTCCGGAATGAGGGGATCCGGGTTCGAATCCTGGCGTGGACAGAAATGACGGAGAAATTTACTTCGTTATAATGGCGCCCGAACTATCCGGATGACCCGACCGTTCAAAATCTCGCATTGGTGTGGTGTTATTTCCACACCGCGAGATAGGAAAAATAAGAGAATCCTTTCTCCAGCACTTCGAAATAAAAAAAAAAATAAGAGGGAGATGATGTAACGTACCAGGAGATGTGACGTACCTGCCAGAAGGACGCACACGACATAAAGGCAGATAGGAATCAGAATAAAACGTCCGCGTAGCTCAGTTGGTAGAGTGACTTATTCCGGAATGAGGGGATCCGGGTTCGAATCCTGGCGTGGACAGAAATGACGGAGAAATTTACTTCGTTATAATGGCGCCCGAACTATCCGGATGACCCGACCGTTCAAAATCTCGCATTGGTGTGGTGTTATTTCCACACCGCGAGATAGGAAAAATAAGAGAATCCTTTCTCCAGCACTTCGAAATAAAAAAATAAGAGGGAGATGATGTAACGTACCAGGAGATGTGACGTACCTGCCAGAAGGACGCACACGACATAAAGGCAGATAGGAATCAGAATAAAACGTCCGCGTAGCTCAGTTGGTAGAGTGACTTATTCCGGAATGAGGGGATCCGGGTTCGAATCCTGGCGTGGACAGAAATGACGGAGAAATTTACTTCGTTATAATGGCGCCCGAACTATCCGGATGACCCGACCGTTCAAAATCTCGCATTGGTGTGATGTTATTTCCACACCGCGAGATAGGAAGAATAAAAGAATCCCTTCTCCAGCACTTCGAATAATAAAAAAAAAAAAAATAAGGGGGACATGATGTAACGTACCAGGAGATGTGACGTACCTGCCAGAAGGACGCACACGACATAAAGGCAGATAGGAATCAGAATAAAACGTCCGCGTAGCTCAGTTGGTAGAGTGACTTATTCCGGAATGAGGGGATCCGGGTTCGAATCCTGGCGTGGACAGAAATGACGGAGAAATTTACTTCGTTATACAATAACTCTGCAAACACGCATGCCCACACTGTGATAAATTACAAAATTTAAACGATGGAAATGTGACGATTGTAGTCTCACCTATGACTCATGCAGTGAACAATATATATTTTATACAAGTTACAAAATTAAACTATGATAAAGTTACAAATTGCATTTCACCAGTGTCATATGTTAAATGAATATGATTGACACTGAACCTTCCATATGGAATTTTGACAATAAGATCACTAAACAAGATATCTACATTTGTAGAAAAGTGCTGCGAAACGCAACTATTTATGACTCCTGTTATGAGTAGCACTCACATGTAAATAAAGACAGATATGTACAGAATTGTCGATTTTCCTAATTAGTTGATCAATCACCATTAAAAAAAATGCAAATATACGGATTCAAAATATTATTTTAAACAATTCAAGTTTAAGTTTTATGTGTAAAGATAAATACAGACAGTTCACAAAGCCTCACGCTAAAACATTTGACAGATATGTACATAATATGTTGTGTTTGTCTTGCGGCACTGGGAGAGATCCAATGCCGTAAGACAAACACAACCACAACATCCATGCCTCACCGGGATTCGAACCCAGACCCTTTCGGTCGAATGATCAGAGGCCGTCGCTTAGACCACTGCGCCACCGGGGCAACCCTAACAACTGCAAAAAACAAAGTTACAGTAATTGAGAAGTCTTGTTTTAGGTCTAAACATCCTTTGTATTGGTAGTGAGCAAAACAAGACCAGAGATAAATGTAGAAAATATGACACTTCTATTTTGGAAATTGACGGTTGGAAATGTATTCCAAGGATTGTTCGTAGCGGTTCCCCTCTCGGGAGTTGCTAGAATTCGGAAAAGGAAAGATATTTCTTTTACGAATGAAACATTTCAGTGTGCATTCAACTCTTAAAAGCCTAAGAAGGAGAAGTAATGAAAGTCCCCCGTTTTCAGCGGTAGCATACTGACAACACCATTGCCATAAGTATCGTTCTGGAGATAAAGGGTGGGTAGCTAAACATTATACACTATCTACCAACAAGTAATTGGACACACCTGCAATTGACGATATCTGCGGTCCTGATACACGTTGCGACCGCCGCCGTTAAATATCGTGTTGGAAACAACAACGCAACCAGTCGCATGCAAGATGCCACGAAGTTCGGAGCTCTCTGATTTCGAGAAAGGTGTAATCGTCGGGTATCACAGAAATGGCCGATGACATATCCAGCGAGTTGAAGTACCCAAAATAGACAGTGGCCTACGTGATTGGCAAGTGGAAGATGAGAGGTGACTGTCGGAATGTGCCCCGACCCGGCAGACCCACAAAACTGGGAGTTAGAGACCGACGGGTGCTGGCCAGAGAAATTCGGAAGAACCGCACCAAATCGATGGGCCACATCCGCGAGGAGTTTCAACAGGCATCCGGGAGTGTTCTTTCGATGAATACCATCCGTAAGGAAGCCCATCTGCTCGGTTATCATGGACCCACAAGCCTTTGATCACCAAGTCCAATAGCGCTGTTCGGCTAACGTGGTGCAAAGAACGTCGTCGGCAGTGGACCGGTGAACAGTGGAAACAGGTTCTCTGGAGCGACGAATCAAGGTTCACCCTCTACCGTTCGGATGGCAGGGTCTGGGTTTGGCGTCTGCTGGAGAACGCCTCCTTCCGGAATGTATTGTTCCAACTGTGAAGTTCGGCGGCGGTGGAATTATGCTATGCGGGAGTTTCTCCTGGTATGGTACGGGACCCTTTGTCGCAATTCCTGGTAGACTCAACGCCGAGACGTACTGCACCATTTTGGATGACCATGCGCTTCCTACGTTGTGTCAGTTTTACGGGGTGGACCCATGTTACTTTCAGGATGACAATGCCACCTGTCATGTTGCGAGGTCCACCATGGCTTGGTATGGTGACAATGGGGTTAATCGAATGGACTGGCCCCGGACCTTAACCCTATCGAGCACCTCTGGGACGAGTTGGAGCGTCGACTTAAGGGGTGCCCCCACCGTCCGAAATCGGTGAAGGAACTGACCTGTCTTCTCCAAGCCGAGTGGAAGAAAATACCGCTAGCCGTCGTACAACGCCTGGTTGAGAGTATGCGCAGCTGTAATCGCCGCTCGTGGAGGCTCCACCAACTATTGAAGGTGGATAAACTTCGTTTTCCTTTGCTATCACACGTGTCCAATTACTTGTTGATAGAGAGTGTATTAATAGATGCACAGCAGACAAGGGAACAATGGATCCGGCAGATTGCTGTTCTTTGTGTTTTGCAGTTTATTCTGAAACATACTCACGAAACATAACATTGTGACGACTTGCCTAATAACGTGCTGGGCTGCCTTTCGCCGCGATAACCATTGGCACTCGGCACAACATTGACTGCAGTAGACCGCGGAAGGTTATACTCAGGCGATCTTTACCGGCTGGGCAGAATGAAATGTCCGAGTTCGACGAAGAAGTGAGGCGCTACCGTTGGATGGAGAATTCTGCGTTCCGCTGAGCCCAACAAGTGTTCCAGAAGATACAAATCGGGAGAATTTGCTGGCCAGGTTAGTAATGCTGATCTTGTTACACGGGGCGTTTAATCTTTCAGTTATATACAAGTCAAAGGCACATTGAATATAACTGAAAGATTAAATAAATACATAAGTGTATATAGATGCAAGGTCTATTCATAAGCCAGCGACCAGATCATGTCAACTCAGCACTAATTGAGAGACTTGTTAATAAGGTGATGCTTGAATTTTTTTTTAAATAGATCAAAATTGGTAATAGATTTTATGTCATAAGGCAAGGAGTTCCAAAGTTTTGGACCTGAATAATTAATATTCATTTTAATTGTTTCTGTCCGAGGGAAATTAGGTATCAGTGTTGATGGTTTCATAAGTATGAGTACGAATATTTAATGATATAAAGTCATGGTATAAATCATTTTTAATTCTTCTGAACATTATTTTACCAAGATTATAGTCAAATAATTGTTTTATTGTAAGTATATTATATTTATTGGGATTTACTTCTGACCTGAAGGTAAAATTAGGTATAGAATAATTAAGAGGTTTTTAGGTCTATTAATCTTCTGTAATACCTGTATTTTTTTTTAAGTTATATTGTGTTACCTAGGCGTAGTCGCCGACCTAGTATTACCCAGGCATGATGGCTCTGGTCTTTTTTAAGGAAGACAACGCCCCGTGTAACAAGATCCGCATTACTAACTTGGCCACCAAATTCTCCCGATTTGTATCTTATGGAACACTTGTTACGCTCAGCGGAACGCAGAATTCTCCATCCAACGGTAGCGCCTCACTTCTTCGTCGAACTCTGACATGCCCATTCTGTCCAGCCGGCAAAGAGTACCTGAGTATACCTTCCGCGGTCTACTGCAGTCAATGTTGTGCCGAGTGCCAACGGTTATCGCGGCGAAAGACAGCCCAGCACGTTATTAGGCAAGTCGTCACTCACAATGTTATATTTCGTGAGTATGTTTCAGAATAAACTGCAAAACACAAAGAACAGCAATCTGCCAAATCCATTGCTCTCTTGTCTGCATTGCATCTGTTAAACCAGTAAGTTGATGCCTTGGAAAAGAAAATGGTTACTCCCCAGAGCTATTATGCTGAAGTACCCTCCAGTTTTCCAGTCTCTCAAGACAAGCACCCCCTCCCCCAAGGTGAATTATCCAGAGCTCTAGACGGAGCATGTCAGGAGGGATCCTCGTCTTGAACATCAACAAGTCCGGAAAACTGTAGCACCCGCTACAGTTGAAGCATTACCTGCAGCTTCACAACAAACTGTCACTTCGCTCAATCTTGGGACAAGGTGAAAGTGATACCTCCCACAAAGTCGGGAAAGTCTCGACACCTGCAACTTTTGTTCAAAGGTCTGCCTCCATTGGCAACCGATGCCCTGCAAAAACACAAGTGCTGGGAAACTGCTGGCCACCAGCTGGCAGTGATGGGTCACTGCTGGCTGAAATCTGCCGCTCACGGCCCGGTAGTGGTCCGTTGGTGGCAGCGCTATCAGTTGGCGAGCCATTGATGGCCCTGCAGCATCGCCGTGAATTGTGGGCCTCCAAGCAAGTGCCACTAGTGGCCCGTTGCTGTCAACCCATGCAACCCCCAACAGTAGGTAGAAGCAACGCGACCGCGCATGCGCAGAAGCAACACTTGCTGTGTCTCTCATGGTACCAGTTAGTTGAAGATGACGCTATCGCCATCGTGTTATTTTAGTTAATGTTAAGAAAAAAAATCCTTATGTAGGGAGGCGAATTAATTCCCTAATGAAATTCTACGTCGACGAAGATATCACATTAAGCCATGAAATACACCCGCTCCATTCACGTGAATAACAATTCATGGAATGGAGTGGATGAATAACAAGAAAAAAATTGAAACCGCTTGAAACAAATATCCTGGAAAACCATTAAAACAACGTTTGTTGGAAAAAAAAAAGAATTATACGCTTACAAAATTTACTAATTATTTGAAAGAAAAAAAAAGCAACGCTATGTGGTGTACTCATCCATGGGTTGAATACACAAGACTGGGAGGAATTCGCTTCTAAAAATAACGAGACGTAAAATAAAATATCTTTTACTCTTTAAAACAAATGTAGCTTCGGACAACGGGAAGGAAAGACACAACGTTAAAAATGTAACAGAATGTGACATGAACCCGGATAAATATATATTTATTCAACAATCTCTTTTCAAGACGGCAAGGACAGTACACAACTTTGGAAAGCGACTCTGAGTATGTACACGCCTTGAAAATGAGTGAACTTCCCTTAAGGTAAAAAAAAAACTGTCGTTACGTTGAAAAAATTAATTTATGAATTATATGAAACTGACTTTTATGAAAAATACCTCGCAATATTGTAAAATGAAAGAGGGAAGCATTCAATTACACATTGCATACCAAACAGACAGCTTTAAGCTTAAGCTCGAGCGTGGCAAATTAGTCCGGTCGGTAGAGAGCTCAGCTATCACGCCAACGGCCCTGGTTGAAATCTAGTCAGATGAACGTTTTTCCGGTCTGTTGATAAAATTTCCCCAGCGCAGTGAGTTAATTCACAAGCTTCATAAGGGTAGAAGAAAATTGTAGCTTTGGGAAAGTGCGGTTATCCTTGCTTTTTTTTTTTTTTATTATTATTATGGCTACTACTGGGAAATTGGCGGACAAGATTCGGCAAGCCACCAGTTACGTCACGTGGTTGCCGGCTACCACTAGCGGACCACATTAGGCTAGCCATCATTTCTGGCACGTGCTTTCAGGGCCACTGAAGGGCCACTTGTGGCAGCTACTGCCTGTGATGGACCACTGAGGGCCCTGTTGTGGCATATGACAACTGATGGGGTGCCAACTGTTGGCCTGAACTGCTGGCCCTTCTGTTGGCCGCCCGGGCATTTTATTGACGGTTCGGCAGCGGCAACATAGTGCTGGGCCGTTGCTGTCTGCCAGCAATGGCCCAGCAAGACTGTTTTTGCTGGGATATGACTCAGATAACCAACCTCTGGGGATCGTGGGCATGAAGCGGTCAAAAACGAAATTTTTATACGACCCTTTAAAAATTTTGTGGCCAGTTCTCCGGGTGGTCAGTTCTGCGGTGGCCACTTCTCCGGTGGCCAGTTCTCCGGTGGCCAGTTCTCCTACACCCGTCCAGGTTGGGTTCAAGTCACAACTTAACCTGATTCCATCTCCCAACAATGGAACATATCAAATAAAAAATGCTTTCAAACACGTTTAAATTTACACCCTTATTAATCTATAACAGCCTAGGTTGTTTTCCTTAGAATTTTGTCTAACATAAGTACAGTGAATATTTCGATACTTACCTTGAGCATGATTAACTAAAGAGAAAACCCCAGCAGCACAGAAGGTGTAAAGAGTAGAGAACAATATTCTCGCATCCATGTCTGGAAATCAGTGTCGATGATTATTAGGATGAACCGCATTTTTATACCTTTTCTGACACTCTCCGACAGTGAGAGTTATGGAAAAAACAAAAGAAAGTGAAGGTGAAATTAGCAGGTTGGCAGAGCGGGCACCGATGATCTAATTGACCCACTGACCCCATGGAGGTCGATGATGAGGGTACGTCACAGTCTCACTTCTCGGAAGGATGCAAGGAAAAAGAACACTCCGTTAGGGAATCGCGCGTGCGGCCTTGACCCAGGTCTTGAAGGTGTGACAAGCTCGTCAACGAGTCAATCGACCTTGTTGGACGCGTGCAGGAAGTCCAATACGTTTCCACACTATTTACATTCGTAAGCCATGGGCTAGACATCATTTCCGCTAACCTCCGCCTTCACAAAAGAATTCCCTTTCGCAGATCATTCAACTGTCATTTTCACGTTGGGAACACTAGTGCTTGTTACAAAGGAATTAATAATCTATTTACACTGCCTGCGCGCGTTCCTTCCGTCAACGGGTGTCTCAGGCTCACGCTCATATAGAAACCGACCTATTCGCAGTTGCGGAACCTTGTAGCTGTAGCCATAATGTAAAAGCTGTCTAAGTTTTCAACGAAAGGCGCAAGTTTACACCACCCACGCTGCTGATTTATTGAAATCGCTGTTTGCACTACATACACTGACTGAAAAAAAAATCCCAACACCAAGAAGGGGTTGTGTTAGATAAACGACAGTTGGTAGGCGGTGAGAGTACATCTGTAAGATGAGGTCTATGCAAATATCGCGCTCGGCGCATACGTGTGGCGCTAGTAGCGCCCCTCGGAACATGCAAAGCAGGTTTGCTGTAAATACGCGCTGTAACGTTCGTGAGCGTTAGTTATCGTTGAGATTCCACGTAGGGTGTTGATGTTAGTCAAGAATGCCTTTAAGAAGACGAAGAAGCCATTATCAACAGCTCACGGAGTTTGAACGAGGTCGTGTAATAGGGCTACGAGAAGGTGGATTTTCTTTCCGCAATATTGCAGAACGACTTGGCAGGAATGTAGCCACACTGTAAAAAAATTGTAGATTTTACGGGTGCCAACACAAAACAGGGTGCCAACACAAAACCGTAAAATCTACAGTTTTATGCCGTGTTGGAGCAAAGCTATAGCTTTGCTCCAACACCGCATTTAATGAAGAAAACAGCACAGAATTTGGTTGGAGCGAGTCACAGTCTAAATAATCACGAAAACACAAAAATTTGGCTGGAACGAATGTTTTTTTGTTGTTTTTTTTTATTGGAGGTTTAACGACCACCGTGAGCAACTTAATGGGCTATAAGCAGTCGCCCTTCCCTAATTTAAGGTCACTGGTTCCAGGGAAGGGAGAGAGCCAGTGCCGTAAGACAAACACACATCCATGCCTGACCGGGATTCGAACCCGGACCCCTTACGGACGAATGATCATAGGCCAACGCCTTAGACCACTGCGCCACCGGGGCGGCGGAACGAATGTGTTGACTGTGTTGGAGCAAAGCTATAGCTTTGCTCCAACACGGCATAAAACTGTAGATTTTACGGTTTTGTGTTGGCACCCTGGAAAACGATTTAAAACCGTAAAATCTACAGTAATTTTTTTACAGTGCACTGTGCATGATTGTTGGCAGCGGTGGTCAAGGGAAGGTACTGCCTCAAAAAGACCGGGTTCCGGCCGGCCACGTGGCACTACTGAGAGTGTACGGCGTACGGCCGTGGTGCATCGTACCGCGTCTGCGGCAGCGATTCGAGCTGCAGTTGCCACCACAGTGACACAACGAACTGTTACAAATCGGTTACTTGAAGGACAGCTCCGAGCCAGACGCCCTATAGCGTGCATTCCACTTACTCCAAACCACTGCCGTTTGCGACGTCAGTGGTGTCAAACTAGAGTTCATTGGAGGACGGAGTGGAGATCTGTTGTGTTTTCTGATGAAAGCCGGTTCTGCCTGGGTGCCAGTGATGGCCGTGTGTTGGTTAGAAGGAGGCCAGGTGAGCGCCTGCAACCAACCTGTCTGCGGCCGAGACACACTGGACATACACCTGGAGTTATGGTCTGGGGAACAATTTCCTATGACAGCAGGAGCACTCTCGTGGTTATCCCACGCACCCTGATGGCACAGTTGGTACGTCGGTCTGGTGATTCATCCTGTTGTGCTGCCATTCATGAACAGCATTCCAGGGGGTGTTTTCCAACAGGATAACGCTCGCCCGCATACCGCTGTTGTAACCCAACATGCTCTACAGAATATCGACATGTTGCAGTGGCCTGCTAGATCACCAGATCTTTCACCAATCGAGCACGTATGGGACATCATTGGACGACAACTCCAGCGTCACCCCCAACCAGCATTAACCGTCCCTGTATTGACCGACCAAGTGCAACAGGCATGGAACTCCATCCCACAAACTAACATCCAGCACCTGTACGACACAATGCATGAACGTTTGCGTGCTTGCATTCAACATTCTGGCGGTTATTAATGTACCAGCATTTCACATTTAAAATGGCTCTTCTCGCGCTTACAATAAGCTGTGATCTTGAAACCTTAATCGATTAAATATGTTACCTATACAAATGTATTGCCGCCATTTCATTCCCCTACAACTATTTTTTCGTGGTGTTGGGATTTTTTTCCCGTCACTGTATATATATAAGTAAACTTATGCGATTAGCATTCCGGGCCAAGATTTAGCCCGGAATGCTAATCGCATAAGTTTACTTATATATATACACTGACGGGTGGACATCTCTTCTATTATCGTGGGACAGATACTGGCAGAACTAGTGGTGTTGGATTTATAATAAACAAGAAACTGAAGGATAAAGTTGTAGAAGTTGAAAGTTCCTCTGACAGAGCTGCACGACTTGTTATCCAACTCTCGAAAAGATACCAGGCTCAGATTATTCAAACTTATGCACCCACCACAAGTCATCCTGAAGAAGAAATTGAAGAATTTTATGAGGAAATTTGTCATCTAAATAATAAAGGTAAGCAGCACTTGAAGATAATTATGGGAGATTTCAATGCAAAAATAGGGCAACAGCAACAGAATGAAACTTCAGTAGGTAAATTCGGTCACGGCAACAGAAACCAGCGTGGAAATACTCTCGTTGAGTTTGCAGAGGCAGAAGGGTTTTTCATCTTGAACTCCTTTTTCAAGAAAAAGCCACACAGGAAATGGACATGGAGACATCCAAATGGGACGACAAGTGAAATTGATTTTATTATGTGTAACAAAAAATTCGTCATAGAAGACTGCAGTGTGCTAAACAAGTTCAACACAGGTAGTGACCATAGATTGGTGAGATGTAAGATGCACCTCAACACTAAACTCGAACGTGGCAAGCTCATAAGACAAACAAAATGTATTGACATAACCAACCTTAAAAAACACCATAATACTTTCAAGTTGGAACTGAAGAACAGATTCTCTGCTTTAGAAGGCCTAACATCGGAAGAAGTGGATATTTCTGAAGTTAACAGAAAAGTAACCAAAGCTCTTATGGAAACAGCAACAAAATTAGCTGGGTCTAAGAACAAGTTGCATGTGAACAAATTATCAGGAAAAACCAAAATGTTGATGCAAAAAAGAAGAGAGATGAGGACAACTAAAGAAGATGTGACTTCCAAAGTGGAATATATAGAGCTATGCAAGACAGCACGAAAAAGTATCACTGAAGACGTAAGGAAATTCAACTGTGAACTAGTAAGGAAAGTAATTGAAAACAACCAAAGCCTAAAGATAGCAAAGGGACATCTCAGTAAGGGAAGAAAACAGATTATGGCACTGAGAAAAGAAGATGGTTCTATAACAAGAAATAGAGGCGAAATTTTGACAAGAGTGAAAGCTTTCTACTCCAAATTATATGAAAGGGATGATACATGTACTCCAGACATCATGAAAGGTACCAGTACCAGAGTTCTTCCAGTCCTCCCAGCGGAAGTTGCACATGCAATCAAGAACATGAAGCGGGGAAAAGCTCCAGGAGAAGATGAAATTACTGTAGACATCATACAAGAAGCAAGTGGAGAAATCGAAACAGTACTCGCCCAAATTTTCACTCGATGCCTTAATGAAGGGAAGATTCCTGTGGATTGGAACAATGCTACAATGATCCTGCTGCATAAAAAAGGTGACATTGACGATCTCGGAAACTACAGACCTATCAGCCTCCTATCAGTGGTTTATAAAATCTTCACTAAAGTTCTTTCACACCGCTTGAAGGTAACACTGGACATGGCTCAACCGAGAGAACAAGCTGGATTCAGGAGTGGCTACAGCACAATAGATCATACCCACGTACTGAGAGAACTAATTGAAAGAGCGAGGGAATATGAACTTCCATTGTGCATGGCTTTTATCGATTATGAAAAAGCCTTTGATTCGGTGAAACCATCAGCAGTTACCACGGCTCTGAAATCCTGCGGTATTGAAGATGCATACATTAATATTATTAATAACATCTATGAAAATGCAAGTGCAAAGATTCGGCTGTTTGAAAATACAACACACATAAAAATTGGAAAGGGAGTGAGACAAGGTGACACCATATCTCCGAAGCTCTTTAATGCCACATTGGAAAATGTCTTTCAATCACTGAACTGGGAAAACAAAGGGATAAAGATTAATGGAGATTATCTAACCCACCTTCGTTTTGCTGATGACGTAGTCATTTTTGCAACTAGCCCATCAGAGCTGCAGAGTATGATCCAGGAACTTGCTGATAAGAGTAAAGAAGTGGGATTAAAAATGAACTTTCAGAAGACAAAAGTGATGTTCAATGCTTTTACAAGAAATGAAGATTTATCGATTGATGGAGAAAAGCTGGAGATAACAGACACGTACGTTTATCTTGGACAGCAGATATCAAGTGAGGGTCACATTGAGGAAGAAATTAATCGGCGTACAAAACTTGCCTGGAGAGCTTTTGGAAGAAACAGCATTATTTTCAAGAGCAATATGCCATTATGTCTTAAAAGAAAAGTGTTTGATCAATGCATCCTTCCAGTGCTTACGTATGGTGCAAAGACGTGGACCTTAACTAAAAGAGACATACAAAGGCTGCAGACAACTCAAAGCAGCATGGAGAGGTGCATACTTGGTGTAACCAGGAGAGATAAGAAGAGGAACTCGTGGATCCGAAAAATGACGAGAGTGGAAGACATCATGATCAGAGTTAAATCCCTGAAATGGCAATGGGCTGGACATACTGCCAGAAGGACAGATCATAAATGGACAGCCGAAATTTTAGATTGGATTAAAAGGGACAGGAAAAGACCCAGAAAAAGACCACATGGGAGATGGGTGGATGAAATTCGTAAATATGCGGGAGTGACATGGAGGAGACTGGCACAAGACAGACCGTTGTGGAGGAAACTTGGGGAGACCTTCGTCCAGCAGTGGATTGATAATGGTTGAGAATGATGATGATGCGATTAGCAGGGTCGCTTCGTCCACGGTAAAATATAACAGGGTCGCTTCTCACACGTAATCGGTCAGCGGAACATTGCTGCAAAACTCAAATTTAGTTTTTCATGATTTTCATCGGTTTTGACTTTTGCCACACAAACTTTTGCAAGATCACTTTGTAATTGGACCTTTTTTTATTTTCTCTTTTAAGGAGAATCGCTTCCATCAACTAGATGTTTTGGTGTTTTAGTTTCTTTTCCCGGTTTTTTGATTTCCAAAGCAAGCGGACATTGTGAGCTTTGGTTTTTGCTGGTATTTGTTTCTCTGATTTTGGATCTGGCTTTGCGTATTTGCCTTGCGTCTAATTGCGGTGACTTTTCTTCACAGGTCTTAAGTTGCATGCTTTTCTGTGAGGAGATTACCTGTCATTACGTGTATGGGTTGTTGCACCTGCCCCCCTCTCTCTCTAACCAAGTGCAGTTAGACTGTTGTTTGATCTGAAATGGGAAGATGCCATCTCCACTGCCCAAGACACCTGCTTGATTTTACATGCTACGAAATCTTTTCTTCCTAATTTTTATGCTCGGTGCTCTTCAAACCTACTTAACATCTTCCAATAAATTCCATTTACTGAATAATTTTGCGTTATTTAAAAAGCGCATATCGGTTGAAATGTATTTGTGGCAAAGAAAAAGTTCCCTGCAACATTAACTAATTTACGTTTGAATTTATCTACCATCAAAGAAACAAATGTTTCACAATAAGCTGAAACAAAGACAAAATTTAGTAAACTAAATTACCGGAGGATGGTATTCCCTCCCCTTCCCCTCAAAAGGAAGCACACAAAAAATAAAATGTGGAAACATTTAAAATGCGAGAAATATTAATTATTTCCCGGAAAGTCTCAGCTTCTTATTCATTTATGCATATCAAGGCTTCTGGCTTCGGTAAATTGTCGGTCCCGGACAATTGGTCCAATGCCGATTCGTCCAATGTCCGATTCGTCCAATGCCGATTCGTCCAATGGTACGATTGGTCCAACGCCGATTCGTCCAATGGTATCATCTTACCAACAGTAAATTTTTATTTTCTCCAGAAAGGAATAATAATTTAAATTATTCTGCTCATTATATCCTTTTGAAAGATAATTTCCGTATATTTGGTAATTGTAAACATTTTACATAAACCTGGTAAAAGGCACTCAATGGAGTATTTCTCAGCTGTTTGCAAAGCACCTAGGCCGCGGGCATTTTTTAAAGATTTTAATTTACAACCTAGATATTTGGTATTTGTAAACATTTTATAAAACCTTATAAAAGGCACTCATCGTATCATTTCTCAGCTATCTAAGAGGCACCTAGGTCGTGGGCCTTTTTAGAAGATTTTAAGTTACAACCTAGATATTTGGTATTTGTAAACATTTTATAAAACCTAATAAAAGGCACTAATCGTATCATTTCTCAGCTATCTAAGAGGCACCTAGGTCGTGGGCCTTTTTAGAAGATTTTAAGTTACAACCTAGATATTTGGTATTTGTAAACATTTTATAAAACCTTATAAAAGGCACTCATCGTATCATTTCTCAGCTATCTAACAGGCACCTAGGTCGTGGGCCTTTTTAGAAGATTTTAAGTTACAACCTAGATATTTGGTATTTGTAAACATTCTATAAAACCTAATAAAAGGCACTCATCGTATCATTTCTCAGCTATCTAAGAGGCACCTAGGTCGTGGGCCTTTTTAGACGATTTTAATTTACAACCTAGATATTTGGTATTTGTAAACATTTTATAAAACCTAATAAAAGGCACTAATCGTATCATTTCTCAGCTATCTAAGAGGCACCTAGGTCGTGGGCCTTTTTAGAAGATTTTAAGTTACAACCTAGATATTTGGTATTTGTAAACATTTTATAAAACCTAATAAAAGGCACTAATCGTATCATTTCTCAGCTATCTAACAGGCACCTAGGTCGTGGGCCTTTTTAGAAGATTTTAATTTACAACCTAGATATTTGGTATTTGTAAACATTTTATAAAACCTAATAAAAGGCACTCATCGTATCATTTCTCAGCTATCTAACAGGCACCTAGGTCATGGGCCTTTTTAGAAGATTTTAAGTTACAACCTAGATATTTGGTATTTGTAAACATTTTATAAAACTTTATAAAAGGCACTCATCATATCATTTCTGAAGTCTTTGCAAGGCACCTAGGCCTATTGCCTATGAATTAATATTTCGTGCTTAAGTGAAAGCGCAATATTATTAACTTGATTTAATATGTAAACGTTATGAATATGACATCGGTAGAATAAAAAGTTCTAAAACGGCCTAGGCCTAGATCCTTTGGGTTAATATTTCGTGCCTAAGTGAAAGCTCAGTATTAATAACTTGATTTGCTATGTAAACGTTATGAATATGACATCGCTGGAATAAAAACTGTTGAAAAGGCCTAGGCCTATGGTCTATGAAATAATATTTCGTGCTTAAGTAAAAGCGCAATATTATTAACTTGATTTGATATGTAAACGTTATGAATATGACATCGCTAGAATATAAACTGTTGAAAAGGCCTAGGCCTATGGCCTATGAATGAATATTTCGTGTTTAAGTAAAAGCGCAATATTATTAACTTGATTTGATAAGTAAACGTTATGAATATGACATCGGTAGAATATAAACTGTTAAAAAAAGCCTAGGCCTATGGCCTATGAATTAATATTTCGTGTTTAAGTAAAAGCGCAATATTATTAACTTGATTTGATAAGTAAACGTTATGAATATGACATCGGTAGAATAAAAACTGTTAAAAAAGGCCTAGGCCTATGGCCTATGAATGAATATTTCGTGTTTAAGTAAAAGCGCAATATTATTAACTTGATTTGATATGTAAACGTTATGAATATGACATCGGTAGAATATAAACTGTTAAAAAAGCCTAGGCCTACGGCCTATGAATTAATATTTCGTGTTTAAGTAAAAGCGCAATATTATTAACTTGATTTGATATGTAAACGTTATGAATATGACATCGGTAGAATATAAACTGTTAAAAAAGCCCAGGCCTATGGCCTATGAATTAATATTTCGTGTTTAAGTAAAAGCGCAATATTATTAACTTGATTTGATAAGTAAACGTTATGAATATGACATCGGTAGAATATAAACTGTTAAAAAGCCCAGGCCTATGGCCTATGAATTAATATTTCGTGTTTAAGTAAAAGCGCAATATTATTAACTTGATTTGATATGTAAACGTTATGAATATGACATCGGTAGAATAAAAACTGTTAAAAAAGCCTAGGCCTATGGCCTATTAATTAATATTTCGTGTTTAAGTAAAGGCGCAATATTATTAACTTGATTTGATATGTAAACGTTATGAATATGACATCGCTGGAATGAAAACTGTTGAATAGGCCTCTGTCCAAACCCCGACCAGTTGTTTCCATTGGGCAGTTGGCGGAAAACCCCACTGCATTCTACAAACAGAAACGGAACACTAGTATTTTATATTATTTCATGCAAAAGAGAAACATTGAAGTTCATAGAACGACTGTTACATCAGTAACTTCATACGGCAGCAAGGACAGTATAACAAGAAAACGCGACACCAAAAAAAGAAAAAAAAAGGGTTCTGTAACCACAATATTACGCATGAAATGTAACATTATTTCACATTCTTTGGACTACCGGTTCTTTCGTGTAACATCGGAGATAGAATCACAACAGATGAGACTTTTATAGCACGAGTAGCACTTCGGACAGATAGGACGGAATTGGACCAATCGTACCATTGGACGAATCGGCATTGGACCAATCGTCGTTCGACGAATCGTACCAGACCCGAAAATTGTATTGCATGAAAAAGTAAACTTATACCATTTAAAAAAAGCTATCCTAATTTAAAAAGAAATCCAAATACACTGCTACAATGTTTAACAAAGTGGTCAATGATCAGTAAACTTCAAAAATTTCACAAAAACGCATACATTTCCATAATGCAGTAGACTCTCAGTTATTTGACTCCCAGCTACTAGACCTTCGGCCTATCCGAACCGCAAAAAAAAAAAAAAAAAAAAGTCATGCCGAACAATTTCCCACCACGCGGCCGTGTTCTATTGCTTAAAATATTTGAAGGCGCTTACGCGCGCTTGAATCACAAGCCGCCAATACGCCGATTGATTCATGTCGCGACAAGAAATGAACGCGTGCCTACTTGAACGTGTAGCAAGTGCACCATCAATCTGTATCCGGAAGTCAGTCTGTGCGGTTCAGTCGTTCGTGGATTGTTGGTAGCTTTTATTTTTAAGTGAAATATGGGTGACAAACGAAAGAATGTGGTAGTAACTTTGGAAGAAAAACTGCAAGCAATAAAACGAATTAATTCTGGTGAATCGGCAAAGAAAATTGCATTGGAGTTAGGGGGTGATTGGCGAAGAAATTACGCAGAGATTGAAAAATGGTGTTCTAAGCAAGCAAGTGTGAAAGTTAGAATAACTATGCAAAGAGGCAAACACGTGGAACTTGAAGAGGCTTTATATCTGTGGTATGAAAATGTGAGGGAAAGGAATGCCGGTTTTAGGCCCCTTGCTCCAAGAAAAAGCAATTCAGTTTAAAAAAGCCAGATCGAAGGTTTCAAAATCGCTTTATTCTAATTTATCATAAGAAAACATAAGAGGGAGACGTACAGTATTGGGCATCTCACTGGGAAAGAATACAAAACTGTTAAAAACATGATGGTATATACACTGCAATGACAATGGGGATGAATAACAAATGCTGCAAGCAAAGCTTATTGAATAAAAAATTGCAGAAGTGACAAAGAGAAACACATCGTGTCACATGACATCTAGGTCATCCGCCTTCAAGGGGACGGCCCCGCATGTTTAGAAAACAAAATAATTTTCGGTAAAAAAAATTAACTACATTTTTTTTGTAACTTTTGGGGCGCAACGCCCTTAAAAATATATTTTTGAAGTTTTTTGTTTGTTTCCAATCTCCCCATTTTTGAATACGTTATCCCCCCTATTTGTCGTACGGACACTGAGATTTGCAGATTCGAAATGATTTTTGTAACCACCTTAATCTTTTCCGCATTCATGAAACAGCAAATTAAATGTCATCATTTTGTGGTCCCCTACTTTTATATATCCAACAATTTGTGTGAAAACCTGATACTTAAATTGAAGGAAATAAAAAGAACAATATCCAAGTTACTTTCGGACTACATATGGAGGCCACTTTTCCAACATTACAAGAAATTAAAAAAAAAAAAGAAAAAAAGGCAACTTTCATATATGAACGCGAATAAAAGTTTAGAATGTCACTAATTCGTCAGTTACTCCACTGTGCATTAAAAATCAATCACTAAACAGGTATCAGGGGAAAAACTGTTTATATCAATTTATTTTAAAGGGATCCTTATTATATTTCCTATACAAAAATATTCGCAATGAGAAAACATTCGCTAAGCAAGTATCTTTTTATCATTTTGTGAATAAGCTGTTATGAGAGTCACAATGCAACCTAAACCTCTTCTCCCGGGAAACAAAATCGTAGATTTTAACACTTTTACTTTCTCTCTCTCTCTCTCTCTCTCTCTCTCTCTCTCTCTCTCTCTCTCTCTCTCTCTCTCTCTCTATCTCTTCCCTTTCTCTCTCTCTTTTCTCTCTCTCTCTTAAAGCAAATACTTCTTTGAGTACTTGCTTTCATTTTCTCTCTTTCTCTTTCTCTCTCTCTCTCTCCCCCTATCATTTTCTCTCTTTCTCTTTCTCTCTCTCTCCCCCTATCATTTTCTCTCTTTCTCTCTCTCTCCCTCTCTCTTTTCTCTCTCTGTTTCTTTCTATCTTTCTCTATCTGTTTCCCTCTCTGTTTTCTCTCTTTCTTTCTCTCTCTCTCTCTCTCTCTCTCTCTCTCTCTTTGTCTCTCTCTCCCTCTCATTTTCTCTCTCTCCCTCTCTCTCTTATCTCTCTCTTTCTTTCTATCTTTCTCTATCTCTTTCCCACTCTCTTTTCTCTCTTTCTTTTTCTCTCTTTCTCTCTCTCTCTATCTATCTCTATGAACTTTCAGTCCGTACTATGGTCTTTTTCTTAAGCTTAAAGCAAATACTTCTTTGAGTATTTGCTTTCATTTTCTCTCTTTCTCTCTCTCTCTCTTTCTCTCTTTCTCTCTTCCCTCTCTTTCTCTCTCTCTCCCTCTCTCTTTTCTCTCTCTCTCTTTGTTTCTATCTTTATCTCTTTACCTCTCTCTTTTTCTCTCTTTCTCTATCTCTCTTCCTCTCTCTTACTCTTCCCTCCTCTCTCTCTCTCTCGCTCTCTCTCTCTCTCTCTCTCTCTCTCTCTCTCTCTCTCTCTCCTCCTCCTCCTCTCTCTTCTCTCTCTCTCTGTCTATCTCTCTGAACATTCAGTCCGTATTATGGTCTTTTTCTTAAGCTTAAATCAAATACTTCTTTAAGATAATCGTTTTGTCTTTACGGTAGTGTTCGTGTGTCTTAATCACGAAGATAATTTTCAGAAACGACTTTATTAAAATATGAGATTTATTTTTTAGTGGCCACAATGAAATTTTGCTCTGGGCCCAGCAATGAAATTTCGCCCAGGGCCCCGCAAGAGCTCCATCCGGCTATGGTTGCCCCTGACTTTAAAAAACACCTTTTTGACTTGCTTGATAAGGAAGGTATTTCCGGAGAACAATTGTACAACTGTGTTGAGACGGGGTTGAATTACCGGATGTTGCCGTCTAAAACACTAGCGTCTAAACAGGAAAAGGCCACAGCAGAGTTCAAGAAGAGTAAGGACTGCGTTACAGTTTTAGCTTGTAGTAACGCAACCGGAAACCATAAGTTGAGACTGATCTTGATCGGAAAGCAATCCTAGCCTTGGATAACGCTCCTTCGCATCCAGCAAATGGCCAATTAAGAGATGGAGAGATAAAAGCTTTGCCTGCAAAATCTGTATGTCAGCCAATGGATCAGGGAATGCTGGGAGCTTTGAAAAATAAATATCGGCGTAGGCTACTACGCAATATAATAGCGGACATTGAAAACAATACAGAAGTTGCGGTCGCATGAAAGTCAGTTGGCATGCTTGATGTTATCAGACGGGTGTCCGAGGCATAGGATGCAATTCCATCTACGTATAACACTTGTGCGATCATGGAAAACTTTGCTGGATCACAGAGCCAGTGATAAGTGGGAAGAGCAATGCAATGTGGAAAATGCAACTGATAACACTGAAATTGTTTCGCTGTTAGAAAAAAGTTCCCGGATGTAAGGAAGCTTCGTTGGAAGACATCACAAAACGGATGGCAAATGACAAAATCGAAGAAACTGCCGCTGAACATATTGTAGCGATGGTGTTAAAAGAACAGCCGATTGAAGAGGAACAAGAAGATGATGAACCCTACAATCGTATAACCCTCTCCGAAGGCCATCGAGACAGCGCTGGAGTACACAGTGCGTCAAAGAATTTTTAAGACTAGCGCTAGATTTCAGCCTACGGTGGCGCCACCAGTGTAATCGCGAATGCGTTATAAACCGTGACCGTCTGCTTGCTTTCTGCCAAAAGTACTGCGCAGTTGTTAAAGTAACTCAAACGAAACGGCCGTTCATTAGAGAAGCCAAATTTTTTTTCATGTTCAATTATTAAGATGGAACAAAGGGCTATTATTAAATTTAACGCAAAACTTGGTAAAATGGCCTCGGAAACGTACCAAATGATGAAATCAGTTTACGGTGAGTTTTCTTTAAGTAGATCAAATGTTTTCCTGTGGCACAAACGTTTTTTGGACGCTAGAAGATGATAAGCATACCGGAAGACCAGGTTCATCTAGGACACCTGAGATTATTGAAAAAGTGCGTGATTTCGTGGCAAACAATCGATGTGCGTCACTAAGAATGATGGAAGAGTCTTTAAACATCAACAAAGAAACGATTCGAACCATCCTGCATGAAGATTTGGGCAAAACAAAAGTCTGTGCTAAATTTGTTCCACACACGTTAACCAATGGACAAAAATCAAGGAGAAGTGCACATTGCAGAGACATCATTTCAGCCACTGAAAATGATCCACACTTCTTAAAATCGATTGTTACTGGTGATGAAACATGGTGTTTGCAATATGATCCTAAAACAAAGCGAAAAAGTGCGGAATGGAAGTCGAAAAATTCACCACAAGCCAAATAAACAAGAAAAGTTCCATCGAAAATCAAAACAATGCTCATTACATTCTTCGATAGTCAGGGTATTATCCACAAAGAACTTGTTCCAAGTGGACAAACAATTACTGGTGAGTTTTATTGAAATGTTTTGAGGCGTTTGATGGGCAAAATTCGTCGCATTCGTCCAGAATATCGAGATGAAAACAGTTGGTGTTTGTTGCACGATAACAACTGTTTTCATCTCGATGATTTTTGGCGAAAAGTAACGTCTGCGTGTTGAATCATCCACCGTATTCGCCTGATTTAGCACCCTGCAACTTTTCTTTGTTCCTAAAACTTAAAATGACGTTAAAAGGGTGTTATTTTGATGATATTTCGACTATACAAACAGCTTCGACGCGTGCTTTGGAGGCAATTCCGCAAAGTGAACTGGAACAGGCATTGGAATCATTATTAAATCGCTGTAACAAGTGTATTGAAGCCGGAGGGACTTATTTCGAATAACAAACCGAAACAAATTATAATTTCTTGTTTCTATTTCATTTTACAGATCCAGACTTAAAAATTCTTTGACGCACTGTGTATGTTTACATTAATGACAGAAAACGAAGAAACATGGGTGTGTAGATTACATTTTGTAACAAGTATGTTAATAAATTTACTGATGCATTATCTGGAAAACTCTATGAAGATCTTTAGACTGGAATTAACCTTTCTTATGCGAAAGATTATGCTGTTTTTTTTATCGTGAATGCATCCACTGCTATAGAGGAGTGAATATCTTATGAAACCTTCACGTGTTCGGTTCCCAGGCAGATTTTGGAAAAATGATCTCATGATAACATTCACCAGTTTATTATTATTGTCATTAGAGACTTAGTGCTACTCGCCAGAATTATTACTATTATAGCTTTACCTGTGTAAAGCTGAGGATGTTTACCTTATCTTAAGTTTGGGGAATGCAGAATTTCGAGTTCCTTTCAAGCAAAAACATTCCCCTTCCTACAATATTGTTCATAAAAATTGTGTATGGAATATCATATGGGTCCCCACAATTGCCCAATAACATTAATTTATAAGAATAAAGCTGTTTTTGGTCACCAGGTAACCCACTTACGTAGCCCGTACAATGCATCTTTGATCTCACTTGTACACCAGTTGTTCTGCAAGAAAGCTATTACCGCTTCCTGTCGGGTATCAGCGAACCACTACTACGTCTTATTCGCCGTAGTGGGTAAAAGTTCAAAACGTCAAAATTCAATACTAATCAATTCACCCCCAAAATTTCGCCTAGTGGTGTCAACAATGAATTTGGATTCCCTAACTAAGGGTCTCCAAGCTCAGGACCGACAAATGCATCGCGTTGTGTTTCATATGAATCAGCACGGGGTTTAAATGCTCATTCATATGCCGCAAAGAAGTTAAAATAAAAAGTTGCATGAATAACAATAATAAAATCACAAATTCAACTCTTTTTTTTTTTTTTTTTTTTGGATTGGAGGTTTAACGACCACCGTGAGCAACTCAATGGGCTATAAGCAGTCGCCCGTCCCTAATTTAGGGTCACTGGTTCCAGGGAAGGGAGAGAGCCAGTGCCGTAAGACAAACACAACATCCATGCCTCACCGGGATTCGAACCCGGACCCCTCACGGACGAACAATCAGAGGCCACCGGGGAGGCCAAATTCAACTCTAATGATATTTGGAGAAATGATCTGAGTGACACGTGAATTAAAATTTAACAGTTTATTTCTTTTTAGAATATGGTCTTAAAGCTAGGTACAATGTACCGGTGAGGTTGCTTGCCTTAGCTAAACAATTTAGTTTTAATTTCAACCGGGTATAATGCGCTTAATATTATATAACTGACTTTGAACTTTAGTTACTGGTTTAAACTCGGCGCAGTACGCCAGAGGAAAAAATTGTTAATGCACTATGTGAGAGACTTTCGGGTAACTAGTCCTGCATAGCACATGCAAAGCTATGAGGCACGAATCAGAAATGTGTAAGACATATGTCATCATACCCTCTTTTCCTTGAGAAGTCCCGATCGCGAAACTGGGTTGCCGGCTGGTCGTATAGTCAGCTCTCCATCTTAAATGGTGGTATCATCATCATCATTGTCAACCATTATCAATCCACTGCTGGACGAAGGTCTCCCCAAGTTTCCTCCACAACGGTCTGTCTTGTGCCAGTCTCCTCCATGTCACTCCCGCATACTTTCGAATTTCATCCACCCATCTTCCATGTGGTCTTCTTCTGGGTCTTTTCCTGTCCCTTGGAATCCAATCTAAAATTTCGGCTGTCCATCGATGGTCTGTCCTTCTGGCAGTATGTCCAGCCCATTGCCATTTCAGGGATTTAACTCTGATCATGATGTCTTGTCATTTTTCGGATCCACGAGTTCCTCTTCCTATCTCTCCTGGTTACACCAAGCATGCACCTCTCCATGCTGCTTTGAGTTGTCTGCAGCCTTTGTATGTCTCTTTTAGTTAAAGTCCACGTCTCTGCACCATACGTAAGCACTGGAAGGATGCATTGATCAAACACTTTTCTTTTAAGACATAATGGCATATTGCTCTTGAAAATTATGCTGTTTCTTCCAAAAGCTCTCCAGGCAAGTTTTGTACGCCGATTAATTTCTTCATCAATGTATATGGTTTAGAGTTGTCTGCAGCCTTTGTATGTCTCTTTTAGTTAAGGTCCACGTCTCTGCACCATACGTAAGCACTGGAAGGATGCATTGATCAAACACTTTTCTTTTAAGACATAATGGCATATTGCTCTTGAAAATTATGCTGTTTCTTCCAAAAGCTCTCCAGGCAAGTTTTGTACGCCGATTAATTTCTTCATCAATGTATATGGTTTAGAGTTGTCTGCAGCCTTTGTATGTCTCTTTTAGTTAAGGTCCACGTCTCTGCACCATACGTAAGCACTGGAAGGATGCTTTGATCAAACACTTTTCTTTTAAGACATAATGGCATATTGCTCTTGAAAATTATGCTGTTTCTTCCAAAAGCTCTCCAGGCAAGTTTTGTACGCCGATTAATTTCTTCATCAATGTATATGGTTTAGAGTTGTCTGCAGCCTTTGTATGTCTCTTTTAGTTAAGGTCCACGTCTCTGCACCATACGTAAGCACTGGAAGGATGCATTGATCAAACACTTTTCTTTTAAGACATAATGGCATATTGCTCTTGAAAATTATGCTGTTTCTTCCAAAAGCTCTCCAGGCAAGTTTTGTACGCCGATTAATTTCTTCACCAATGTGACCCTCACTTGATATCTGCTGTCCAAGATAAACGTACGTGTCTGTTATCTCCAGCTTTTCTCCATCAATCGATAAATCTTCATTTCTTGTAAAAGCATTGTACATCACTTTTGTCTTCTGAAAGTTGTATATATGGACTATAATCTAAAATATTTACTACCTCATTTCTCTATCTTGGAAACATCTCTCCTCCGAAACCGCTGAGACCTCTCCTCTGCTCAGACTGTAATTCTCCAGTGTTCCCTCTGTCGTTATCTTAGAGTCTGTGTGTAGTCGTCTCTCCTCTTAGTCTTCATTCAGTTAATAATTCTGTTTTTCCCGTGTCCGGTGTCCACCTTGGGACGTGACGGCCCGGCCGTCCGAATCGCGTCGGGTTATGTCATTGGCCCTCACAGATAGCCCTGCTATGCGATTCGCTGGCCATCCGTTCAGTTCGGGTCACTTTCCCAAAAATTATGTCTTCTTTCAGCTGTCAACTTGTACTCGCACCTTTTTGTTAATTGACCTCGTCCAGCTACTTAGCAGCGAAGAGTTTCACGTAGGTATTTCCGGCGACGTGACTTATCTCAAATTTTGTCGCTACCCTGGACAATGCAGAGATGCTCGCAAGCGTTGCTTGAGAAAAGGGGTGACTTCAGCTTCTTTGAGTTTCGTGAAAAAAAAAAAGAACTGTGAATGTCTTCCTTTCTCTTCCCTCCCATGTGGGATTTTCGTCAAGTTTCCGTGAAAAAAATATATATAATTTTTCCCTTTTCATTTGGCTTGAGTGCAATTAGGACTGATCTAATTATCAACCTAAACTTTCTGGTAGCCTGGCTCAGCTTCACCGGAAAGTAATTTTTAATCATTGATATTCTATTTTGGCATTTTAAATATTTATTTCCTACGGCCTTAGAGTAAAAATAAAAAAAAATAATAAATGATCAAAATTATACGGATGAAATTTAAATGTTACGGGAACATAGAAAATTCCGCGGTAACAAAGCAGCAGACGAAAAAGTGACGCGAACTGTGGTTTCGTGACGTCATTGCATACGGTCTATATAGCCTTGTATTTTCCTGCTGTAGACATCATACAAGAAGAAAGTCGAGAAATCGAAACAGTACTCGCCCAAATTTTCACTCGATGCCTTAATGAAGGAAAGATTCCTGAGGATTGGAACACCGCTACAATGATCCTGCTACATAAGAAAGGTGACATTGACGATCTCGGAAACTACAGACCTATCAGCCTCCTATCAGTAGTTTATAAAATCTTCACTAAAGTTCTTTCACACCGCTTGAAGGTGACACTGGACATGGCTCAACCGAGAGAACAAGCTGGATTCAGGAGTGGCTACAGCACAATAGATCATATCCACGTACTGAGAGAACTAATTGAAAGAGCGAGGGAATATGAACTTCCATTGTGCATGGCTTTTATCGATTATGAAAAAAGCCTTTGATTCGGTGAAACCATCAGCAGTTGCAATGGCTCTGAAATCCTGCGGTATTGAAGATGCATACATTAATATTATTCATAACATCTATGAAAATGCAAGTGCAAAGATTCGGCTGTTTGAAAATACAACACACATAAAAATTGGAAAAGGAGTGAGACAAGGTGACACCATATCTCCGAAGCTCTTTAATGCCACATTGGAGGGTGTTTTTCAGTCACTGAGCTGGGAAAACAAAGGGGATAAAGATTAATGAAGATTATCTAACCCACCTTCGTTTTGCTGATGACGTAGTCATTTTTGCAACTAGCCAATCAGAGCTGCAGAGTATGATCCAGGAACTTGCTGACAAGAGTAAAGAAGTGGGATTAAAAATGAACTTTCAGAAGACAAAAGTGATGTTCAATGCTTTTACAAGAAATGAAGATTTATCGATTGATGGAGAAAAGCTGGAGATAACAGACACGTACGTTTATCTTGGACAGCAGTGAGGGTCACATTGATGAAGAAATTAATCGGCGTACAAAACTTGCCTGGAGAGCTTTTGGAAGAAACAGCATAATTTTCAAGAGCAATATGCCATTATGTCTTAAAAGAAAAGTGTTTGATCAATGCATCCTTCCAGTGCTTACGTATGGTGCAGAGACGTGGACCTTAACTAAAAGAGACATACAAAGGCTGCAGACAACTCAAAGCAGCATGGAGAGGTGCATGCTTGGTGTAACCAGGAGAGATAAGAAGAGGAACACGTGGATCCGAAAAATGACAAGAGTGGAAGACATCATGATCAGAGTAAAATCCCTGAAATGGCAATACTGCCAGAAGGACAGACCATCGATGGACAGGCAAAATTTTAGATTGGATTCCAAGGGACAGGAAAAGACCCAGAAGAAGACCACATGGGAGATGGGTGGATGAAATTCGAAAGTATGCGGGAGTGACATGGAGGAGACTGGCATAAGACAGACCGTTGTGGAGGAAACTTGGGGAGACCTTCATCCAGCAGTGGATTGATAATGGTTGACAATGATGATGATGATGATGATTTTCCTGCTAACCAGTCTTGTTTGTTTTTTCGCGCATATGAGCACGTGCTGAATACAATTTATTCTAGAAAGTTTACCGGTTGCACGCGAACATTCTTTCTACGTAATTTCTGTAGTTCATTGTGAATTGAATCAAACACTTTTGCTTTCTAACTCCCCCATTCATAGATGGCGCTGGGCGTTCAGTTGGTTTCTGTCGTTTCAGAACCGCTAGCATAGCATTACGTTTGCCTGTATATGCTGCTCCAAGGTCTTTGCAAAAAATCTCTTAGCACCTTAGACTTCGTTTTTATAATGCCTATATTTCGTTATGTAAAATCAAAATTAGGGGATTAAATAGAAATAAAATTTGTCATTAACAGAAAACTTCGAAGATCTTTTTTTTACGCTTTCCAACCGGCTTTTGCCGTCCGTCCGTCTGTCTGTCGGCACGATAACTCGCGTAAAAATGGTTCGATTTCGATGAAATTTTAGTATGTGGTAGGGGACCACCTGGGGACGAATCCTATTGAAAATGGGTGAAGTAAGGTCAAAGGTCACGCCATAAGAGCGGGATCCATTCAATTGCCCTTATGCGTCATAGCTTGCGTAAATATGGTTCGATTTCAATGAAATTTTAGTATGTGGCAGGGGACCACCAGAGGACGAATCCTATTGAAAATGGGTGAAGTGAAGTCAAAGGTCAGGACATAGGAGCGGGATGCATTCCATTGCCCTTATGCGTCATAAGGTGCGTAAAAAGGGTTCGATGTCGATGAAATTTTAGTATGTCGCAGGGCACCACCTGGGGACGAATCCTATTGAAAATGGGTGAAGTGGTGTCAAAGGTCAGGACATAGGAGCGGGATGCATTCCATTGCCCTTATGCGTCATAAGGTGCGTAAATATGGTTCGATTTCGATGAAATTTTAGTATGTGGTAGGGGACCACCAGGGAACGAACCCTATTGAAAATGGGTGAAGTGGGGTCAAAGGTCAGGACATAAGAGCGGAATTCATTCAATTGTCCTTATGCGTCATAACTTGCATAAATATGGCTCGATTTCAATGAAATTTTAGTATGTGGTAGGGGACCACCTGGGGACGAATCCTATTGAAAATGGGTGACGTGGAGTCAAAGGTCAGGACATAGGATCGGGATGCATTCCATTGCCCTTATGCGTCATAAGGTGCGTAAAAATGGTTCGATTTCGATAAATTTTAGTATGTCGTAGGGCACCACCTGGAGAGGAACCCTATTGAAAATGGGACAAATGGAGTGAAAGGTCAGGACATAGGATCGGGATCCATTCCATCGCCCTTATCCCAAACTATTAAGGTGGACGTCAAGTAATTTTGCTTCCTATATTTCCAATGGAAAATCTTTTGTACATATTTCCTTCACAATTAGTGTGTTCCCAAGAATGGAAATTTGAAAATCGATTAAAATAACTTCATACTATAACTTGGAATACTTAACATTTTCTAAAACATAACCATAATTATATTAAAAAACAATAAGGTTTCCTTTGGTGGTGTTGAAACCAGAAAAAAGATGGCGCGACCTGTACTTTGATGATGTCAGTGGACAAATAAATGTTGGATTACATAATTACGGTTATGGTTTAGAAAATATTAAGTATTCCAAGTTATGAAATGAAGCTATTTTAATCGATGTTCAAATTTTCATTCTTGGGAACGCATTAATTGTGAAGAAAATGTGTACAGAAGTTTTTCCATTGGAAGTATAGGAATCAAAATTACTTGTCGTCCACCTTAAAGTAGCAATTCTTGTATGTATGTATGTATATTTTATTTTGAAAACGGCTCTAAGAATTTTGATGAAAGTCGTTAACCTACCGTTTCCTGGTATTAGAAATCGATTTAGCTTGATCTCGACTTTACGAGAATTCGTTTAGTGGGTTAAATAACCACCCCGATTTATAACGTTCTTAGTGTCATGGCGTCGTTCCATTAATGTTTCCAATGCTTAGAAATCTTATGACGTCACAATCTCGCGTTTGAGAATGTTGGCGCGCTGTCACGCCATCTGTCTCATTACGTCACGCGTTGTGTGTGGATACTATTAAAGTTTTATGACTTCACACTCTGGCGAGCAGATGGTCGCGATTCCCATCTGCTTCATTACGTCACGCGTTGTGTGCTTATGTCCGTCCGTACGATAACTCGCGTAACAATCGTTCGATTTCGATGAAATTTTAGTATCTGGTAGGGAATCACCTGGGAAGGAAACTTATTTAAACTGAACGAAATGGGGTGAAAAATCAGTAATCCATTCCACTGCTGTTATGCGTCAAAACTAACGTAAAAAAAGTTAGATCTCGATGAAATTTTATTATGTGGTAGAGGACCACCTGGGGACAAACCCTATTGAAAATGGGCGAAATGGGGTCAAAGGTCAGGACATAGGAGCGGAATCACTTCCATCGCCATTATGCGTCATAACTTACGTAAAAATGCATCGATTTGGATGAAATGTTAGTATGTTGTAGGGGCCTGCCTGGGGACGAATTCTATTGAAAATGGGCGAAATGGGGTCAAAGGTTAGGACACAGGAGCGGGATCTATTCCATAGTCCTTATGCATCATAACTTACGTAAAAATGCTTCGATTGCGACAAAACTTTATCATGTTATTTCGGAGGTATACCGAACCGGTTCTGTTGAATATAATCGATATGGGATCAAGGGTCAGGGCACAGGACCGAGATTTATTCCACAGCCATTATTCTCATAACTTGAGTGATAACTTGAGTAATGATTTCTGGTGTGTTGGAAAGCGTATTACTGTATAATCAATGCATTGCATGATTTTACTAACTTGTCTGATATACATTGAGCAAATGTAACAACACCAAAGTAATAATTTTGCGGTTGTATATTCACTTTTATTATAGACAACAGAAATTAAAAAAAAAATGCAGGAATTTCATTTGAAAGAGAAAGACGTTTTTCATCTAAGCTTCTGTTTTTTGAAGATTCCGTGTTTTTTAAGGTTTAATGACCACTGTGAGCAATCCGATTGGCTATAAGCAATCGCCCGTCCCTAATTTAGTGCCACTGGTTCCAGGGAAAGGAAAGAGCCAGTGCCGTAAGGCAAACACAACATCTAAGCCTCAAAGGGGAACTGATCCATCAAGGACGAATGATCAGAAACCAGCGCTTAGACCATTGTGTGACCAGGGGGGGCTTCGGCGTTAGGATTTCTACACGTTTAAAATCTGAGTGGTCATTTCAGTTCGACATGTTATCATGTTAGGTATTTGGAGAGGAATTATCAGAGAATGGGTAATTACTGAAATAACAGTTGCACGTGAAAACTGCTTAAATAATGTTGAACTAGACAAAATTTATATGAAACTCTCAAATTTAGCACCAGGTATTTTTATCACATTCCAAGAATAGGGGAACTTAAATATGCTAAATCACTATCAGTTTTCTATCTAATGGAATTTGAATGAAGTGGAAGAAAGATAGCAAAGTCGCTGTCATGAGTTCAATATAAGTGGAAAGATAAAATAAGTGCCGTTTTAGTAAAAGACGTGACGTTTAAGGTAGTATTAAGAGGTAACATTATTCTTTCAATTTCTTTTTGTCACATCTGGACAAAAGTCCCTTTTACAGAAAATTAGATTCAAAAGTTTGAGCTCTGACATTCTTACAAACGATAAATGGTCGTCATCAGAACATAATGTTTAAGATATACACTGAGTGGCCACTTTATTATGACCACCCCTCAGTACTTCGTTGGTCCACCTTTTGCCTTTAATACTGCGTCGATTCTTCGTGGCATGGACTCCACGAGATGTTAATGGGTGGTTTGTGGAATCTGAGACCATGCTTGATGAATAGCACTTTCCAGGAGTGTGAGATTGCAGGGTTATGGATCCAGCTGTCTGATGGCTCGTTCAACTTCATCCCACAAATTCTCAATCTGAAGATTGTGGGGGCCACCTAAGCAAAGTAAACTCACCGGCATGTTCCTGAAACCAATCCTGTACAATACGAGCACTATGACAAGACGCATTATCTTGTTGAAAGTAGCCATTGGGATAAACCATCCACATGACAGGATGCACTTGGTCCGCAACGATGTTTAGATATGATGTGCCAGTCAGACACGAATTAAATGCCAGGAAAACATTCCCCAAAGAATAACACCAGCTTGAAGGGTTGTAGAAATGCATTTGGGGTCCATGCTTTCGTGCTGTTTCCGCCAAATTCTCACTCGGCCATCGGCATGGTGCAACTGAAAAGGTGATTCATCGGCCCACATAATTTGTTTCCAATTATCGATCGACTGTCCAATCCTTGCGCTCCTGTGCGAACTGGAGACGTTTTCTCTTGTTAACTGCAGAGACAGCAAAGGTGTTCGAACAGGCCTTCGGCTGCCATATCCCATCCGATGCAGTGTACGGCGAACAGTGCGTGCAGAGATCATTTGAGGGGGATCCTTGATTAAAGATGGTCTGTAATTTGCTGCACTGTTGCCCTTCTGTTGTCTGTTACCAGTCTGGACACTCTCCGTTCCGCCCAAGCAGTCACTAGTCGATGACGACCACACGTTGCACGTAGAGACCCAGTTTTTTGGCTGACAGTCCAGTCTTTAAACACTTTAACAACAGCTGCTCTGGAACATTTCACGAATGCGGCGGTTTCGGTGATACTCGTTTCATGGTCCCGAGCTCCTATAACCATTCCACGTTGAAAGTCCGTCAAATCGCATTTTTTACCCATCTCGTCACCCAAAAATCACTTCTACTACTGTCGCAAGCACTAAGCTTTTCCTTTTTATACTAGCCTCGCCCTCTGGTGGCACCAGCGTGCAGTCATAGCTCATTTGCTTAAAACTGTCAGGTGGTCATAATAAAGTGGCCACTCAGTGTATATGCCAATGTTAATTCTTCTTCGGTGTTTTCTTTCTTGTAAAACATAATTTAAATTGTTACATTGATTAGAAGATAAATAAATACATTGCTCTTTCCACGTTCCATAAACACACAGCATCCGAAAAATTGTTTTTCAGCCGCCGCTGTGGAATTGAACCAACAGAACTCTCGATATCTAGCCGAGTGCGTTACATTTACGCCTCGGTGGCGAACAATGCATGGTGCTATGTGTATTTTTAAGTCAGCTCCTGACATCATATAAAAATACACATAGCACCGTGGATTGTTGGCCACCGTGGCGTATATGTAACGCACTCGGCGCGATATCGAGAGTTCTGTTGGTTCAATTCCACAGCGGCGGCTGAAAAACAATTTTTCGGTTGCTGTGTGTTTCTGGAACGTGGAAAGAGCAATGAATTTATTTATTAACTGTTGCCACGTATTGGAGTATTTTCACCTTGGATCTCGCCCATTAGATTAGAATAGAAGGTTCCTTTAAAAAATACAATAAGAGGAATGTATCAAATTATTTGGCTCCGGATGATTACCTTATATGTAATTATTACTCTGTCATTTAATAATATTCAAAACTCATCAAAATTCATTGGCTCCTCATGTGACATAATTTTTTTTTATTTTGTTTAATAAAAGTGCTGGCGTTTTATATGGACATTTCCTTACTTTATTTTCGCAATATTTGATGTTCACGTAAATTTCATTTATTTGTAAGTGATAACATGAGTTCAGCATTTATAAATGCAATAGCCATGAAAACTGTGCATTTGTATGTGTGTGTGTGTGTGTGTGTGTGTGTTCATCTTAATCTAGGAAAGGCCTGATATGAGGGTTTCTTGAAAACACAATTTGTTTATTATTTTGCTTGATCAGAATGAATGTTTGAATCTTAAGGATGCTCATCTTTCTACAAAAACGGCGTATTTAAATGAGTGACTACGTTACAAGTTTAGCTAGTGCGCTAATCAATTTATTGTGGAATCCCAAATTTTTGAGTCCCACTTTCTTTCCAGAGTGTAATGAATGTTGAATAATCATTCTCGAACTGGCATTCTTATTCACTTAACTTGGCCATTCCTTTCAACCCTCCCTGTCTTCTAACCTCTTCAATCTGTCCTGTTCAAGAGAGCTGTGAGTTACGAAAGTCACTGATTCCGACACCGCCGTCCCGGTGGCACAGTGGTCTAAGGCAATGGCTTCTGATCATTCGTCCGAAAGGGGTCCGGGTTCGAAACCCGGTGAGGCATGGATGTTGTGTTTGTCTTCTGGCTCTCTCCCTTCCCTGGAACCAGTGACCCTAAATTAGGGACGGGCGACTGCTTATAGCCTATTGAGTTGCACACGGTGGTCGTTAAACCCCCAATCAAAAAAAAAAAAAGAATCCCGGTGAGGCACGGATGTTGTGTTTGCCTTACGTCCCTGGCTCTCTCCGTTCCCTGGAACCAGTGACCCTAAATTAGGGACGGGCGGCTGCTTATAGCCCATTGAGTTGCTCACGGTGGTCGTTAAACCCTCAATCAAAAAAAAAAAAAAAGAATCCCGGTGAGGCACGGATGTTGTGTTTGCCTTACGTCCTTGGCTCTCTCCGTTCCCTGGAACCAGTGACCCTAAATTAGGGACGGGCGGCTGCTTATAGCCCATTGAGTTGCTCACGGTGGTCGTTAAACCTCCAATCAAAAAAAAAAAAAAAGAATCCCGGTGAGGCACGGATGTTGTGTTTGCCTTACGTCCTTGGCTCTCTC
This sequence comes from Macrothele yani, assembly GCA_039090855.1. Classification (NCBI taxonomy): domain Eukaryota; kingdom Metazoa; phylum Arthropoda; class Arachnida; order Araneae; family Macrothelidae; genus Macrothele; species Macrothele yani. Next base: position 110,740,028 of record CM077033.1, on the reverse strand, counting down.
CGTTCCCTGGAACCAGTGACCCTAAATTAGGGACGGGCGACTGCTTATAGCCCATTGAGTTGCTCACGGCGGGCGTTAAACCTCCAATCAAAAAAAAAAAAAGAATCCCGGTGAGGCACGGATGTTGTGTTTGCCTTACGTCCCTGGCTCTCTCCGTTCCCTGGAACCAGTGACCCTAAATTAGGGACGGGCGACTGCGTATAGCCCATTGAGTTGCTCACGGTGGTCGTTAAACCTCCAATCAAAAAAAAAAAAAAAAAAAAAAAAAAAAAACATTCTGACACTGGAAACGTATGCGAAAGAAGTGAACGGCGACCACGGCTTAAAAGGAAGCGCATATATATATTTCAAATACTTCCTTTTCATGCTGTCATATCTTACATTCACTAAGGGCATATCTGAACTGATCGTTTGTTAGAAGTTAATTATGCTGGAACTCTACACATTATAACTTCATCTCAGCGGACATGTCAAAAAGAGATGGCCGGTCTCCGGCGGTGGTGGTGATGAGAATTCCGGATGTGTCCTGTTTTTTCAATTTGCGATGAAGTAAAGCGGAAGCCAACTTTGACGAAATGTAAAGGAAACTGCCCTCGTTCCTCCTCATGGATGTGAAAGAAAGAAAGAAAAACCAAAATGGTAGGTGTTATATTCCGAAGGTAATGCGTTGTTTCTGTTTTATTAATCATTCCGAAACTGTGTTATAATATCAAGAAAAATGTGACACCCGCATCCGATGTGACAACACCGGAAATTTGTGTCTGTACGACCTTAGCCCAGTGTCGCAGTAATGCCTGAACTGGTGCTTTCATTTATTTATTTGTTTACTTGTGTTTATTCTCAAGTGGGCAATAAATTGCGGTGACAGTTTCAGGCAACGTAAACAGCCCCTTCTCCCTGACAACATCAGCTTCGGCGAAAAAGACGAAGCTCAAAAACACTACGGGCACCATTTCTGGGTACTCAGTTTCTAGTACAGGAGGTCCACTAATTTTCTGTCTAAACTCCCCCTTCACTCATGCAATTTTTAATGCTCCACTCTAATACCAGATTGGGATACCATGTGAAAAAAATATTATTACGAAATAGAAAAGTACGGCTTAATCATGTTCATTTTGCAGAAACGCATCGCTAACAATGAACAGTTACAATAAATATGGTCACCAGCAGGGCCAGATTTAGGTCAGCGTAGGCCCTGTGCACATGCTATGTTTGGGGCCCCCCTCGATTAAAATTATCAGCTGCTAACAGTTGAGAAGAATATTTGCTGGTAAATATTTTTTTTGCAAGCAATTTTTCTAGTAGTAAAACAATAAAATACATCCCACATGCTAGTCATCTTTACAGCTAATGTGGATTGCAATAGACTAGACTGTAAAAAAATTACTGTAGATTTTACGGTTTTAAACCGTTTTCCAAGGTGCCAACACAAAACCGTAAAATCTACAGTTTTATGCCGTGTTGGAGCAAAGCTATAGCTTTCCTCCAACACAATCACTACATTCGTTCCCGCCAAATTTTTGTGTTTTCGTGATTATTTGGACTGTGACTCGCTCCAGCCAAATTCTGTGCTGTTTTCTTCATTAAATGCGGTGTTGGAGGAAAGCTATAGCTTTGCTCCAACACAATCACTACATTCGTTCCCGCCAAATTTTTGCGTTTTCGTGATTATTTGGACTGTGACTCGCTCCAGCCAAATTCTGTGCTGTTTTCTTCATTAAATGCGGTGTTGGAGGAAAGCTATAGCTTTGCTCCAACACAATCACTACATTCGTTCCCGCCAAATTTTTGCGTTTTCGTGATTATTTGGACTGTGACTCGCTCCAGCCAAATTCTGTGCTGTTTTCTTCATTAAATGCGGTGTTGGAGTAAAGCTATAGCTTTGCTCCAACACAATCACTACATTCGTTCCCGCCAAATTTTTGCGTTTTCGTGATTATTTGGACTGTGACTCGCTCCAGCCAAATTCTGTGCTGTTTTCTTCATTAAATGCGGTGTTGGAGGAAAGCTATAGCTTTGCTCCAACACAATCACTACATTCGTTCCCGCCAAATTTTTGCGTTTTCGTGATTATTTGGACTGTGACTCGCTCCAGCCAAATTCTGTGCTGTTTTCTTCATTAAATGCGGTGTTGGAGGAAAGCTATAGCTTTGCTCCAACACAATCACTACATTCGTTCCCGCCAAATTTTTGCGTTTTCGTGATTATTTGGACTGTGACTCGCTCCAGCCAAATTCTGTGCTGTTTTCTTCATTAAATGCGGTGTTGGAGTAAAGCTATAGCTTTGCTCCAACACAATCACTACATTCGTTCCCGCCAAATTTTTGCGTTTTCGTGATTATTTGGACTGTGACTCGCTCCAACCAAATTCTGTGCTGTTTTCTTCATTAAATGCGGTGTTGGAGGAAAGCTATAGCTTTGCTCCAACACGGCATAAAACTGTAGATTTTACGGTTTTGTGTTGGCACCCTGTTTTGTGTTGGCACCCGTAAAATCTACAATTTTTTTTTTTTACAGTGTAGCATTCACACCACTTGTACTTCCCCGCATTCGTAGAGCTTACAGCTGTAACATTAATTACTTTGGAATTCTTTTCTGTTTTGTTTTATGGTATCATTTGCAAAACAAATAACAATCCTCCCAGAGATATAATTTAAAACCTCTAGTCTACCATAAATTTAATGGAAATGATGAACCGACGGTAGTTTAAGCTGTAAGAAGTAATCTCTCACAAAATGTTACAGCTAACAAGTGAAAACACACATTGTGGGATAAATTATTACAACAATCCATGTAAATTATTACAAGTCTTTAAATAAAGTAGTGTCATTTGAACTTTTCCCGTATTTTCATTTATGTGAAAGGGAACCCAACGTAATTATGAATATTGATTCACAAATTTTGTTCTCACAAAACTAATATTAATAAAGATATTTTTAGTAAATTCTACATGTTTTGCTGAAATGCTTTTCATGTATAATATACCGTATTGCTGCGAATATAGGCTTCACCCGTAATGTGACACCTCAAGGAAAAACAAACCATACCTACATGTTATTACAGGAGCGTGATTATAAGTCACACCCCATTTTTAAAATACTTGATAATTTTCAACTGTTGAATTGGTAGCAGGACATTATAAAATGGCTTTTTTCTACCTTTTGTGGCTGCACAATCATCAGTTATATCGTCGAAACTTAAACCCGCTGTTACATCACTTTTAATGGACAGTTTATTAATAGCATCTATGAAAATGCAAGTGCAAAGATTCGGCTGTTTGAAAATACAACACACATAAAAATTGGAAAGGGAGGAGACAAGGTGACACCATATCTCCGAAGCTCTTTAATGCCACATTGGAAAATGTCTTTCAATCACTGAACTGGGAAAACAAAGGGATAAAGATTAATGGAGATTATCTAACCCACCTTCGTTTTGCTGATGACGTAGTCATTTTTGCAACTACCCCATCAGAGCTGCAGAGTATGATCCAGGAATTTGCTGACAAGAGTAAAGAAGTGGGATTAAAAATGAACTTTCAGAAGACAAAAGTGATGTCCAATGCTTTTACAAGAAATGAAGATTTATCGATTGATGGGGAAAAGCTGGAGATAACAGACACGTACGTTTATCTTGGACAGCAGATATCAAGTGAGGTTCACATTGATGAAGAAATTAATCGGCGTACAAAACTCGCCTGGAGAGCTTTTGGAAGAAACAGCATAATTTTCAAGAGCAATATGCCATTATGTCTTAAAAGAAAAGTGTTTGATCAATGCATCCTTCCAGTGCTCACGTATGGTGCAGAGACGTGGACCTTAACTAAAAGAGACATACAAAGGCTGCAGACAACTCAAAGCAGCATGGAGAGGTGCATGCTAGGTGTAACCAGGAGAGATAAGAAGAGGAACTCGTGAATCCGAAAAATGACAAGACATCATGATCAGAGTTAAATCCCTGAAATGGCAATGGGCTGGACATACTGCCAGAAGGACAGACCATCGATGGACAGCCGAAATTTTAGATTGGATTCCAAGAGACAGGAAAAGACCCAGAAGAAGACCACATGGGAGATGGGTGGATGAAATTCGAAAGTATGCGGGAGTGACATGGAGGAGACTGGCACAAGACAGACCGTTGTGAAGGAAACTTGGGGAGACCTTCGTCCAGCAGTGGATTGATAATGGTTGACAATGATGATGATAATGATGATGATGATATGAAGAGCATCAATTGACTCTTCTTTTAAACTTCATGCTTTGTTCTTTTAAGAGCCGCAAACGAGCGTTCATTTGGAAATTGGTATTGGTAAAAAATCCTGAGTCATGTGTCAACAATGGGGAAAATATGAACTAAATTCAAGTCCCTTAACTTCCCAAGGCAAGTGAGGGGATCTGTGCTCTCGGTGAATGAATTGTTTCATCAGAATTCGAAATTGAAGGAACTCTTCATCAAAGTCTTCTTCAAGTTATTTTGAAAACTGCTTTTGCAACAATTCAGCTGCTTCCATCACATCACTTAGGTCATTCTTGTAGACAAATCCAGAGTCCAATTCCTCGTATGACTTCTTTCTGGTTTGCAACTGTGAAACAGGATTGTCACAAATTACGTACGGTAAAAAGTTTGAGTGATGAAGGATCTCGATTATTAAAAGCAACGTCTGGAGTTGATGAATCATCTAGAAGTCGGTTCTTGGGTATTTTCTTCCTTCTTGAGGATTCATAATCTATTTCTCTCCCTAACAACTGGTTGGATTCTTTCTCGAACAGTTAGAAATTTTTTCTCACGAAATTCAGGATCAAGTCAATAATTCACTCATAGAATGATAAAACCAACGACAAATTTCCCATAGAAGATTGAAAGGGAATTGCTCACTTTGTTGATTCGTTGAAATATTGTCTCAGATAATCATTAACAAAACAGTCTCTTTTCTTCATTCATTTGGCATGAATAGACTTAAAATTACATTTGGTTTTTAGAGGTAGTTGGGAGGCCCCCAAATTCTGAGGCCCTGTGCACATGCAGAAATCAGGCCCTGGTCACCAGAATAATAAGAAATGCTAATTTCAAATTGATAACGAGGAACAGTACACCAATTGAGTAGTAAATAGTAACACTGTTCTAGTGATCCAATTTATGGGCGTAGGAAGTAGACAAATTAGCGTTTTCAAGCTTTCGCACATCAACCACATGGCTTTTTCAAGGAAGTTAGACAGAAACTTCCTTGAAAAAGCCATGTGGTTGATGTGCGAAAGCTTGAAAACGCTAATTTGTCTACTTCCTACGCCAATAAATCAGATCACTAGTACAGTGTTACTATTTACTGTTAATTTTCAATGTCAATATTGGCAAATATTAATGATTTCAAATGTTATTCACATTAAAAGAAACAACTTGTTGTTTCAGTCTGTTAGTTAGATGGGTGCGTTTGTCTGTTTAGTTGTTTTGATATAACACTTAATAACTAAAAACGAGCGTGAAAGCATTTTAATACAGACAGTGGCGGCTCGTGATAAGCTGAGAGGGGGGGGGGGGGGCTGCATCTCAATTTTGTTGATATCGCTTCGAATAAGCTAAGTTACTGAGCCTGTGCTGATGCTGTCCGTTTAATAATAATATATATATATATATGTGTGTGTGTGTGTGTGTGTGTGTGTGTGTGTGTGTGTGTATACACTATCTACCAACAAGTAATTGGAAACATTTGATACCAAAGGGAAACGAAGTTTATTCACCTTCAATAGTTGGTGGAGCCTCCACGAGCGGCGATTACAGCTGCGCATACTCTCAACCAGGCGTTGTACGACGGCTAGCGGTATTTTCTTCCACTCGGCTTGGAGAAGACAGGTCAGTTCCTTCACCGATTTCAGACGGTGGGGGCACCCCTTAAGTCGACGGTCCAACTCGTCCCAGAGGTGCTCGATAGGGTTAAGGTCCGGGGCCAGTCCATTCGATTAACCCCATTGTCACCATACCAAGCCATGCTGGACCTGGCAACATGACAGGTGGCATTGCCATCCTGAAAGTAACATGGGTCCACCCCCTAAAACTGCCACAACGTAGGAAGCGCATGGTCATCCAAAATGGTGCAGTAGGTCTCGGCGTTGAGTCTACCAGGAATTGCGACCAAGGGTCCCGTGCCATACCAGGAGAAACACCCCCATAGCATAATTCCACCGCCGCCGAACTTCAGAGTTGGCACAATACATTCCGGCAAGAGGCGTTCTCCAGGCAGACGCCAAACCCAGACCCTGCCATCCGAACGGTAGAGGGTGAACCTTGATTCGTCGCTCCAGAGAACCTGTTTCCACTGTTCAACGGTCCACTGTCGAGGTTCTTTGCACCACGTTAGCCGAGCAGCGCTATTGGACTTGGTGATCAAAGGCTTGTGGTTCCATGATAACCGAGCAGATGGGCTTCCTTACGGATGGTATTCATCGAAAGAACACTCCCGGATGCCTGTTGAAACTCCTCGCGGATGTGGCCCATCGATTTTGGTGCAGTTCTTCCGAATTTCTCTGACCAGCACCCGTCGGTCTCTAACCCCCAGTTTTGTGGGTCTGCCGTGTCGGGGCACATTCCGACAGTCACCTCTCATCTTCCACTTGCCAATCACGTAGGCCACTGTCGATTTTGGGTACTTCAACTCGCTGGATATGTCATCGGCCATTTCTGTGATACCCGACGATTACACCTTTCTCGAAATCAGAGAGCTCCGAACTGCGTGGCATCTTGCATGCGACTGGTTGCGTTGTTGTTTCCCACACGATATTTAACGGCGGCGGCCGTGACGTGTATCAGGACCGCAGATATCGTCGATTGCAGGGTTGTCCAATTACTTGTTGGTAGATAGTGTATTTTCTGAGCTGGTGATTTTCGTGTTATCGGCGACCACTTTTAGAAACCATCTTTAGAAGCTGAGTCATATCCGCCTCTCTGCTGACATGCATATAAAAAGAACACGGGCAAAACGGTTATGGATAAAATGCTGGATGTTTTTTACTAACGCACACAATTTTAATTTCGAGAGGCCAAATTTCCACTACGTGGAATATTTACAGTACAAGAGTATGAAAATTTGGGGGAGCTAACAAAATATTTCGTTCTCTTATTTAACGAATTATCACAAAATCAAACGTATAAGTTTCTCTCGTGATTTATAACTAAAATAAATGAGTCTGGACCGTAAGCTGCAATCGAAAGCTACCAGAGATTATTCATATCTGTGTAATGATAAAATTTAAACTTTTTCAATGAATAAAATTTTTGGAAAGGTTAGCTCCGTAAACGTAAAATATAAACGTTTTGGTAATATGACCCTTAGGTAAAATGGTCTTTCCATGAAACGTACTTTTAGTTGAAGTAACTTTTCGGTGAAGTGAATATGTTGAAATAACTTTTGAGTGAAATGAATGTGTTGAAATAACTTTTCGGGGAAAGGAATCGTACGATCATATGACGTGTCGGGGAAATAAGCAGTTCAGTAAAATGATCTTTCCGTAAATAAACGTGTGGGGGGAAATGAGCAGTTCAGTAAAATGATGTTTCCGTAAATAAACGTGTCGGGGAAATGAGCAGTTCAGTAAAATGATCTTTCCGTAAATAAACGTGTCGGGGAAATGAGCAGTTCAGTAAAATGATCTTTCCGTAAATAAACGTGTCGGAGAAAAGAGCAGTTCAGTAAAATGATCTTTCCGTAAATAAACATGTCGGGGAAATGAGCAGTTCAGTAAAATGATGTTTCCGTAAATAAACGTGTCGGGGGAAATGAGCAGTTCAGTAAAATGATCTTTCCGTAAATAAACGTGTCGGGGAAATGAGCAGTTCAGTAAAATGATCTTTCCGTAAATAAACGTGTCGGGGGAAATGAGCAGTTCAGTAAAATGATCTTTCCGTAAATAAACGTGTCGGGGAAATGAGCAGTTCAGTAAAATGATCTTTCCGTAAATAAACGTGTCGGGGAAATGAGCAGTTCAGTAAAATGATCTTTCCGTAAATAAACGTGTCGGGGAAATGAGCAGTTCGGTAAAATGACCTTTCCGTAAATAAAAGTGTAGGGGAAATGAGCAGGTCAGTAAAATGATCTTTCCGTAAATAAACGTGTCGGGGAAATGAGCAGCTCAGTAAAATGATGTTTCCGTAAATAAACGTGTCGGGGAAATGAGCAGTTCAGTAAAATGATCTTTCCGTAAGTAAACGAGTCGGGGAAATGAGCAGTTCAGTAAAATGATCTTTTTGTAAATAAACGTGTCGGGGAAAGGAGCAGTTCAGTAAAATGATCTTTCGGTAAATAAACGTGTCGGGGAAAATAGCAGTTCAGTAAAATGATCTTTCCGTAAATAAACGTGTCGGGGAAATGAACAGTTCAGTAAAACGATCTTTCCGTAAATAAACGTGTCGGGGAAATGAGCAGTTCGGTAAAACGATCTTTCCGTAAATAAACGTGTCGGGGAAATGAGCAGTTCGGTAAAACGATCTTTCCGTAAATAAACGTGTCGGGGAAATGAGCAGTTCGGTAAAATGATCTTTCCGTAAATCAACGTGTCGGTGAGAAACAATAATTGGCAAAGTTATCATTTCGATAAAAACGAGCTTTCGCTGAAGCAAATTTAGGTGAAGTGATCGGCAGAGAAATTATCTGCACTAGAAATGAAGTGTCGGTTGCAGCTGCAATCAACTTTTTATAAGGTTTAAGTGCTTCTTTGTCTCACTGACCTCAACCCTGAAAGTGCTCTCCTCTGTGTCGTATAGTTATCACCCATGTGTGAGAGAAACGGGAAAACATTCAGTCCTAATAAGAGTGGACCACTTTTAGAAATTTGAATGTTTCTACACGCACACGGATTAACTTCCGGGTTGAAAGGGAACGTACGGTTTTGTAGAACATCGAAATGTGATGGTCATTTACATTTGTTGGTAAACATTCTATGTCTGTGAACAGCGCTTCGGGAAGTTCTGGTTCAGAAGAGGAGATCGAAATTCCAGGACGGATGCAGCATGACCTAGCTCTCCAAAGGAAGCACTGCGAATTAGAAACAGAATGCTAAAAATAAAACAAAGGCGTTTCACTACCAAATAGTTTTTGTTTTGTTCTTTTCTGTTGTTAACAACAAGAAAATGCTACGTTCACTTTTTAAAGGTTTATTATCGCGCGCACCCTAATTTGTATTCACCCGGCGCAATATTGGGAACCAAGGAGGTGTCGAGTGGATTGTGATTCGGCGATTCCCTGATTTAGGGCTGACGCAGCTTCAGGATTCACTGACGAGGCGTTGTGATTCACATAGCAGATTTTCCTTTGGGAGTCAAAGGGTCTGTCGTGTGCCGCAATGTTTTAGTGAACGTCTAGAATTTTAAAAACATATGTAAAAGAATTTCTGAGTCCCAGCCGTAGTATATATTATCTCCAAAAAATCGAGGGTTGAGCACACAATTTACAACTAAAGAAGCACTCATGATTGTACGTAGGCAAATAAATATAGAAACAATTTATTAGTCATGCTTTGGCATAATAATAATGATACACACACATAATAGTTAAGCACCCTGTGCTCATTACTTCAAGAATGTAAGTTGTTGTATATATATACACAGTGCGTCAAAGAATTTTCAAGACTGGCGCTAGATTTCAGCCTACGGTGGCGCCACCAGTGTAATCACGAATGCGTTATAAACCGTGACCATCTGCTTGCTTTCTGCCAAAAGTACTGCGCAGTTGTTAAAGTAACTGAAACGAAACGGCCGTTCATTAGAGAAGTCAAATGTTTTTCATGTTGAATTATTAAGATGGAACAAAGGGCTGTTATTAAATTTAACGCAAAACTTGGTAAAAGTGCCTCGGAAACGTACCAAATGATGAAACAAGTTTACGGTGAGATTTGTTTAAGTAGATCAAATGTTTTCCTGTGGCACAAACGTTTTTTGGACGCTAGAAGATGATAAGCATACCGGAAGACCAAGTTCATCTAGGACACCTGAGGTTATTGAAAAAGTGCGTGATTTAGTGGCAAACAATCGATGTGCGTCACTAAGAATGATGGAAGAGTCTTTAAACACCAACAAAGAAACGATTCGAACCATCCTGCATGAAGATTTGGGCAAAACAAAAGTCTGTGCTAAATTTGTTCCACACACGTTAACCAATGAACAAAAATCAAGGAGAAGTGCACATTGCAGAGACATCATTTCAGCCGCTGAAAATGATCCAAACTTCTTAAAATCGATTGTTACAGGTGATGAAACATGGTGTTTTCAATATGATCCTAAAACAAAGCGACAAAGTGCGGAATGGAAGTCAAAAAACTCGCCACAAGCCAAAAAAAACAAGAAAAGTTCCATCGAAAATCAAAACAATGCTCGTTACATTCTTCGATAGTAAGGGTATTATCCACAAAGAATTTGTTCCAACTGGACAAACAATTACTGGTGAGTTTTATTTAAATGTTTTGAGGCGTTTGATGGGCAGAATTCGTCCAGAATATCGAGATGAAAACAGTTGGTGTTTGTTGCACGATAATGCACCCAGTCACACCTCACTTCTTGTTCATAGATTTTTGGCGATAAATAACGCCTGCGTGTTGAATCATCCACCGTATTCGCCTGATTTAGCATCCTGCAACTTTTCTTTGTTCCCAAAACTTAAAATGACGTTAAAAGGGTGTTATTTTGATGATATTTCGACCGTACAAACAGCTTGGACGCGTGCTTTGGAGGCAATTCCGCAAAGTGAACTGGAACAGGCATTCGAATCATTATGAAATCGCTGTAACAATTTTTTGTAGATTTTTGGCGATAAATAACGCCTGCGTGTTGAATCATCCACCGTATTCGCCTGATTTAGCATCCTGCAACTTTTCTTTGTTCCCAAAACTTAAAATGACGTTAAAAGGGTGTTATTTTGCTGGTATTTCGACCATACAAGCAGCTTCGACGCGTGCTTTGGAGGCAATTCCGCAAAGTGAAGGCATTCGAATCATTATTAAATCGCTGTAACAAGTGTATTGAAGCCGGAGGGACTTATTTTGAATAACAAACCAAAACAAATTATAATTTCTTGTTTCTATTTCATTTTACAGACCCAGTCTTAAAAATTCTTTGACGCACTGTGTATATTAAACTTGCAGTTATTTTTTAACCATTTATATTTATATAGACACTTCGCTTAAATAACACACGATACTAGCAAAAATTATACCGACTTTCAGACAGGAAATCGTGCTCATTAACTACTCGCTTATAAAAATAAATATTAATTCTAGCTGAAGACTTTAGTATGCAATGATCGATAAACGCATATTATGAGGGGACACCAAAAGGAAGAACAGGATGGAATTCCTATCTCAACATCCGAATCTGGCCTAGCGATCCCATTGTGGCTGTGGCTTCATCCGGCGTATGGTGTCCTGGCGGTTACACACAAATGAAAAGTTATTTCAGCGATGTTGGCTATGGCACCTATACTCGGGGCAAACTTAACCTGTCATTGGAAGGAAAGCTACAGAGTGTATACTTCCACTGCATAAAATAATTCCGGTCTAAAAGCTCATACACCAGCTTCAACTGCCATTTAAGCCACGGATGGCTTAGTGGTTAGCGAGTCAGATTATCAATGCAAGGTCCTCAGGTTCAAGCCTGAGCTGATCTTTCGGAGATGGTGTGATTTACTAACAATCGCTGAATATCCGCCGTGCATCGGACGAGCACGTTAAGTGACGGCCCCCAGGCTGAACCCACTGGTTAAATGGGTTTCCTTTTCTATGCCCCCCCCCTGAAATTTTCTCACCCTTCTATGTGCAATATCGTACTTGTACGGTGGCGCCATCTACTGTACTCTAATCCCACTACAAACTGTTCTGTCAAAGTCGCTAGACTTGCTCTCATTCCTTCCGTTTCTGTGTGCAACATCGTACTTGCACGGTGGCACCATCTACTGTACTCTAATCTCACTACAAACTGTTCTGTCAAAGTCGCTAGACTTGCTCTCATTCCTTCCGTTTCTGTGTGCAACATCGTACTTGCACGGTGGCACCATCTACTGTACTCTAATCTCACTACAAACTGTTCTGTCAAAGTCGCTAGACTTGCTCTCATTCCTTCCGTTTCTGTGTGCAACATCGTACTTGCACGGTGGCACCATCTACTGTATTCTAATCTCACTACAAACTGTTCTGTCAAAGTCGCTAGACTTGCTCTCATTCCTTCCGTTTCTGTGTGCAACATCGTACTTGCACGGTGGCACCATCTACTGTACTCTAATCTCACTACAAACTGTTCTGTCAAAGTCGCTAGACTTGCTCTCATTCCTTCCGTTTCTGTGTGCAACATCGTACTTGCACGGTGGCACCATCTACTGTACTCTAATCTCACTACAAACTGTTCTGTCAAAGTCGCTAGACTTGCTCTCATTCCTTCCGTTTCTGTGTGCAACATCGTACTTGCACGGTGGCACCATCTACTGTACTCTAATCTCACTACAAACTGTTCTGTCAAAGTCGCTAGACTTGCTCTCATTCCTTCCGTTTCTGTGTGCAACATCGTACTTGCACGGTGGCACCATCTACTGTACTCTAATCTCACTACAAACTGTTCTGTCAAAGTCGCTAGACTTGCTCTCATTCCTTCCGTTTCTGTGTGCAACATCGTACTTGCACGGTGGCACCATCTACTGTACTCTAATCTCACTACAAACTGTTCTGTCAAAGTCGCTAGACTTGCTCTCATTCCTTCCGTTTCTGTGTGCAACATCGTACTTGCACGGTGGCACCATCTACTGTACTCTAATCTCACTACAAACTGTTCTGTCAAAGTCGCTAGACTTGCTCTCATTCCTTCCGTTTCTGTGTGCAACATCGTACTTGCACGGTGGCACCATCTACTGTATTCTAATCTCACTACAAACTGTTCTGTCAAAGTCGCTAGACTTGCTCTCATTCCTTCCGTTTCTGTGTCCTGCCCAAAAGGCGATCTCGCTGTAGGGGACTGGGACCTAAACTGAACTCACTGTGGACGGAAGTCCTACAAGAAAATGACAAATGTCATATTCAACTGGCACTTAAAAAGAACACAGATGTTCAATACGTTCTGCGTGTGTGCATTTGAAATATTCAGATCTCAGTTTCAGCGGCATTTCTAAAAAAATACAGATATTCGTGTTTTGGTGACGTCACTGATGGTTCTCTGTCACAGCATTCTTGTTTGGGTTAGAGTTAAGCTGTCAACCCAGGGGATATTTACTGCTGTGGGGGGTCATTAGCAGAAGGAAGAGGGCGAAAAAAGTGTTTCCGAGGGCTTTTCGCGTTTCTCCCCCTGGTTTCTCCTTCTTGATTGCTGTTTTAAAACACTCTCCTGTCTTTTCGGTTTTTTTTTCGAATGGCATCTGCCGGTCACTCGAGTGTATTTCAGCCGCGTAAAACTGGGAAACCATTACGAAGCTCTGCTAAGGTGATCGTTATGAATGTTTTCACTAAATTGATGGAAAAACACTCGCCGAATAAATCGGAAAATGAAATAACAGTTCTTACGGCAAAACTCACTGAGGTTTCAAGTCGCACCATTGCGAGAAGGAAGGTTGAATTTAGTATTGAAGTACCTCAGATCCATCGGCAATTTATTTCTCCAAATTAAAATACAATTCTCGCTTGGCTTACATAGAACGTTTTCTCGAAATTAGTTTGGAGTTCCCAATTCAGTTCTCAATATAGGCCAAGAAACTGCTATCTTTTCCTTTTGAACTTTTGTGCGCAGTTGCCTTAAGGCTGTCTTTGAAAGAGTGTTAGGCTTCATCTTCTGCGACAGATGGCGCAAAATATCACTCCTCGGGCGTAGCTTTTACGTCTTGAGGAATTGCCCCAGCGAATGACTGAAGATCTTACCATATTCAGAATGGAAGCGCTCTCTCGTTGGCTCCACAATGAAAAGACAAAATACGCGTGGTTACGTTTTAACCAATGACATTATTTGGGGGTGGAGCTTACTGGGGAGGCGTGGTTTCTGTCTCAAATTTAATTTTTTTCAGGTAATGTACACATTTTCTCTTTAAAAAATGAACGCACAGTAGAATTTAAGATGATCTATAGAAGACAAGATTGCAATCTCACTTCTGTGCCCATTCTTTGATTTCTATTTGGCCAAGATAATTAAAAAATCAGACAGATATGAGTGATTTCGTTTCTTCAACACAGAAACACTGCCAAGCTAACATCTGGCGCCATCTAGTGCCAAATCGGAATACTTTCGTGTCAGATAAATTGAATTTTAAAAGAAATTCTAACAAATTTTTCGGGAAAATAACTGCGACACGTATTAGCTATGGGTCGTTTTTATTTGTTCTCAAAATTCAAGCTCTACAAAGCAATAGTTTTCGAGAAAATGTGTACAAAAGAATTTGCATTACAGATACACGACAGATTTTCTGTTACACTCATTGAAAGACAGCCTTAAACTCGTATGAACCGGCATGGAAATTCAGACAAATGAAAGAGTTCCTTCCACTGCCACACATAATTCGGAAACTTGGAAAACTGCCGCACATTCAAAGTGTTCCTCGGAGGAACAGCAATTTGTGTCCGGCGCATGAATGAAAAACATGTGGCAATTTTATTTATTTTTTTTTTTTTTTGACTGGAGGTTTAACGACCACCGTGAGCAACTCAATGGGCTATAAGCGGTCGCCCGTCCCTAATTTAGGGTCACTGGTTCCAGGGAAGGGAGAGAGCCAGTGCCGTAAGACAAACACAACATCCATGCCTGACCGGGATTCGAACCCGAACCCCTTACGGACGAATGATCAGAGGCCAACACCTTAGACCACTGCGCCACCGGTGCGGCGTGGCAACTTTCCAAGTTGCTGAAAGATGTGTGGCTGTTTACAGTGAACCCTAAAATATCATTTACCACAGAGACGGGCTCTTGTCCAGTACTTATGGCAACACAGGGTAGTTAAAAATGCATACACATTTAACGGGTGTCTGTTATAAAAAAAAAAATCTAATCAAGGCAAAATTTTGGAAAGAACGAAATTTTACGCATGACTGATGACATGGTAAAAATACTTTTAATTAAATCCCGCAGTTGGGAATCTTCAAGCAGTAAGTATAAATAAATAAAATAAAAAAAAATAGAAAAATATGTGAAAACAAAATTAGGCCACTTAAGACTTCTTCCCGTGTTTAGCAAAGATAATTTCATTTTAAAAGAAAGAAAGAAACGTTACACGTTCTGTAACATCTCAAAAAAAAAAAAAAAAAAAAAAAGAGAGATAGAGAGAAATAAACTGCTTGTCTACCGGTCTGCAAAACGCGCGGGGGTGGGGAGGTGGTTAAAATAGAGGGGTTTGGCAAGGGATCACGGTGACAGACAGACAGCCCTGAGGGCTTGTGGGAGAAGTTTTCCGAGTGGAGGTTAATTACACACCATTAGTGCGGAGTAATACTGGGAGTGAAAAGGTCACCGTAGCTTTGGCCTCACTGCCAGGATAGCTTTTCCCCGAGTATAGGTAGTCACATCTTAAAGTCTCTGGGTTCGCGCCGCTGACCACTTCTGGCCCGGGAGATTTCTCGTCCGGTGGTTGTCTTCCATCCAAGTCTTGGACCACGCACGGATAACCAAAAATGCCGGCAAGGGGTTAAGTCTTACATGGCAGCTCCTAGGTGACAGTCATGAAGCAAAAGTCACCAGCGTTCACGGCAAAATACCAAGTGACAAGTCACAAGGAATAAAAAAGTGAAAGTTGACGCACGTCGTGAAAAAAAAAAAGTGTAGAAGTGATTCTCTTACCTTGTAAAATTTTCGACAACCTAGGAATCCCATCATCCAATCGCAAAACGAGACGCAAGCCTCCTCGAATTAAATATCCAAGTCTAAATTCTACTGGTCAGAGAATTAACATTTCGTTCATCTATTCCATAAAGGAAGGATCTATAGAGTGGAAACAGACATAGGAGCCCATGGAAATTCCTCACATAGAAAGTGGCGCCCCACGGACCTAAAACAGAAGCAAAATGTGACGTGACCCCGTGACGTCAGCAATAGTTGCTACGGCAACCCGGCGCTCGGAGATGATCAGACGAACAACAGACGCGTAAAAACCCAAAAGTTATGAATTCTGTAAGGAAAAGTATACGATCAGTAAGTAATAAGCAAAATAATACCACTTATTAGAAAGCTAGAGGAATTGAAAACCAACAAAAAGAATCTTAAAATTAATAAAGTATTGCGTGTATTCGTCTTAAACACTGCCGGATAGCAAGCCAAAGTCAAAGTAAAAACATTCGTTAGGACAAAAATCACGTGGTTCGTGGGTGTTCCCTGGGAAACCAGCTGTCAATCAACTGTAGTTCTGTTTTAGGTCGCTGGTGCGCTGCAGTCGACTTCATGAGTTTCAGCTTTATACAGCCAGTGTATTCTCTATATATCCTTCCTTTATGGTAAAAACATTCGTTCGGACAAAAATCACGTGGTTCGTGGGTGTTCCCTGGGAAACCAACTGTCAATCAACTGTAGTTCTGTTTTAGGTCGCTGGTGCGCTGCAGTCGACTTCATGACGTCATGAGTTTCAGCTTTATACAGCCAGTGTCTTCTCTATATATCCTTCCTTTATGGTAAAAACATTCGTTCGGACAAAAATCACGTGATTCGTGGGTGTTCCCCGGGAAACCAGCTACAATCAACTGTAGTTCTGTTTTTAGGTCGCTGGTGCGCTGCAGTCGACTTCATGACGTCATGAGTTTCAGCTTGATACAGCCAGTGTCTTTATATATCCTTCCTTTATGGTAAAAACATTCGTTCGGGCAAAAATCACGTGGTTCGTGGGTGTTCCCTGGGAAACCAGCTGTCAATCAACTGTAGTTCTGTTCTAGGTCGCTGGTGCGCTGCAGTCGACTTCATGACGTCATGAGTTTCAGCTTGATACAGCCAGTGTCTTTATATATCCTTCCTTTATGGTAAAAACATTCGTTCGGACAAAAATCACGTGGTTCGTGGGTGTTCCCTGGGAAACCAGCTGTCAATCAACTGTAGTTCTGTTTTAGGTCGCGGGTGCGCTGCAGTCGACTTCATGAGTTTCAGCTTTAAACATCCAGTGTCTTCTCTATATATCCTTCCTTTATGATCTATTCGTTAGGGGATAAAAAATGGCTACACTTTCCCGCGTAAATTCCAACCAATCGCCTCCGCTGGGAACAGCTCTTCAAGTTACGTTAGCTGCATGATATAATCACCGGGCCATAAATCCTAACCCAATAAAACTGTTAGTTTCGGTTCCAAAAAGTCTGCAGTCGACCCAACGTATTGTGGATGCTAGACAAGGCGGACATTTTAATGACCCAATAAAATATACACTACAAAGCCGAACCGTCCAGGGTGACGACACCGTTGTCTAGTCTTACACTATGCAACGTCTGGTGTGATCCCACTGGCATTACCTAAGTACCCATGGGAGAGGGGGAGGAAGAAAAAAAAGAAACAGTATAAAACGTACTTTCCTAAAAAAATTCATTACCCGAATTAATAAAAAAAGAATAAATAAACGAATAAATAAATAAAGAAAGAAATAATTAAAGAAATAAATAAATTCGGAAACTGATTTTCCACCTGTATGTGAAGCTTCGCGGTAGCGAGCGCTGTCACAACTTGTTCGAAGTTCTAATAAAAACGTTTTCATGAAATATAATATGCAATTGTTTTGTGCTTTTTTACGCTTTCCAACCGTAGGTTGAAGAAGCGTATATGCTCCAGCTTTGCCTGTCCGTCCGCACGATAACTCACGTGAAAATGGTTCGATTTCGACGAAATTTTAGTATGTGGTAGGGTACCACCTGGGGACGAACCCTGTTGAAAATGGGCGAAACAGGGTCAAAGGTCAGGACATAGGAGCGGGATCCATTCCATTGCTATGCGTCATAACTTGCGTAAAAATGGTTCGATTTCGACGAAATTTTAGTATGTGGTAGGGTACCACTGGGGACGAACCCTGTTGAAAATGGGCGAAACAGGGTCAAAGGTCAGGACATAGGAGCGGGATCCATGCGTCATAACTTGCGTAAAAATGGTTCGATTTCGATGGAATTTCAGTATGAGGTAAGGAACCACTTGAGAACGAACCCTGTTGAAAATGGGCGAAATGGGGTCAAAGGTCAGGACATAAAAGCGGGATCCATTTCATTGCCTTCATGCGTCATAACATGCGTAAATATGGTTCGATTTCGATGAAATTTTAGTATGCGGTAGGGGACCACCTGGGCACAAACCCTATTGAAAATGGGCGAAATGGGGTCAAAGGTCAGGCAGGACATAAGAGCGGGATTTGTTCCATTGCCCTTATGCGTCATAACTTGAGTAAAAATGGTTCGATTTCGATGAAATTTTAGTATGAGGTTCGATTTTCGATGAATTTTTAGTATGTGGTAGGGAGCCACTGGGGACGAACCCTATTGAAAATGGGCGAAATGGGGTCAAAGGTCAGGACACTGGAGTGGGATGCATTCCATTGCCCTTGTGCATCCATCATAACTTACCTAAAAATGTTTCGATTGCGACAAAACGTTCTCATGTTGTTCCTGAGGTATAGTGAACCGGTTCTGTTGAATATCAACGAAATGGGGTCAAAGGTCAGGACACAGGAGCGAGATTTATTCCACAGCCATTATCCTCATAACTTGAGTAATAACTTCTGGTATGTTGGAAAGCGTATCATAATCAATTCACTCCATGATTTTAAATCGGTTTTTAGATCTGTTTTTGGTATGTTTTTTTTTTTTTTAAAGAACAAAACATGCAACGTAAAAACTTGCTTTTTCAGGAGCATTTAGTCATTTTTCTTTTTTTGTTTTCAGGCCATTTCGCAAAAAATTTGTTTGATAGATGTCATCATATATATGTATATATTATTCATCAACAAGTAAATTTGTGTAAGTAAATGCTATTGTTGTGTCTTGATTACTCGCAGCACATAGAACTCAGCCTAATGATGGATATTCTTCCTAAAATTAATCAAGAAATTGGAAGTTGCCTTTTTGTCCAACATTTTGCAATGTTCCTTTACTTTGTTCCGTTTTTTTTGTTATTTTTTAGAACACTGTGTGTTGTTTGCATGTATTCAAATATAGTTTAGCACTCTTATTTGAATATTTTACCACATAATTAGAATCATTTAGTTCATTACGTACTATGCATATGTTTATGTCAACATGTTATTTAACATATTGTTAGCCGGCTTTTATACACAGTGCGTCAAATAATTTTTAAGACTAGGTCTGTAAAATGAAATAGAAACAAGAAATTATAATTTGTTTTGGTTTGTTATTCAAAATAAGTCCCTCCGGCTTCAACACACTTGTTACAGCGATTTAATAATGATTCGAATGCCTGTTCCAGTTCACTTTGCGGAATTGCCTCCAAAGCACGCGTCGAAGCTGTTTGTATGGTGGAAATATCATCAAAATAACACCCTTTTAACGACATTTTAAGTTTTGGGAATAAAGAAAAGTCGCTGGGTGCTAAATCAGACGAATACGGTGGATGATTCAACACACAGACATTTTTTTCGCCAAAAATCTACGAACAAGAAGTGAGGTGTGACTGGGTGCATTATCGTGCAACAAACACCAACTGTTTTCATCCCGATATTCTGGACGAATGCGACGAATTCTGCCCATCAAACGCCTCAAAACATTTAAATAAAACTCCCCAGTAATTGTTTGTCCACTTGGAACAAATTCTTTGTGGATAATACCCTTACTATCGAAGAATGTAATTAGCATTGTTTTGATTTTCGATGGAAATTTTCTTGTTTTTTTGGCTTGTGGCGAGTTTTTTGACTTCCATTCCGAACTTTGTCGCTTTGTTTTAGGATCATATTGAAAACACCATGTTTCATCACCTGTAACAATCGATTTTAAGAAGTTTGGATCATTTTCAGCGGCTGAAATGATGTCTCTGCAATGTGCACTTCTCCTTGATTTTTGTTCATTGGTTAACGTGTGTGGAACAAATTTAGCACAGACTTTTGTTTTGCCCAAATCTTCATGCAGGATGGTTCGAATCGTTTCTTTGTTGATGTTTAAAGACTCTTCCATCATTCTTAGAGACGCACATCGATTGCTTGCCATGAAATCACGCCCTTTTTCAATAATCTCAGGTGTCCTAGATGAACTTGGTCTTCTGGTATGCTTATCATCTTCTAGCGTCCAAAAAAAAATTTGTGCCACAGGTAAACATTTGATCTACTTAAACAAAACTCACAGTAAACTTGTTTCATCATTTGGTACGTTTCTGAGGCACTTTTACCAAGTTTTGCGTTAAATTTAATAACAGCCCTTTGTTCCATCTTAATAATTGAACATGAAAAAAATTTGACTTCTCTAATGAACGGCCGTTTCGTTTGAATTACTTTAACATCTGCGCAGTACTTTTGGCAGAAAGCAAGCAGATGGTCACGGTTTATAACGCATTCGTGATTACACTGGTGGCGCCACCGTAGGCTGAAATGTAGCACCAGTCTTAAAAATTCTTTGACGCACTGTGTATGTATGTATACAGTATACGCATATTATTATTATTAATTTACTGTATTTTTAGCACGCCTTTTGTGAAAATAAAATAAAAAAAAACATGTTTATGTTATCACTTTCTCCGTCCGTCTGTTTGTCCGAGTGTGGACACAATATCTGGGCACCGATTAGCTCCATTTGAAAAAAATTTTTTGCCTTGGTAAGCTTGAAATGTAAGAGCGATGAACCTTGCTTTCGCGTTTTTGCACGGCGCCAAAGGGCAGAAATGCAGATGCTATCGACTTCAACATACATTTTATTCAGTGTTACTACTTCTGAATATCAGATTAAAAAGATTCATTCGATAACATTTGTAACAAAGACTATTTTGGGTGCAGTTTCCTTTTTCAAGTAATGCACAGTTTTCCGCTATAAAGTTCAATTGCGATTTCCCCGATATCTCTGCTTCTAAAAGTCAGATTTAAAAAAAATCATTTTGCGTCGGATAGACTCCGGGTGGGATATGTTCTGCACATATAATTTCGAATTTTTGTAAAGAATGGTTTTTTTGGTCACTAGGGGCGTAAGTGTACATTTTTGTTTCTGACATACAGTATTTGCAGCAACACCTGCGCTTCTGAAAGCTCGATTTAGAACATTCTTTCACGGTCAGATACCTCTCGCCAGGTCAAACATTTTGAGAATACCTAGTGCTGAAAAAAGTGAATAATTTTCCCGTTAGCGGCGTAGATGTATATCTTATCGATATATCTGCTTTTAACGGACATATCTGAAAAAGAAAAAAAAATGTCTGAGAGCATTTCGAGTGCAAACTCTTTTGAGTGTAAGTTCTCCCTAGGGGCGCAAATGCCTTATCGGTTTTTGTTAATATGGCTGTTTTTAAAAGTTCCATCAAAAAAATTCTTTGAACGCAGAATACTATTTACTTTGTGGAACACTTTGCCTGTACTTGTGAAGTTTTGTAATTCATACTTCTGGTGTTAGTTGATGTTAGTGTGTACTTCTGTTTGATGCTGTATCTCTGAAAAGCCGTTTTGATTTTTTGTTTTTCTGAAAAGCCATTTTAAAAAAATTTCTTTTTTTACTGTATGTCGTTCGTCACAAAAAAGGTAGAGAATATTATTATTATTATTATTATTATTTTGAATAGCGCACGGTCTACACGCTAGGGGGACACAAATGTCAAACCCTTTTTTCTCCTTATCTCTGCTTCCAACTGACGTATTTGAAAAAAAATATTTCCCCGATATAGCTTTCTTTGTTGCAAAAAATACCTTTCACATATTTTCAATTTTTTTTTTGCGTTGTTCAAAACTTTTTTCGCTAGGGCGTAAAGTTAAATCATGTTTTCCTTTATATCTGTTTTTCTTACTGTTCGATATAAAAATCACTTTGTCTCTGCTATGTTCCTATTTTCGTAACAGATTCTTCAATCGCTAGCGGGGAAAAGAAACTGTTTCTCTTTCTAAATGTTTTATCAATTGCACGAGTGCAATCGATTTTTTTTTTTTTTATATTTTCTGCAATGGGTTCTATTGACTACGAATAACTTCGACATATTTTATTCGTGTCGGAGAGGATTCAAAAGACAGGCTCATCACAACCGAAAATTCAGTGTCGTCTTTCTTGTTATATGTACAGTACGTGGGTGTAAATGTAGTCAGGTTTTTCTGTGTGTGATCCTTTCTTTAACCAGTTGTGCCCAACGAAAATGACCTAAATTAAAGCTTACTTCATATAACATGCAAATAGATAATGTCTATATCTATCTATCTATAATCAGGAAGATTGTTAAAATTACATCAAACAAAGATCTTCGCTCTTTCCACATTTATAAGTGAGTCACGGAAAAATTCTCATTGGCCGCCACCGGGAGTCAAACTCAGGGTCTTCCAGTTACGCGCCGGATATGCTTCCGCTACACCACAGCGGCCTCGAATTCCTCCAGACTCACACACGCTAACTGCCAAGCCAAGTTGGCAGGTTGCTTCTTGGAGCCCCGCACAATGCTGGGGATTCACCAAAGATGGTAAGCAGCAACTGAACAAATAATTAGAAGGCGAATGAATAATTAATACAGACATTTAACGTGGACCAGG
Organism: Macrothele yani; assembly: GCA_039090855.1. Classification (NCBI taxonomy): domain Eukaryota; kingdom Metazoa; phylum Arthropoda; class Arachnida; order Araneae; family Macrothelidae; genus Macrothele; species Macrothele yani. The sequence goes on along the minus strand of CM077033.1, from coordinate 110,717,422 downwards.
AACATCAAACAAAGATCTTCGCTCTTTCCACGTTTATGAGTCACGGAAAAATTCTTATTGGCCTCCACCGGGAGTCGAACTCAGGGTCTTCCAGTTACGCGCCGGATATGCTTCCGCTACACCACAGCGGCCTCGAATTCCTCCAGACTCACACACGCTAACTGCCAAGCCAAGTTGGCAGGTTGCTTCTTGGAGCCCCGCACAATGCTGGGGATTCACCAAAGATGGTAAGCAGCAACTGAACAAATAATTAGAAGGCGAATGAATAATTAATACAGACATTTAACGTGGACCAGGAACATCAAACAAAGATCTTCGCTCTTTCCACGTTTATGAGTCACGGAAAAATTCTCATTGGCCGCCACCGGGAGTCAAACTCAGGGTCTTCCAGTTACGCGCCGGATATGCTTCCGCTACACCACAGCGGCCTCGAATTCCTCCAGACTCACACACGCTAACTGCCAAGCCAAGTTGGCAGGTTGCTTCTTGGAGCACCGCACAATGCTGGGGATTCACCAAAGATGGTAAGCAGCAACTGAACAAATAATTAGAAGGCGAATTAATAATTAATACAGACATTTAACGTGGACCAGGAACATCAAACAAAGATCTTCGCTCTTTCCACGTTTATGAGTCACGGAAAAATTCTTATTGGCCTCCACCGGGAGTCGAACCCAGGGTCTTCCAGTTACGCGCCGGATATGCTTCCGCTACACCACAGCGGCCTCGAATTCCTCCAGACTCACACACGCTAACTGCCAAGCCAAGTTGGCAGGTTGCTTCTTGGAGCCCCGCACAATGCTGGGGATTCACCAAAGATGGTAAGCAGCAACTGAACAAATAATTAGAAGGCGAATTAATAATTAATACAGACATTTAACGTGGACCAGGAACATCAAACAAAGATCTTCGCTCTTTCCACGTTTATGAGTCACGGAAAAATTCTTATTGGCCTCCACCGGGAGTCGAACTCAGGGTCTTCCAGTTACGCGCCGGATATGCTTCCGCTACACCACAGCGGCCTCGAATTCCTCCAGACTCACACACGCTAACTGCCAAGCCAATTTGGCAGGTTGCTTCTTGGAGCCCCGCACAATGCCGGGGATTCACCAAAGATGGTAAGCAGCAGATTAAGAAATAATTAGAAGGCGAATGAATAATTAATACAGACAGTTGACGTGGACCAGGAACATGAAACAAAGATCTTCGCTCTTTCCACGTTTATAAGTGAGTCACGGAAAAATTCTTATTGGCCTCCACCGGGAGTCGAACCCAGGGTCTTCCAGTTACGCGCCGGATATGCTTCCGCCAATGAGAATTTTTCCATGACTCACTTATAAATGTGGAAAGAGCGAAGATCTTTGTTTGATGTTCCTGGTCCACGTTAAATGTCTGTATTAATTATTCATTCGCCTTCTAATCATTTCTTCAGTTGCTGCTTACCATCTTTGGTGAATCCCCAGCATTGTGCGGGGCTCCAAGAAGCAACCTGCCAACTTGGCTTGGCAGTTAGCGTGTGCGAGTCTGGAGGAATTGGAGGCCGCTGTGGTGTAGCGGAAGCATATCCGGCGCGTAACTGGAAGACCCTGGGTTCGACTCCCGGTGGCGGCCAATGAGAAATTTTCCGTGACTCACTTATAAACGTGGAAAGAGCGAAGATCTTTGTTTGATGTTCCTGGTCCACGTTAAATGTCTGTATTAATTATTCATTCGCCTTCTAATCATTTCTTCAGTTGCTGCTTACCATCTTTGGTGAATCCCCAGCATTGTGCGGGGCTCCAAGAAGCAACCTGCCAACTTGGCTTGGCAGTTAGCGTGTGCGAGTCTGGAGGAATTGGAGGCCGCTGTGGTGTAGCGGAAGCATATCCGGCGCGTAACTGGAAGACCCTGGGTTCGACTCCCGGTGGCGGCCAATGAGAAATTTTCCGTGACTCACTTATAAACGTGGAAAGAGCGAAGATCTTTGTTTGATGTTCCTGGTCCACGTTAAATGTCTATATTAATTGTTAAAATTACGTTGATGATGTGTTACCTCTAGGACATTATTTGTTTAGGACTACACCACTGAATACATGTATATAACCAGGACTTTTTTTTCTGCCGGTATGCGCCAGTGCGCATACCGGTGAACTTTTTCAAGGAAAGCGCTTCTAAAAATTTAGCAAGCAAAAAGTTAGCTCGGTACGCAATCCATCGTCAATTGAGCCAATCAAATTAATTTGATTGTATCACCAACAAGGCTATCAATACAGCTGCAGCGTGTAAGTTCACTAATGTATATTAAGTTCGTAAGTCCTCCTCTATGTGTTTTGACTTTTACCTTTCATGAATTCTTAGTTCCTGAAAAGTAGACGTCTAGCAACTCACGCCAAGAGCAAAATTAGGACATGAAAATAGCGGTAATAATGCATTAATGGATTTTTTGGAATCCTCTGTGATAAAAGGTACTCATATTTGTTGTTATTATTATTAAATAATTTAAATTTATTGTTAATAATTATTATTATCGTTTACCTTGTACTGGTGAAAACAGTAGAGTAACGTAAAGGGATGGGATGACAAAATACTGGTAAACTTTATTTTAGAAAAAAACGCGCTGTATATAACAATTAAATTGGTAAGGTATATCATTATCATCATCGTCAACCATTATCAATCTACTGCTGGACGAAGGTCTCCCCAAGTTTCCTCCATAACGGTCTGTCTTGTACCAGTCTCCTCCATGTCACTCCTGCATACTTTCGAATTTCATCCACCCATCTCCCATGTGGTCTTCTTCTGAGTCTTTTCCTGTCCCTTGGAATCCAATCTAAAATTTCGGCTGTTCATCGATGGTCTGTCCTTCTGGCAGTACGTCCAGCCCATTGCCATTTCAGGGATTTAACTCTGATCATGATATCTTCCACTCTTGTCATATTTCGGATCCACGAGTTCCTGTTCTTATCTCTCCTGGTTACACCAAGCATGCACCTCTCTATGCTGCTTTGAGTTGTCTGCAGCCTTTGTATGTCTCTTTTAGTTACGGTACACGTCTCTGCACCATACGTAAGCACTGGAAGGATGCATTGATCAAACACCTTTCTTTTAAGACACAATGGCATATTGCTCTTGAAAATTATGCTGTTTCTCCCAAAAGCTCTCCAGGCAAGTTTTGTACGCCGATTAATTTCTTCATCAATGTGACCCTCACTTGATATCTGCTGTCCGAGATAAACGTACGTGTCTGTTATCTCCAGCTTTTCTCCATCAATCGATAAATCTTCATTTCATGAAAAAGCATTGAACATCACTTTTGTCTTCTGAAAGTTCATTATTTTTAATCCCACTTCCTTACTCTTGTGAGCAAGTTCCTGGATCATACTCTGAAGCTCTGATGGGGTAGTTGCAAAAATGACTATGTCATCAGCAAAACGAAGGTGGGTTAGATAATCTCCATTAATCTTTATCCCTTTGTTTTCCCAGTTCCGTGATTGAAAGGCATTTTCCAATGTGGCATTAAAGAGCTTCGGAGATATGGTGTCACCTTGTCTCACTCCTTTTCCGAGTTTTATGTGTATTGTATTTTCAAACAGCCGAATCTTTGCACTTGCATTTTCATAGATGTTATTAATAATATTAATGTATGCATCTTCAATACCGCAGGATTTCAGAGCCATTGTGACTGCTGATGGTTTCACTGAATCAAACGCCTTTTCATAATCGATAAAAGCCATGCACAATGGATGTTCATATTCCCTCGCTCTTTCAATTAGTTCTGTCAGTACGTGGATATGATCTATTGTGCTGTAGCCACTCCTGAATCCAGCTTGTTCTCTCGGTTGAGCCATGTCCAGTGTCACCTTCAAGCGGTGTGAAAGAACTTTAGTGAAGATTTTATAAACCACTGATAGGAGGCTGATAGGTCTGTAGTTCCTGAGATCCTCAACGTCACCTTTTTTATGTAGCAGGATCATTGTACCGTTGTTCCAATCCTCAGGAATCTCCCCTTCATTAAGGCATCGAGTGAAAAAGTTCTGCTGGGAGGACTGGAAGAACTCTGGTACCTTTCATGATGTCTGGAGTATATGTATCATCCCTTTCATATAATTTGGAGTAGAAATCTTTCACTCTTGTCGAAATAGAAAATATTAGGTATTCCAAGTTATAAAATGAACCTATTTTAATCAATGTTCAAATTTTCATCCTTGGGAACGCATTAATTGGGAAGAAAAAAGATGGCGCGACCTGTACTTTGATGACGTCAGTATACAAACAAATGTTGGATTGCATAATTATGGTTATGTTTTAGAAAATATTAGGTTTTCCAAGTTACAAAATGAAGCTATTTTAATCGATGTTCAAATTTTCATCCTTGGGAACGCATAAATTGTCCAGAAAAAAGATGGCGCGACCTGTACTTTGATGACGTCAGTAGACAAACAAATGTTGGATTGCATAATTATGGTTATGTTTTAGAAAATATTAGGTATTCCAAGTTATAAAATGAACCTATTTTAATCGATGTTCAAATTTTCATCCTTGGGAACGCATTAATTGGGAAGAAAAAAGATGGCGCGACCTGTACTTTGATGACGTCAGTAGACAAACAAATGTTGGATTGCATAATTATGGTTATGTTTTAGAAAATATTAGGTATTCCAAGTTATAAAATGAACCTATTTTAATCGATGTTCAAATTTTCATCCTTGGGAACGCATTAATTGGAAAGAAAAAAGGTGGCGCAACCTGTATTTTCATGACGTCAGCAGTCAAACAAATGAGCGGATCCTATTAAAGTTTTATGACGTCACACTTTTGCTAGCAGATGGCTGCGATTCCCATCTGCCTCATTACGTCACGCGTTGTGTGCGTATGTTCGTCTGCATGATAACTCACGTAAAAATAGTTTGATTTCGATGAAATTTTAGTATGTGGAAGGGAATCACCTGGGAAGGAACCGTATTGAAAGTGAACGAAATGGGGTCAAAGGTGAGGACATAGGAGCTGGATCCATTCCACTGTTCTTATGCGTCATAACTAACGTAAAAAGGTTCAATTTCGATTAAATACTAGTATGTGGTAGGGGATCGCCTGGGGACAAACCCTATTGAAAATTGGTGAAATGAGGGTCAAAGGTCAGGACACAGGAGCGGAATCACTCCCATCGCCATTATGCGTCATAACTTACGTAAAAATGTTTCGATTTGGATGAAATGTTAGTATGTTGTAGGAGCCTGCCTGTGGACGAATCCTATTGAAAATGGGCGAAATGGGTCAAAGGTTAGGACACAGAAGCGGGATCTATTCCATAGCCCTTATGCATCATAACTTACGTAAAATTGCTTCCATTGCGACAAAACTTTATCTTGTTATTTCGGAGGTATACTGAACCAGTTCTGTTGAATATCATCGAAATGGGATCAAAGGTCAGGGAGTAGGAGTGAGATTTATTCCACAGCCATTTTATGATTTCTAGTATGTTGGAAAGCGTATCATAATCAATGCATTGCATGATTTTACTAACTTGTTCATGTTTATCGTAGTAAATATTCATTGCGTTCTAAGAAAGTGCTGTCGTCTTTTTTGCTATGGGCTTTAAAATGGGTAGTGCTTCTGCCTGTAATATTTTCTGGCGTCCGCAACAGGACCAGGTTTCAAACGGATATTCTGTTTCTACCGGAAGCTTTGCGTAATGGTTAATTTGAAAAAACGGCGGCGGCCATTAAGAGCTTAGTTTACAAAGACGGCAAACCTCTTAGGTAAACAGCTTACAGCGGAACGACCTTATGTGGACAAAATAGAACTGCTGGAACATCTTGAAGAGAAGGGTAAGAGGCTTGATATTTTAGATAATTTATTAAAGCAAGAGTTACGGAATATCGAGTGCTATCAAGAATAGTTCGGTCAAGAGTTTGAAACTGTTGACAGTTATAATGAGTATAGATGATCGAACTTCGTGTTAAGGTGAAACGATTTCTATCGAACCTTAGTGATCAAAGGAAAAGAAACTATCGTTTGCTTGAAATTCAGTTTAAAAAAATTGGAGGAGACTTAAAAGACTTAGGATTTGGGGAACAGTTCAGTAAAATCGATGGGGATGGAAGTCTAACTGCCGAAGATAAATTTCAGTATCCGATTCAAGCTACTGTTCCAGCTCCAAGGCCAGAGAAATTGTTGAAAGCTGTCCCCCAACTGCTGATAATTATAGTAAAGCTATTGATCAGTTGAAAAGTCGTTTCGGTAGAGAAAGCACACTTATTGAAGTTTATGTGAGAGACCTACTTAAGTTGGTATTACAAAATGCCCTTAATACGAGGCAAAAATTCGTTTTGGTGAAGCTCTATGATCAGCTAGAAACCCAACTAAGGTCATTGGAATAGCTTGTAGTTACGTGAAATAAGTATTCCGCCACGTTATATCCATTAGTCGAATCGTGCTTGCAGGAGGATATTCATAGAATCTAGGAAAGAAATAGAACTTACTCGGAAATAACAAAAGGTTCAGAGCTTTCACCTTTCCCCGATATTTTGAGTAATCCACTTTCTTCACTAATGAAATTCTTGCTTACTGAAGTGGAGGGTGATGAAAGGATAAAACTGGCGTGATCTGGATTTGTACTGAAATCAAGTTACCGACGCAAACGTTCCAGGAGATGCGAAGAAGAAAATTTTGCTGTGCCTACATTTACAGGAAATAAAGGCGTCGGAAAACCATGAAAAACATTCGCGTATTTTGTGAAAATAATCATGTAAGCTCTGAATGTCAACAGGGCATTGGAATGAGCTTAGAAGGGAAGAAAAAGATTATTATGAAAAAAGGGTTGTTGCTTTATCTGTTTTAGACCTGGGCACACAGCACCAAAATGTAAATTTAAAACAATATGCCTGATTTGTGGTAAAAGGCGCTATGTTATAATGTGCCCAAATTTGGCCAATACAGCAAGCGCTTCTGAAAGACAGCAGCGAGACTGTAAATCAGAATGCACAGAGGGCAAGGTTTTGTCTAACCAAATTTTCCAGCCGAAGTTTTAAATCTTATATAACCGAAAAAGTAGCGGCAAGCATGGAATACGTGAGCCAGGGACAGGAAAAAATTGTGCACAGTTTATTTGGAGGTATAGAATGCTGTCAGAGATCCCATCAGGGCCCGACTTTGGTCAGTTGAGGCCCTGTGCACATCCTATGTCCGGGGCCCCTTGATCAAAAATTTTTGGTCAACTGTTGAAAAGAATATTTTCTGGTAAATATTTTGTTGCACGCAGTTTTTCTACGAGTAGTAGTAAAAGCATTAAAACACATCCCACAGGCTAGTCAATTTTATGGCCAATGTGTCTTGCAATACACGAGCATTCACACCAATTGTATTTCCTCGCACCCGATGAGCTTACAGCTGTAACATTAATTGCTCTGGAATTTTTTTGTTTTATATCATTTACGGAAACAAATAACTATCCTCCCAGAGTTATAATTTAAAACCTCTAGTTTACTATAAATTTAGTGGAAATGATGAACTGATAGTAGTTTAAGCTGTAAAAGTAATCCCTCACAAAGTGTTACAGCTGACCACACTCATTGTGGGATAAATTATTGCAACAGTCCATGTAAATTATTACAACAGCAGCGTTCGAATTACCTGGTCCACTGGCCAGTAAAATTTTCATCGAGACAGTGAATTATTTATGCTACTGATGGCTCAGATGGCCACTATTTTTTTTGTCAGGTTTGTTTTTGGGATTTACAGGTATATAAAGAACTGAACCAAATTTTAAAATATTGAGGTTTGTTTATGGCAGTTTTCGAATTTTTTGAAATTCAGATATTTACTACTCAAAATTCTGAATATCGGAATTGCAGATCATACTTCAATTTTATGAAAATTTTGGACTGCAGGAAACCGAGTTCCAAATCAAAATATTTGGATTAAGACAGCAAAATTTTACCTGGCCAGTAAAATTTTCATCGGGACAGTGAATTATTTATGCTACTGGCCCAGATGGCCACTTTTTTTTTTTGTCTGGTTTGTTTTGGGATTTACAGGTATATAAAGAACTGAACCAAATTTTTAAATATTGGTTTTTGTTTATGGCAGATTTCAAATTTTTTGAAATTCAGATATTTACAACTCAAAATCTGAATATCGGAATTGCAGATCATACTTCAGTTTTATGAAAATTTTGGACTGCAGGAAACCGAGTTCCAAATAAAAATATTTGGATTCAGACAGCATCACTTTTTACCCAAGTAGTGGCCCCAGAGTCTTTTATTATGCTTTCCAACTAGAGGATGAAAACCCATTTACATTCTGGCTTTCTTTGCCCATCTGTCTGAATTCTGCCCACATGGGAGAACCTCCTGCCTTTCACACAGAAGCAAAGTATTTTATGAAGGTGGATTTTGGTATATATATATATAGAGAGTAGTTTGAAGGCCCCCCCAAAATTCTGAGGCTCTGTGCAGGTGCACCGCGTGCACATGCTGAAATCAGGCCCTGGATCCCATCAGAGATATCTCATTTCCATATGCAGCTTAGATGACACAAGTGAGTATAAAATTGAAGTTCTAGATCATTCCTAAAGCTGTGGTGAAATTCAGAGTGTGCCTCATGAACCATGGTTATTGGAGCTCAAAGAACTTTGAGTAACTTCACTGACATAACGAAGCGGTGTATAGAACCTACAGAGATCGAAATTTCGAAATTCTCCTAGGAGCCGATATTGCTGGGAAATTTTTGACAGTTAATGTTCATTCTTTGAAGTGCGCTCCTGTAGCTGTGGAAACATACCTGGATTGGAGGGGGGGCCTGTTTATCCGTGAAGATAGCACATTTCTAGTAACAAGTCTACTTATAAAATATGCAGAAATAGCCAAATTATGAAAACTGGATGTCATCGGCATAACGGACCCAATCGAGAGCAAAAACTGAGATGCAATTCAGGAGAGAATCTATGAAACGTTTCCTTCATACTGTGACGAGGGATTCCGAAGGGGGTATGAAGTATGTTTACCATGGATTGAGGCACATGCTTCACTATCCGACAACAAACAGCTGGCAGAAAAAGATTGAAATCGACTCTAAATAAAATGACCAAAGAGGGTACAGTTGAAGCCTACCAAGAAGTTTTTGACGATTGGTTAGATAACGGTGTAATGGAAGAAGTCACACCCGAGAGTCGCCATTTTTTCTGACATTATATTCAAATTGATCGGAAACTTGAAACTTGGTCGTTCTGGGTGGTGTAGTGGTTAGCATACCCGGGCGTTTTCTGGGAGACGCGGGTTTGAGTCCCGCTCCAGGACGACGAAAATTTTCAAGTTTTCGGATATAATCTGACTTACCATCCTTGTCACATTTACCCCAAAAATCGGATTGCCATCTTCAAAATTTGTATTATATGGCGTAATTCCGTATTTCTTTCATGATTTATCTGCTTCTCCGGGCAAACACGGGATAAGATTCTTAACCTCCAGATTCGCTAAACATGAATGCCGGTTGCTTCGACTATAGTGAATTAGAATCATCTTTGTCTTCAATTGAAAAAAACGTTGAAGACGATTCGGCTGTTGAACTAACCAATCAGAATGCTAATACACAGTCTGTTTATCACGTTACCTTGCCATTCTCTCTGTACGATGCAGCTGATCTGGCTCTATTGCTAAAAAAATCGATTTCAACACTTCTAAATGCTCCAATTTCTGAACTATCTGGTATTGAAGATACAAAATTTCCTTTATATAAAAATAAGCAAATAAACGTCATTTTTCAAAAAACTTTCAGAAGAAAAACCAATAAGTTGGTCATTATAGAGGTTTCATGTCAATAAGTTTATTTTTATCGGAGCACACATTGACCTTTAAGGAGTCATCTGAGAAGTGTTTACTGCAAATAATGGATATTTCTCGTGATCAATACAACTAGTCGGCAAGTTTGACGATGTAATCCTAGAAAATTTGAGATATGTTGGTGCCAAAGTGAATTTTCTGAGATAGTGATTACACTATCTCAGAAAATGCGCACAGAATGATATAATCAATGCTTTAGCAAACCAAGTGTTTAACGATATAAAATTTAGAGCTTAGCGAACATTTAATCAATACTCCGGTTGGATCGAGGCGTGGGGAGAAGAAGAAAATTTATGGTAAAAAAAGGTTTGATCCAGCCATGTGACAATAATTGTCTAGACATATGTCATTTTAAGCTATAAAATAACACATCTATATTTGACTGATAGTTTTTTTTTTAAATCTCCATTCTCCATATAAATTCCACATTCCATTTTGTACGCTACTTGAGAATACCCTTCACACTATATATCTTTTATGCGCTCTGAAAAACCATTCAGTCCAATATTTTAAAAAAAGTGCTCGTGGCGGGTGCCAACAAACATTGTCGCACCAGGTGCCACGAATGCTACAGCCGGCCCTGCCAGCAATTTATAAAGTTCTAACATCCATTTTAACTATGAAGATTAATAATCATTTATAAGAGATAACGGTGTGACGACAGATTAAAAGGATGTTACAGGAAATCTGAGGAATGCAAAGATCAAGTTATTATTGATAATATTGTGGTGAATCGTGTATTTTAAGAAGAAAAGAAACTTGAGCATGGCTCATATTGACTACAAGAAAGCATTTGATTCAATTCCACACGGTTATCTTATAGAAATACTGAATATATCATCACCATCATTGTCAACCATTATCAATCCACTGCTGGACGAAGGTCTCCCCAAGTTTCCTCCACAACGGTCTGTCTTGTGCCAGTCTCCTCCATGTCACCCCTGCATACTTTCGAATTTCATCCACCCATCTCCCATATGGTCTTCTTCTGGGTCTTTTCCTGTCCCTTCGAATCCAATCTAAAATTTCGGCTGTGTCTGTCCTTCTGGCAGTATGTCCAGCCCATTGCCATTTCAGGGATTTAACCCTGATCATGATGTCTTCCACTCTTGTCATTTTTCGGATCCACGAGTTCTTCTTCTTATCTCTCCTGGTTACACCAAGTATGCACCTCTCCATGCTTCTTTGAGTTGTCTGCAGCCTTTGTATGTCTCTTTTAGTTAAGGTCCACGTCTCTGCACCATACGTAAGCACTGGAAGGATGCATTGATCAAACACTTTTCTTTTAAGACATAATGGCATATTGCTCTTGAAAATTATGCTGTTTCTTCCAAAAGCTCTCCAGGCAAGTTTTGTACGCCGATTAATTTCTTCATCAATGTGACCCTCACTTGATATCTGCTGTCCAAGATAAACGTACGTGTCTGTTATCTCCAGCTTTTCTCCATCAATCGATAAATCTTCATTTCTTGTAAAAGCATTGAACATCACTTTTGTCTTCAGAAAGTTCATTTTTAATCCCACTTCTTTACTCTTGTCAGCAAGTTCCTGGATCATACTCTGCAGCTGTGATGGGGTAGTTGCAAAAATGACCTACGTCATCAGCAAAACGAAGGTGGGTTAGATAATCTCCATTAATCTTTATCCCTTTGTTTTCCCAGTTATGTGTTTGAAAGACATTTTCCAATGTGGCATTAAAGAGCTTCGGAGATATGGTGTCACCTTGTCTCACTCCCTTTCCAATTTTTACGTGTGTTGTATTTTCAAACAGCCGAATCTTTGCACTGAATATATATAACGTGGACAATAAGGTCATTCAGTTGCTTCAACAAGCCATTGTGTCAGTGGCAAACAAATCTCTATAAATCAGATCAGATGGAATGAAAACGATCAATTCTAGAAATATCAGAATTAGGAGAGGTATTTTTCAAGAGAACTATCTGTGTGCACTTTGCTTTTGCATAGGCCTTAATCCTCTCAGCCACACACTACGCAGCACGAAATATGGATTCAGTATTAAAGGGGCTAGCGCACAAAGTCATACCACCGGTCTTTTATTACACATGTATTACAGGCAGAAGCATTACCCATATTAAAGCCCGTATCAAAAATGACAATAGCACTTTCTTAGAACACAACGAATATTTACTAAAATAAACATGAAAAACGAATACACCATTTTAGGTTGCACAAACATCAAACAGCCACTTGATTGCTCTTCATCAGGCACGACAAAAACGAACAGCTCCTTCTCGCAGAACGATGTTCGAGATTCTGATTTTATTTTAAAGTCAATAACAAGATGCACGAGGTCTTTATCTCTCTCTTTCGTGGAGCGCAGAGCTCACGCTTCGCCACGCCATCTGCTGGCACTAAAGTTCTTTGCTTGCAACATCCTCCCACATTTGAATTCAGCATATTCTGAGCAGGAACCCAAAATCCTTGTTGCTGATATTAGTAAGACAATCTGTCGGGGGGGGGGGGGGGGGACACACACACACACACACTCTTCGTCCGCTCCGTTTTCTTTGGGGAGATTTAGTAACTCTCAATGCACTTTGGTTGCTCTCTCTTGTTAATCGTATAGCTTCCATATCGTTGAGCATCTTTTCCCTTATCTCGAGTGAAAACAAACTCTGTATCGGACGAACAAGTTCTCCAGATTTTGTTTTTATTTTGGAAACTCTTGCAAGTCCGTATTTTGCAGGATATAATTCAATAACTCTTGTTAGCAGCCAATCAATACATTTCGATTTTGGACCATCAACTTCCATTAACACATCTCCCTTACGTATCAGCACATGCTTTTCTCCACGAGTTCTTAATATTGTAACTGTCCCGGATACTCAGATCGGAATCTCAACCGAAGATTTTCTTGTACCTTTTGATTATACATATATGCTTTATCTGGTTCAAGGCTGTTTTCAAATACAATTGTTGTTTTATGTATCTTTTCAAATTTTTACGATGGTGGCAGTTCAAAGCTATCCACAGCAAAATATCACTGAAACTTTTAATTAACTAACATAAACTGCAGATGGAAAGAAAAGGGAACTTTTTATTTACATTATATTTACAGGCTAATAAAGTAGTTTGTTCTTGAGTGTTTCACATTTCCCTTTTGCCTTTCTTTTCCTAAGTGAAAGAGGAGAAATACAACATGTGAGAACATGGTACACTTACGAAATTTTAAAAATGTATGCAGCACAAATTAGATATACAACATTTAATAATATACATAAGCTACTATAATGCCTGTTCCAAATGGCAGTCAAGGTACAATAGTATGAAATAGCTGATGACAATGATACACCTACTATAGTGATACCCTTCTCACAAATGACAATGAATCACCAGATATTTATGTGGCTTCTTAATTTTTTTAATCATTTATGTACCAATACATGAAGTATAGTCTTTAAGTTATGTGATTGCATTAACTAAGGTAATATGAATAATGGGAACACACACAGTTGCCTGTTATAACAAAACGAAACCCAATAAGATATTAAAAAATGAGAAATAATCACTAAATCGAATGCATGTTGAGAATGAGAAAAGTATTACATAGGTAGCTCCTCACAGAGTGCATTTTTCAAAATTCATTGCAAAAAAAAATATGTGCTAAGAATTCATGCCACCAAAGAATAAAAGAAAAACCACAAGAATGTAGTAGACTTTGGTCCAATGCTTTCAGAATTTTCTTTGTTCCTTTTTCTTAATACTCTTTTTTTTTATTAAAACATTTAGTTTTTTTTTTTTTTTTTTTGGAGGTTTAACGACCGCCGTGAGCAACTCAATGGGCTATAAGCAGTCGCCCGTCCCTAATTTAGGGTCATTGGTTCCAGGGAAGGGAGAGAGCCAGTACCGTAAGACAAACACAACATCCATGCCTCACCGGGATTCGAACCCGGACCCCTTACGGACGAATGATCAGAGGCCAGCGCCTTAGACCATTGCGCCACCGGGGCGGCTTTTAATTAGTTTACTCAGGATTTGAGAAGTTGGAGGTTCAATGTTCAGGAAAAACGTAATCAAGGAATGAAACAATTTTGATCAGCAAATGGTTTGCAGCATATTTATTGCAGAACTTCTTCAACAGGAACAAAATGGGTCTTCTGGGTCTTCTTGCAGTTTTCTGTAGTGACAGAAAACTGCATTTAATGCATTCTGCAGTGTAACAAGGCATCACCTAGGGGGGCAATGCCTGGGACATAGTTTGGGGCTGCCACTGGGAAGCTCACAGCCTCCCCAACGAAAGACTAAACAAATGCAATAAACACGTCATATTTGAAAAAAAAAAAAAATCATGTTTTACACTTAAAGTGCTACATATCAATCTCAATGAGAGGAAAACCCCATAAAGTCAGCTGATTTAAGATCATATCCATCAAGCCATCAATAAGGAAATCAGTAAGTTTCAAAACATGGCAACGTTTTTTTACAGAAGCCTGTTTAAGACACTGCACAAATTTTACGATGAAAAATTAGTGACCTTTTGCAGAATTAGCGTTGTCCAGTTTTATGCATGACCTTCGCAATGCTAGATTAAAGGTTACAATATTGGATGGGACATAAAAGGAGAGAGTTTGAGGAGAATAAGAGACGAGGGGCAGGAACTCTTATAGACACATGCGCACACACAAATACATAGTTTTCTTTGCAAATTTGCAAACTAAAATAACACTTTCCTAGAAAAGAAAAACACATGAGAAGTTTAATAAACCTTTGTTTTTACAGAGGATTCTAGGATTGTGAGTGCATCCATTTGAATCCTAGGATTGTGAGTGCATCCATTTGAATCCTAGGATTGTGAGTGCATCCATTTGAATCCTAGGATTGTGAGTGCATCCATTTGAATCCTAGGATTTGAGTGCATCTATTTGAAACCTAGGATTGTGAGTGCATCCATTTGAATCCTAGGATTCTGAGTGCATCCATTTGAATCCTAGGATTCTGAGTGCATCTATTTGAAACCTAGGATTGTGAGTGCATCTATTTGAAACCTAGGATTGTGAGTGCATCTATTTGAAACCTAGGATTGAGTGTGCATCCATTTGAATCCTAGGATTGTGAGTGTATCCATTTGAATCCTAGGATTGTGAGTGCATCCATTCGAATCCTAGGATTGTGAGTGCATCCATTTCAACGGTCAATATGCGTCAAATCCTTTATATCTCTTATCAGCGCTATGACATCACGAACAAATTCGGCAATCCAAAATTTGCATACGCACAAGACGTCTTACTGTATCCCGCACTTATGCTAATTTCCACATTTTCCTGCCTTCCATTTTATGGTTGCTATCGTTGCTATTGTCATCCGTCCTTAGCAATTGTCCGGCAGTGTGTTTTCTTTTTTCTCTAACACAGGTCCTTAATCTTTTAATTTCACAAGTTTGGCCTTAATCTTTATAGCTTATTGGTTTGATAAGATGGCCTTATCTTTATAGCCTATTGGCTTGATTTTAATTAAGAAATTTTGGTGTAACATTGTTGATTTTATATGTTGTTAGGAAGTTCAGGTGCTCAACTTCTCTGCATGATTGGATTCTATTCTTTTTAAAACTCTTGATAATCTGGACATTCATTTTTTCTCATTAATTGGTTCAACCTGTGTAACTCCGAGTCACCCTACAATTGATGAAATGCTTAAAAAATACAAAAAAATCCACAAATAACACCAACGTTAAACCCAAGACAGAAAGAAAATTTGGAGGTAAATTCCCCTACATACCTCCACTTGCAAATATTTTAAAGAAGGAATGCACGAAAGAAAACTTGATACTAGCGGAGAAAGTCATAGATAACGAAGCCATATTATATTGACAACAGGCAACGAAAAAAGATTGATTCTAGAAAAAGCACGAGTATACTGCATACCAACAAGACACCCTACTGATACAGAGAGAATTAATGAAAAGAGTAAAATATACATAGAAAGTACCAAAAGATTTCAAACAAGACTGGCAGAACACATATCTAACTGGAATAAAAAAGAAAAGAAAACATCTTTAATACAACATTGTATTGAAAAGGAGGCAATCCCTGATCGGCAGGGAGCTAAATTAATAACATCGCATAAAACTAAGGCCCAAATTTTAACATCAGAGGTAGTTATTATTGAAAAAACCAGAGAAAAAAAAATTGTAATTACAACTACCCAATAGACCTTCCATACGCATGGAGATATTCATTGAGCACGAAAAGGAGAAAGAACAAGAAAAAAGCCAAAATAAAAAGTTTAAGACCAAGACAAGTACTAAATTGGTCGACGTACGGAAGATGGCAACACTAGATCATTTGAAATCAGGAGCAAATACGGACGTTCCAATCAAGAACTAGCACATGCACGACGTAGAATGCGCAATAAAACTAAAATCCGAATGCGCAAAAGGTTCGGTCGACGTGGAACTTTCGAGTCATCCTGTGGATTGTGAGACAGTAAACCGATGAACAACAGGTACGACGAGAAACATGTTGTTTGGCCCACAGAAGACTACGAGAATGATAGTCGAAACTAGTCTGGGAATATTTCTGCAGCGGGAAACGAAGTCCAAGCTATCATCAAGACAGAACATTCCTTACCTGATCGACTTCCCTTCAACTTAAAGGTTTGAACGTTCAATATTTTAGTATTTTAAATATTATTTTTTACAATGAGGACTCAATAAGAAGAATACTCAGCCACCAGTTTTAACTTATCAAGTAGAAACAATGTATGGGCTATTGTCAAGATTGAATATCTAACAAGATTGTTTCACTTCAATTCAAAAGTTCACTGTTCATTAAGAAGAAATGTTGCCCACATTTTGCAACTTAACAAGATGAATATCGTCACGAAGTGACTACAAGAAATGATTATCGACAAATTCAAAATTTCGTCGAATAAAATTTAATTTTCCAAAATACTTCATAAAACCAAAAAGTGAGTAACAGTCTACATTTATATAATGTTTTTTACCTTGGTATTACAATATTCTATTGCATTCAATGACAATAACCCTATGTTAAACAAAGATGAAAGTTTTCCGTGAGCACTTTGACATATAACGTGAGAAACAGTACATAATTTTTTTTTTTTGTCAATTAATGGTTGACAAGTATATACAATATGGATTATAACCACATAATGAAGTTCAACACTCAAATGAGTTTGAAGTATTGTTTGAACGGTACTTGCATTGTTCGCTCCGATGTGAAGCAATTTTATGGGTTATGGAAACGATGCAGATTAAACCACACAAATTAAGTACTGATTACGATATTTCATTTCACTTAGGGAAAAAAGGGGGAGGGGTGAAAATGTTGGCTTTCTACTTATTACTTTTGAAAAAGATACTATTGAAAATAGGGAAATGTGCCTTTTATAACAAAGAACATAACCAGAAAATTATAAAAAATATGATCAGGGAAAGAAACAATAGCCAAAAAATGGAACTTAGTCAGAAAAATTAAAAAAGAGGAAACGAAAAACAACAACACATTCTCACCGGCAACTCTGCCCATTTGCAAGATTTACAAACTTTTCCCAGTTTTTCTAAGAACTGCTGATCATATCCTAATTATTCGAGCTTTTTCTTAAAAATTTTCACTGCAAGAAAGAATTTTAGTACAATTCCTGGACCTTTCAGAAAACTATAAAAATTCAAGAACTTGCCAAGCTCTAAAGAAAGGGGGAGGATAAGGTTTCTGGACTTTTCCAGGGGCCGCACAAACTCTGCCATGAGAAAATATGCTAAAAGACATCCAAAATATTGGAAAAACATACAAGAAATGCCACAATATTGAAAACATCCCAAGAAAGAAACACTGTACAAAATGTTTAATAAGTGTTAGAATCTTGAAAACATGAAGGCGGAATCCACATTGATGCTTAGTAACATTGGTCACTGATATTTTCGATTTCTGTAGTATAATAGAAGTTTTCCGTATTCTGTAGCAGACTCACAATTTCAGTGATGACTATGAAGAATCCGTGGTACTTGAAGCCTCTGTGAATAACAGTCTTTGCTGGGACGCTCAAAAGGTGACTATTGTTTGTTTGGAAGTTGGGATTAAGTTACCACTGTTTGTTAACTTTGTACATGTAAGAGAGAAGTGGCTGTATAAAACTTATGCATATAGAAACCAATTCTAATACCTTTCAAAATACTGAGTAAAATTCAGATGAAATAATGTTCATATCCTATTACAAAGTACTGTAGTATATACATACACTGGCGGAAAGTGAAAACAAAACACCAAGAAGGAGATGTCTGACAGCAACAAAATTTATACAGCATAATAACGGAATACAGAGGATAACATGATCAAAACATTATGGCAAAATACAGCTGTATTTGCTGGTAAACTGAAAAATAACATTTCCATGTAACATGGTTAGTACGAGGTTGAACCGCCATGAACTGCGTCACACTGTGCAATTCTGGCATGGAGTCTGTTGTACAGATGTTGGAGGTAAGTTTGGGGTATTGAGTTCCAAGCATCCTCAACCTCGACACCTCAATCGGGGATGGTCGTGGCTGGAAAGTGAAAAAAGAACACCAAGAAGAAGACGTCTGATACCAACGAAATTTATACAGCATAATAACGGAATACAGAGGATAACGTGATCAAAACATTATGGCAAAATACAGCTGTATTTGCTGGTAAACTGAAAAATAACATTTCCATGAAACATGGTTAGTACGAGGTTGAACCGCCATGAACTGCGTCACACTGTGCAATTCTGGCATGGAGTCTGTTGTACAGATGTTGGATGTAAGTTTGGGGTATTGAGTTCCAAGCATCCTCAACCTCGACACCTCAATCGGGGATGGTCGTGGCTGGCCGTGGAGACCAGATAAGTCCTTGTCCCATAAAATCCCACACGTGCTCAATTCGGTGAACGTGCAGGCCATGGAAGTTGTCTCACACCCTGAAGTGCATGTTGCGTTGCACGTGCCGTGTGTGGACGTGCGTTATCTTGCTGGAAAACACCACGATGGACCGACCTTACAAATGCCACAACAACGGGCTGAATGATGTTGTTGGTGTAGGAGGTGTTGTTTAACGTACCCGGTACAAACACTAGTTGTGTACGGGAGTGATAGCTGATTGCTCCCCACAGCAGGAGACCAGGTGTAGGCGCTGTGTGTCGCTGGCGGATGCAAGAAGGGTGGAGACGCTCTCCCCGTGCGTCTGCAAACACGCATACGGCCATCGGAGGCTCCCAAGCAAAATCTTCTTTCATCGCTGAACACCACAGATCGCCATTGCGTTCTCCAGTGCAGACGCTGGCGACACCACTGCAGCCGTTCCTGATGGTGGGCTGGAGTCAGAGGTACACATGACAGAGGCACACGTGCACGTAGTACTGCATCCAGTAGACGGTTGCGGATTGTTCGCACAGTCACCTAAGGTGCAACGGCAGCTCGGATTTGCGTCGCAGTGGATGTTCTACTTGACAACGCTGCTCTTCTTATGCGTCGATCGGTTCGCTTATCAGTCCGTCTGTGACTCCCGGTTCCACGTCTCCTCGCGTGGTAATGTTCCTCGGACCATCTACGCCACCATCGTACCACCACCGATATTTCCCGTCCAATTCGCTCCGCAATAAGACAATACGACCACCCGGCCTCGCAGAGTCCGACTAGACGACCTCGCTCAAACTCCGATAACTGCTGAAATCGTACACGTCTTCCATGTCCAGGCATTGCAGCTTCTTCAGGGTATTCGCACGTGTCCATACGCCGCCGACTGATTACATTCACTTCACCGTACTGCTTAAATACCACCGACGATAATTTGCATATTATGCAGTGCTGTGGCGTAAGCGCTCACCGGTTGGTCCCGAAATTAACATCACACCTACGTAAACTCGACCCCATCAACATATGTAAATTTTATGATCGTCCGCCAATTCCTTCTTGGCATTCTTTTTTCACTTTCCGGCAGTGTATTATACCAAACCTGCCAACATCTCAGAACCAAAAAGCGTAACACTCGAATAGAAAAATCGTAACATGACACATGCTGATAATTTTTTAAGCCTATTTCAGCTATATAAATCTTGATGGTTGCAGGTGTAAGTGGAGGGAGGTTTCTTTGAATAAACAGACACTCGTACACATTCCAGCACTGACCAACCAGCAGCTTTAAGTATTCCGAGTTGAAGAAATATTCTTCTCATAATACGTGGTAAATACGTCATGTTAATTAACACAGCAATCGGACATCGCCGAATTGGCTGTAATTACTGTTGCACACGTGCGTGTGCAACAGTAATTACAGCCAATTCGGCGATGACCGATTGCTGTGTTAATTAACAGCAGCTTTAAGTATGACGAAAAGTCAAAAATACAAATCAGTCTCAAACGTTATGGGAAACGAGTTGGGATTCGTCCATTGGTTGCTGATTTGCACTTGACTTACTTTATTTCCATTGGGAAACTAGAGGCAGGGTAACTTGTTAAGAACAATTAGAAACCTCTCCGAGAAAAAATCTTATGAAGGGGGAAAAACAGATTACACGTAAATTTCCTCCTACGGCTGTCTAAAAAGGGGAAAAACATAACTTAAAAAAAAAAATCGCATTTTCGGCAACAAAATCATATTATCCCACTGCAAAAATATCTGGTAGTTGCATTTCTTTTTGGAGCTAACTTCTGAATCTCGGAGAACAGCTTAGTGATATGTAGCGATTTATCATACTAAATATGATAAAATCGTGAGTCTGTTATACTGTAGATAGTTAATTTACACAACAGAAATTAGAGATACTGTCCCTGTAGACTATCTGCCTCTTTTACAGGCATTAGAATTTGCAGACGTCTAGTTGGACACAGTGCAAAAAAAGCACACCAGTTTCATCACCATTTGCGATTGTTCATCACCATCAACAATCACATAGCTTTCTGTGATTGTTGAAAGGTCCTGGGGATTGCCGAAAGATTTCCACTTACATGCGTGTGAATACAGCTTACATCGGAATGAGGGGCATAGGGACATAGCCTATGGAAAAACAGAGATTCTTTTATACAGTAAACAATTCATCTGACAGAAATCGGTAGAACTGAACCAATTCTGGAAGTCGATGAAGAATCTGAGGCAAACTTGGTCAGTGCCTGCTACCGCTATGGAGATCACAATACAGACTGAATTGTGTTAACCTATACAAAATTGAATCTAGCTCAAGATTGTGAATTTCAAGATTTAGAATATTAAATAAGTAAGATATAAAGTTTTTGCTGATGAATTTTTGAAGGATTGAAAATGAAATGATAAGCAAGATCTTAGCAACTTAAATGCATGAATATTTCTTGTTATCATTCCCTAGTGCTCACTAGAGCTGGATGATATCTAGCTAAGAACCAATGCTTTTATTCCCCCCGGTAAACATGTTATTGAATTTCACTTATACACCAACTGAATCTGCCCCAAACAGCTTTCCTTTAGCAACATTTCTTGTTCCCCATTTTCCTCTCTCCAGCTGAAGTATTGCAGTCAGAACAGTAGGAAATATCATTCCCTAATTGTTTGAATAATGTAGATCTTAGCATGCAAACTAGATGATCGTGTTTTTTTTTCCTGGGGGTGAAGGGGTGTTAACAACCACTGTGATCAAATCCATTGGAGTCACAGCAGTTACCAATCAATAATTTACGGCTACTGGTTCAAGGGAAGGGAAAGAGCCAGTGCTGTAAGACAAACACAACATCCACGCCTCACTGGGATCAAAAACGCAGATCCATCTTGGACGAATGGTCAGAAGCCAAAGCTTAGATCACTGCACTACACAGAGTGGCTAAGTGATCATTAGAGCTTTTTCAGGACTCGCACTGGTGTCTTCCAGCCACTGTTCAGAGGTTCCATTGTTAGGAAGTTATCAATTTTTCCGTGACTCACTTATAAACGTGGAAAGAGCGAAGATCTTTGTTTGATGTTTCTGGTCCACGTTGAATGTCTGTATTGGTTATTCATTCGCCTTCTAAATATATATATATATATTTTTTTTGATTGGAGGTTTAACGACCACCGTGAGCAACTCAATGGGCTATAAGCAGTCGCCCGTCCCTAATTTAGGGTCACTGGTTCCAGGGAAGGGAGAGAGCCTGTGCCGTAAGACAAACACAACATCCATGCCTGACCGGGATTCGAACCCGGACCCCTTACGGACGAATGATCAGAGGCCAGCGCCTTAGACCACTGCACCACCGGGGCGGCCTAAATATTTCTTCAGTTGCTGCTTACCATCTTTGGTGAATCCCCAGCATTGTGCGGGGCTCCAAGAAGCAACCTGCCAACTTGGCTTGGCAGTTAGCGTGTGTGAGTCTGGAGGAATTCGAGGCCGCTGTGGTGTAGCGGAAGCATATCCGGCGCGTAACTGGAAGACCCTGGGTTCGACTCCCGGTGGCGGCCAATGAAAATTTTCCGTGACTCACTTATAAACGTGGAAAGAGCGAAGAACTTTGTTTGATGTTCCTGGTCCACGTTGAATGTCTGTATTGGTCATTAATGTTCATCCTATTGCAGCTGTTCTGTGCCATCTGGCACTTGTTTGGAGGACCCCATTGTTTGGAGGTTTCATTGTATATTACATGGCAAATCATATTAATGCATAATTTATTTTCTTACATCACTGACTGCAAAAGCATGCATGATTTTGTACATTTTTTAATGAACAACGTATACATCAGTCAAATGCAAACTTACACTCAGAAAAAAGAAAAGAAAAAGGAATGTTTTTTTCTGACTGAGCAGAGGAAAATACTTACATGAACTATTGTTACATTTTTCTGTTGTCTTATTTTTTTCATTGCTTGCTGTTTAGAAAATTTGTTGGCTTCTTTCTTGGAAACAGAAGCTCTTTTCTTTTCTCTTTCCTCATTTTCTAGCATTCTTATTTTTTGAAGTTTTTTCTTCTTCCTTCTTTCACGCTTTTTATCAGTTTCAGTTCTCTCAGATTTGCCAATTGGAAGACCTAACTTGGGCTTTAAAAAAAGTAAAAAATAGTTATGTTTTCTGGTTTTTATGCTTCCCTAAAGTGCTCAAATATAAATGTCAAAATTGCAATATGATCACCATTTCATTTACATACAAACTGAATAACAATATTGAATACCTTCAATTATTTGAAAAATCTTAGCGTTCGCTTTTGCCACGTTATATTCTGGACTTTGGAAGTTGAAAAATTCCTTGCATTTGAGACATGATATTACTATAAAAAAGAATAAAAAAGGCTCTACTGTTTTTTTTTTGGTGGTCCCTTTCTTTTTATTATTTTCAAATTTTGACATTAAAATATCATGGTTCATGCCTAAAAGGTGATTATGACCTAAAAAACAAAGTCTTGGCTAAAAATCAATGAAAATTTATTACCGACGAGAAAAAAATAAAAAAATAGAATAGAATGTAATTCCCAATAATGACACCAGAGGACACCGCCAAAGATATATGAACGAAAATAAGTAACGCCACAAACGAATCAACAGCGAGAGGGGAGGAGGGACCAAGTGAAGAAAACTCCAAAGAATTGCACAGGGATCATAGCATACTTCTGGAAAATTTTAGGTAGGAATTTTAGGAATTTTTAGAAAAATTTTAGGAGTGTATTTCAATAAAAACTAGATGTATATTTGTATACATCTAGTAAAACAACTTTGTATACATTGTAAAGAGTTTGCTTCACACCCTTCAACCATATATACTGATAGACTGCGCATGACATCAAAATTTCTGGCTCCAACATAAAATCACATGACAACAGTCAAAAAGATGGGTTACACCTGCTGTGCTTATGGTTGCTCTGAGCGATATAGTAAAGAAAGTTCTATGATTTTTCATGGGTAAGAAACGAATTAAATACCTAAGTCAATAAAGTTCAATTACTTAACCAGAAACTTGCAGCTATTGATATAAAAATATAGTAACTTAAGAAAAAAATGGAATGCATGTTCCAAATTCTTCGCAAATGTTCATCACATTATAAATCACTAAATGTAAACAACCCGTTCATGCATGTATATAGCTCATAAGTAAACTTACCTGAAGAGTTTTCATTATATATGAGGCGCATTCACATAATACACCGAAAACACTGAAGTTCTGCAATGTAAATTAGTAATCATAACAGCATTTTTACACGAAATTTGGAGTCTGATGATGACGTGCCCAATGTTTGAGCCATGGCGGCTTTGATGCAGCTATTGCCAATGCGCAGTCCATTAGTATATATGGTCGAAGTTCACACCCAAATTTTTTGCATAACGTCTAATGTCTAAAGTTTAAGTATGATTTACTTCTAATGTTCAGTTCTTATCTTTTCACGTGTTATTATCATATTCAAGTATATTTACCACATTCAAGTTTCACTTTGAACATTAATATGCTGTTTAACCAGAAGCAATTCACGATTTTCACAGAAAGTTTTCAGGTTTCACATTAAATTATAATATCCTAAAAAGGTAATTGAAAACCAAGAACTATGTACAATTGTTCACTGAATTACTTTTTTCATATTATTGTTTTAACCTTTTCCTGATACGCCTATCTTTTTCTGCTTCCACCACAACTAATTTACTTTGTTTTCTTTATTTCAGCTGAACCTTGTATGATCAAGTTAGAGGCAACTGCTATTTCAACAGTATTTGTTTTTCTACAGCTTTTCGCATTCTTTCTGTTCCCTCTTGAATTACTGCTAGGAGGCTTCTTTATCTTTTTTAAGCCTATTTATTTCTGCATCATTTTCTTTTATTTTGTCATCAAACTCAGCTTTTCTTTTTTTCTCTAGCTGCTTTTCCTTATTTTCCCTCTCTTTCTGCTTCCTTTCTTTTACCTTTTTTGATTGTTCTTCCTTCAGCTTATCAACATACTCTTTATAAAATTTATGTGAATCACGAACACTATTTAACAAATTTATTGTTATGGGAATTTCTTGTTATGGGAACTTTTTTTCTTTATGATGCGTTTTTACTTGTGAAAAGCCACTATTAGAAATATTGAAAATTTCTGAACACAATATACACTTAGCAGAAAATATTGTTTCAGTTGCAGAACACCATTCTTTCAACTTCACTCCGTCCAATTCTTTGGCGAGCCACGCATCTTGAAATTTCGTTTTGGATTTAGGCATCTTAAACACTTGTATTACTAACCAGAAAATGAAAGGGAAGTACAAAAACACGTTCCAATATTGCAAAACCAGACAACTTCCCGAAATTTGGCTGCGAGGATGTCAGAAGATATGAAAAAAAAAAAAAAAAAAAAGCAGGTCACCACTAGAGAACTGAACCTGCACAGAGAACACCATAAAAGACGTAAAACCAGAAACTATCATACGCATCTCACGCAAGTTCAGTCAAAGCGAGTCGGAGCCGAGATATATTGCGCATCGAAGGTCGCTGTCGCCGACGCATGATCGAAGGTCAATGATCACGTGCTCTACTGCCTGCCAAGATAACTCAGCTACCATCCCATCATCATTACCGGAGGTTACGGAAGAAGACCACATGTTTCCTCTTTGCTTCCACCCACCTGCGGTTTACAATAACAAAACATCAGCAGAAAGAGGAGGTTCCACAAGGCATGTACAAAAATAAAGTACGATCTTCTGCGTGCCACGGAGTTCGTCTGCAAAGCGCAAACCAGGGGTGAAAATGACCCCTCCCCTTTTCCCTTAGATCTCTTGTTACTCTCGAAAACTGTTCGAAGGCAAAAAAATGGAACGCCCGCCCCGAAGCAAGTGCATCTCGATGGCGTCATTTTTCCCTCCCTTCAGCAGCACAGCATATAGGCTGTGTTTCTACAATAACAGGTCTTTTTACCTTACCGTAATGGTAAATTTATTGGCGTTAATAACGGTTGTTTTTAATAAAAATAAGCTTACGAAAATTTTAGGATGAATAGCAAATTTTAGGTCTAATTTTAGGAATTTAAGGAGGGTCACAAAATATTAGGAATTTTAGGACGAATGCGATCCCTGATTGCAGGTGACAGCCATTTGCAATCTTTCCTAACTCTGAAGATGGGCGTGTATGCCCGAAACACGTGTAAGTTCCACCCCAGCGGGAGTGTCTTTTGCGACACAGCACGAAGAGCGAGGAGGACAGCCGGAAGTGTTTGAAAGGTTGAAAGACACCAAGTGGGAGTGTCTTTTGCGACACAGCACGAAGAGCGAGGAGGACGGCCGGAAGTGTTTGAAAGGTTGAAAGACACCAAGTGTGAGTGTCTTTTGCGACACAGCACGAAGAGCGAGGAGGACGGCCGGAACTGTTCGAAAGGTTGAAAGACACCAAGGGCCGGAAGTGTTTGAAAGGTTGAAAGACACCAAGTGGGAGTGTCTTTTGTGTCACAGCACGAAGAGCGAGCAGGACGGCCGGAAGTGTTTGAAGGGTTGAAAGACACCAAGTGGGAGTGTCCTTTGCGACACAGCACGAAGAGCGAGCAGGACGGCCGGAAGTGTTTGAAAGACACCAAGTGGGAGTGTCCTTTGCGACACAGCACGAAGAGCGAGGAGGACGGCCGGAAGTGTTCGAAAGGTTGAAAGACACCAAGGGCCGGAAGTGTTCGAAAGGTTGAAAGACACCAAGGGCCGGAAGTGTTTGAAAGGTTGAAAGACACCAAGTGGGAGTGTCTTTTGCGACACAGCACGAAGAGCGAGGAGGACGGCCGGAAGTGTTTGAAAGGTTGAAAGACACCAAGTGGGAGTGTCTTTTGCGACACAGCACGAAGAGCGAGGAGGACTGCCGGAAGTGTTTGAAAGGTTGACACCAAGTGGGAGTGTCTTTTGCGACACAGCACGAAGAGCGAGGAGGACGGCCGGAAGTGTTTGAAAGGTTGAAAGACACCAAGTGGGAGTGTCTTTTGCGACACAGCACGAAGAGCGAGGAGGACGGCCGGAAGTGTTTGAAAGGTTGACACCAAGTGGGAGTGTCTTTTGCGACACAGCACGAAGAGCGAGGAGGACGGCCGGAAGTGTTTAAAAGGTTGAAAGACACCAAGTGGGAGTGTCTTTTGCGACACAGCATGAAGAGCGAGGAGGACGGCCGGAAGTGTTTGAAAGGTTGAAAGACACCAAGTGGGAGTGTCCTTTGCGACACAGCACGAAGAGCGAGCAGGACGGCCGGAAGTGTTTGAAAGGTTGAAAGACACCAAGTGGGAGTGTCTTTTGCAACACAGCACAAAGACTGCTGGAAGTGTTTGAAAGGTTGAAAGACACCAAGTGGGAGTGTCTTTTGCGACACAGCACGAAGAGCGAGGAGGATGGCCGGAAGTGTTTGAAAGACACCAAGTGGGAGTGTCCTTTGCGACACAGCACGAAGAGCGAGGAGGACAGGCCGGAAGTGTTTGAAAGGTTGAAAGGCACCAAGTGGGAGTGTCCTTTGCGACACAGCACGAAGAGCGAGGAGGACGGCCGGAAGTGTTTGAAAGGTTGAAAGACACCAAGTGGGAGTGTCCTTTGCGACACAGCACGAAGAGCGAGGAGGACGGCCGGAAGTGTTTGAAAGGTTGAAAGACACCAAGTGGGAGTGTCCTTTGCGACACAGCACGAAGAGCGAGGAGGACGGCCGAAAGTGTTTGAAAGGTTGAAAGACACCAAGTGGGAGTGTCCTTTGCGACACAGCACGAAGAGCGAGGAGGACGGCCGGAAGTGTTTGAAAGGTTGAAAGACACCAAGTGGGAGTGTGTTTTGCGACACAGCACGAAGAACGAGGAGGACGGCCAGAAATGTTTGAAAGGTTGAAAGACACCAAGTGGGAGTGTCTTTTGCGACACAGCACGAAGAGCGAGCAGGACGGCCGGAAATGTTTGAAAGGTTGAAAGACACCAAGTGGGAGTGTCTTTTGCGACACAGCACGAAGAGCGAGAAGGACGGCCGGAAGTGTTTGAAAGGCAGCGGTCCCAAGGTTTTTAAGATTTTTAACTTTTTATCTGTTTCATTAGGATTTCTAATTGGTATTTCTTTGTTTCTCAAGGCTTAAATGCTCACCTAAGTGATTTTCTA
The DNA here is from genome assembly GCA_039090855.1 of Macrothele yani. NCBI lineage: Eukaryota > Metazoa > Arthropoda > Arachnida > Araneae > Macrothelidae > Macrothele > Macrothele yani. Next base: position 110,689,619 of record CM077033.1, on the reverse strand, counting down.
TGAAAAAATACCTAAGGCCAATGTAGGGCCAAGTTTTTTGAAAGTTTTTTTCATTTGATGATTCAGGTTTAACAAAAATTCCGTCTGTTCGTTGATTTTTAGCCAAGACCTCGTTTTTTTTTAAGTCATAATCACCTTTTATGCATGAACCATGATATTTTAACGTCAAAAATTGAAAACAATAAAAAGATGAGGACCACCAAAAAAAAAAAAAAAACTTTGTGAGTAGAGCCTTTTTTATTCCTTTTTTATAGTAATATCATGTCTCAAATACAAGGAATTTTTCAACTTCCGACGTCCAGAATATGACGTGGCAAAAGCTAACGCTAAGATTTTTCAAATAATTGAAGATATTCAATATATTTATAAGCACACGTTTTAATTTAAATTTGTTTCCCATCATAAAAAATAAATTATATGATTTACTGAATAACACAATGTAACACAAGCTAAGCAGAATTTGATACTGCATTCTTCATTTGCCAAAGGATAGGGAAATTAATAAATACTTAATAGCACTAAATCCACCAGTACATAGATAAAATTTCAACTGCAAATTCTTGATTTATACATAACATTATACATATACATCTAGAAGTAATTTTTTTTTTCAGAAGTATTTTTGAAATTGAAATTTTTGGAAGTTCTTAAGCAGTGATAGAGGCATCTTGCAAAACAATAAAGATATTAAGCACACCACTAAATAATTAAGGAGATGACAAAGTCACACAAATTCACTAATGGGTGTATAGCGAAAAATATACTTTATTGTGCCAAGCTTTCGCCTTCCATCGGGAGGCTTTACAAGGCAAACTTACACAAGAATAGCGATCCATTTGGAGTTTAAAAATCAAATAATAGCATGAATATTAAACATAATGCATCACAAACACATGAACTGACATTAAACAATTGCATGGTCTGATACTTACGCAAAATAACATTTAATATAGTCATATTTTACACTAGCCTCTGAAAATGAAGTTCCACGGTGGTGGCAGCTCAAGGGATACCCCATCATTGTATATGTTGCTTCTTGTGAGTATCTCAATGGACACCATGTTCATGGTTCTGTTATAAGTAGTGAATGGGGTCACTATTTTTCTTTCATTCTATAAGGAAATCACTACGCTGCAAACAACCTCCTCTGCTAAAGCAGTTGTTCCGCTTCCTTCTCTGATGTCCTTCATATACTCTTTATTAAGAGCAATGAGAGTAAACTTACCCCTACCAGTTGGTCCATTCTCTCAGATAAAACACATTTCTGTGCACGTTAACTTCCATTTTAATATCTACGGTTGGTTTGGGCTGTTGGTGCGGCGATCTTATGTTGTCTTCAACATGTTCTTTTATTTGACTGTGTGAGCAATTTATTAATCCATACTGCTGTAATGATACTTGATCCAAGAAACCTCATTTTTTACTTTAAACCCCTATATTTACATTGACTTTGAATAACCCTAACCAGTAATCTAATTGGCTGATAAAACCTATCATTCAGTGAACCAAACTGCTTGAACATTCAGAAACCATAAACAAACTTCTTATTTACAAACACCAAAACATCAAACAAACACATTTAAAAGCCTAAAATTCAATTATTCACAACAAACTTATCTCATTGCACTCTATTTACAAACTCATCTCACTCTCTCATTCATGGTTGGTTGGTTGGTTAGTAGATTTTATTGGTGCAAGGGCCATGGTTGGCCAAAGAGCGCCAGACACAAGACAAACAGACAGAATTAAAAAACGTGGCATAAATCCCCAAATCTGGCTGACCAAGTAAAACCGAACCATGAGTACGAAGGAAGGGCCAAAAAAGACAATGAAACAAACAGTATGAAAAACATGGTACAATGGTGAGAAACAATCTGATTAAGTAAAACTGAGGAATGAGAATGATAAAACACATCACGAAATCGAACACAACTACGCATAGGATGAGTCACCAGGAAGGGGACGAACTGTCACTCTCCTCCCCCCATGTTCCTCTATAATGTTGGTTGAGGGTGGGGACCTCGCTGAGGCTGAGACAGTTGCAATGGTGGTCAGTTGGACCGCGACAGTTGGATGGACACTGCATACCTTTGCGGATTTAGGGCCGGGTATTCCACACGTGCAGGCTTTCTTCAAAAGAGAAGGCGCAGACTCAGCTGGTTGAAGAAGCTGGAGCTCGGTGAAATCCACCTGTGTTGCTTGTTCAGCTGTAGATCTCTTGGCAAGTGCGGCGAGAGCTACAGGGCGCGGAACAAAGGGCTGCACGGGTTGTGGCAGAGACTGAACTACTGCGGCAAAAGTACGCTGTCGGTTGGTGGGTATACCCAACCTGGCCTTGGCAGCAGGGTACGAGAGGCCTTCCAGGGTCTTGAGGCGCTGGATCGCCATCTCGTCCTTCCATTTCATACAGTTGCGGGAGTAAGCTGCATGGGCCTCACCGCAGTTAACACAGCAGGCCGCAGAAGTGCAACCTTCCCCGTCATGTGCACTGGAGCCACAATTTGCGCAACGAGCGGAACTCTTACAGAAACGTTGTGAATGCCCGTACCTCTGGCACCTGAAACAGCGCAGAGGACTGGGAATGTACGGGCGAACTCCACAGACCAAGTAGCCAGCCTTGATTTCGGTCGGAACTTTCGGGGAGTTAAAAGTCAAGATTACATTTTTAGACTTAATCAAAGAACCAGCGCACCGGAACAGCATACGACGTGCAGCAATAACACCTTGATCTGCAAGTTCAGTCACCAATTCGTCTTCACTGCATGGCAAGAGATCAAACTCCGAAATAACACCCCAAGAGGTGTTAAGAAACGGGTGAGGTGTCACCTTGACAGGAATGCCTTGAAAACTAGTGAGGTGCAGAAAAGTGTTACTCTGAGAAACACTGCAAGTTTGGACAAGCAGGTCCCCAGAGCGAAGCTTCCTCACAGACTTCAAGGGGCCAACTGCAGCGTCCAAAGCTTTAGAAATGAAAAAGGGAGATCTGTTGGACAGGCTCTCATGCGGATCGATGGATTCTACAACTAAGTGTGTAGCATGCGTAGTCACAGCAATCGAGGGGAGACGACGCTTCGGAGCGACTGGTACAGCTGCCGAAGAAGAGGTTCCACATTCTTGGTCCAGGTCATGGTCTAAAGATCGTTTAAGGTTATGAGACTTGGTAGGTTGAGAAGACGAAGGAGAGTCGTTGGCAACTATCATTTTCTCAGGTGACTTAAATTTGGAGTTTTTGTTTTTGGTTTTACCCATCGAAAAAAAGAAGGAAGATTCGTCTGCAGACTACTCCACCCACCACCGAGCCCTACAAGGGAGAACTGGAGGTCCGCAAGCCAAGAAAATGACGCTGGACACAGTTCTGGAGCTTATACGTTGCAGATATAGTCCGTTGGCTGTGATCACACGCACTCGGCGGAAACTTCGGCCTCCGGGTACCGTCATGCCAACGCCTTTGGCATGATCCCACAGCCCCCGGGCTTACCCTGCCGTGCTATACCACAAAAGCCGCTAAAGCCCTGTACACAACTTGGTACAAGACTTCTGACTAGAGGTGGGTTAGTCTCTAGCCTCCCGTTTACAGCGAAGCCGGGGTCGAAGAGGAGTGTTGGTACACAGGAGGCACTGCTCCGGTCTCCTGCGACCTCAGCCGCCAGACATCCCATTTCCGCCTCACGGGTCTCCGCACGCGGCAAACATGCAGGTAGGTCTAGCACCCAAACCAGCTAAAAGGAAAAAAAAAAATCTAAAGAAGACAAATCCTGGAAGGGAACCTAAACGGAATCTCAGCAACCTACGAACTGAGCGGTTAATATAAAACAGTTAGTGGTGGAGGGTAACAAAACCACAAGACCGGGGTGTTAGTACATAACGTGGTAGCGATTAGGTAGAGGATACAACACGGGCAACCAGCCAGTGGAGAAAATAAATAAAAACGAAAAAGCGAGACACAAGACCAGCTCGGGATCGTGGGGCCGCGACTCCCCAACAGCTGGATGAACAGCCGTCCCTGCAAACTCCAACAGCACCGAAATAAAAAACAAGCGGTGGCATGACATCAGATGTTGACCAGTCACAAGGTCAGCTCGGGCCGTGGGGGCGCCGTTCTTCAAATAACTAGAAAACCAGTTATCCCCGTGCGGGGCTCTCATTCATGCACCACACCTCTGCTGTTCCCAACATAGATTGCCCCGAGCAGCTTTCCACCCGTCCAGGGTCATCCTCAGGGGGCCAGATTGTATCAGCCCTGCTATCACAGTGCGAGTGAGTGAGTGAGAAGCGATTTCTTGCGTCGGCCCCATGTCCCACGTCATATTGAACACTTGGCCACCGTGGCTCCCTCTGTTAAGAAATGTAGTTAATATTTTATTTTATTCTGCAGTACTTTTTTTTTTTGTTCTATTTTTATTAGTTCTTTCCATTAAGTATATTTGTTAAGTATATATAAAATATATATATATATACTTAAATATGCTTAATATATAAAATATACTTAACAAATATACTTAATGAAAAATGGAAAGAACTAATAAAAATAGAACAAAAAAGAAAAAAATACTGCAGAATAAAATAAAATATTAACTACAGTTCTTAACAGATGGAGCCACGGTGGCCAAGTGTTCAATATGACGTGGGACATGGGACTGATACCATCTGGCCCCCTCAGGATGACCCTGGACGGGTGGAAACCTGCTCGGGGCAATCTACGTTGGGAACGGCAGAGGTGTGGTGCATGAATGAGAGAGTGAGATGAGTTTGTAAATAGAGGGCAATGGGATAAGTTTACTGTGAATAATTGTATTTTAGGTTTTAAATTTTTGTTTGTTTGATGTTTTGGTGTTTGTAAATAAGAAGTTAGTTTATGGTTTCTGAATGTTCACGCAATTAGGTTCACTGAATAATAAGTTTTAATAAACCAATTAGACTACCGGTTAGGGTTATTCAAAGTCAATGTAAATATAGGTTTTTACGTAAAAAATGAGGTTTCTTGGATCAAGTATCATTACAGCAGTATGGATTAATAAATTGCTCACACAGTCAAATAAAAGAACATGTTGAAGACAACATAAGATCGCCTCACCAGCAGCCCAAACCAACCGTAGATATTAAAATGGAAGTTAACGTGCAGAGAAATGTGTTTTTTCTGAGAGAACGGACGAACTGGTAGGGGTAAGTTTACTCTCATTGCTCTTATTAAAGTAATTGTAAGCACGTAAATTTTTGAATAGTTATAGTGATACTGTGACTTGTCAAACAAGGAATTATACTCTTTATGTTGCACACATAAGAGCTTTTCGTCACTTTGATGTAGGACTTTATACAGAAATCCGGGAATTTTAATGAAATTGCATACACCTTTGCATACACTGGCACAATAAAGTATATTTTTCATTATTCACCAATTCATGGATTTGCAATTTGCATGACTTTGTCATCTCCTTAATTCTAACAGTAATGTACAGTTCTCCCTAGTTTTTTTACTGGGTGGCCAGCCCAGCTAAACTTCCTTTAATGAACGTTTTCACAATGCGCACAATAGTAAGAGTGGAAAACTTATTCCTACATACACCATCAATATTGATGAACGCTGGCTGAAATCTGTGCCGAATATGATTTATTAGTTAGTACTCATTTTTTTTATCATTTATGTATAATTTTCTAATGTTGTTTATCATGTTATGTTACATTAAATGCCTACCACGCCACAAAAAATGTTTAATAAGTACAGATGTGCGAACCTTCAAAATCTAAAAATCAGGAGATTTTTTGCAGCTCATAAAATCACATGAGCACTATTTTTTTTATCGCCATTTTTCAGATGCAAGAGCAATTTCCCAGAAGTATTATTGTTGGTACATAGCATTTTTAATGTTTAAAAAGTTATTCTAAATGCAGACTATGTTTATATGCAAAATAAAAAGCATAGTGAAAACAGTTGTCAACCAGATACGATTAATAGCATTAATAACTCATACAAGATATGTACTTAATTTTTGATACATTATTTAATCATAATTAATCTTTATCCTTATTTAGTGAATGTACAGTATCCAATTTAGCTCTTTTTAACAAAGATCTACGAAAGTTTTGTTCAAAGCATTTTTATTTCATTCTGGACTTAACTGTCAGCAGTTTTTCCAGTAGTATTAAAAGAAATCAGTCTTGTTGCACGATGATATTTATTCAGCTAAAAAACAAAATCTATATACAGTTTAAAAACACATGAGCACTTTCGGTGTCACATTGACACCTTCATCAGATGTGATTTCACCATGTGGCTACATGCTGGTCTTAAGTACGTGGAGTAGATGCATCATGGGAAAGGTAATGTCAATGTCACATGATATACCAGATAACAAGACAATCAAAAAAAGGCATAGTTAGCCAATGATCACTTAACAGAAGCAATTGCTATTGTGCTGTCCTTCTCAACAAGATTGCTCCAAGGTTCAGGTAAAACATAAGGATAATAGCCATTACAGCAACGTGTATTATAAGCCGAAATATAGAGGCTTTCTGCAAATAACAAGGAATGAACAGAGTTAGGTGTGTTTAGGATCTTAGCGTTGTCCCAGTCTGGGATGGAATTTCCAGCACTTACAGTTCTTGCAAAAGAGGTGCTTTGGTGATTCATTTTAAAATTATATCTGTGTTCATTTAATCTCAAATCCAAATTTCTTTTGGTTGAACCCACATAATGATTATTTAGTTCACCAGAGATAGTGTCGAGCATAGGAATAACATACACACCCCATTTTTTTCCCTTTGTCAATTTTGTCACGATCGTTGCGGATAATGGTATATAGATTGCATGATCGTATTCCAAATTGTATTTTATGACGAGAACATATGTTGGAAAGGAGGTTTACAATATGTGGATTAAAATCAACAGATCCAACATACTTTTTAGGCACTTGCTCACTAATTAAAGCAGTTGACATAGAAAACCGTACTTTATTGTGCCCTCCCTTAACAACGTTGTCCGGGTAACCATGGTTTTTAGCGAGGGATGATATCCATTGTAGTTCTTGAGCTCTGGCGAAATGGCTAGAAGAATGTGAATATGCTCTTCTAAATAGGAAGTGCAGAGCAGAAATTTTATGCTGAAAAATGTGAGCAGAATTGTACGGAATTAGAGTGGGTGTGGAAGTAGGTTTTCGATAAACGGCAAAAGACAGGGAATTGTCAGAAGGGGTACGAGTAATTTGAAAGTCAAGATAAGGTAAGACGAAATTATTTTCAAGTTCACTGAAAGTGCTCATGTTTTTAAACTGTATATAGATTTCATTTTTTAGCTGAATAAATATCATCGTGCAACAAGACGGATTTCTTTTAATACTAGTATTCATGCACAAATTATAGTGTCTACCGTCAGTTTTTCCAGTGTTGAGAGAGAGAGAGAGAGAGAGAGACAGAGGTATCTGTCAAAACAAATGTGGAAGTGTCAAGCTTTCTTCTTGGTTGGAGGTTTAACGACCACAGTGAGCACCTCAGTGGGCTATAAGTAGTCGCCCATTACTAATTTAGGGCCACTGGTTTCAGGGAAGGGAGAGAGCCAGTGCCGTAAGACAAATACAACGTCATACTTGCCAACTTCGGAAAATGTGCATCAGCAAATCTTTTGCACGAACGCCATTTATCACAAAACAAAACATAATTATATTAATAAATATGCAGTAAAAATCTATGCATATGCCACAATAACTAAACTAGCATTATCTGTGTTTATAATAATAATTTAAAAAACTCTAAAATAAAATCTTAATTTTGTTCAATGTTGGCGCCTTGCAAACCTGTGGCGTTTCAATACTAAACTAAATTTTCATTTGTTGACAACTTTGTTTCCCTTCCCATTTCTTTATTATAGTCTTTTTTTTTAAATGCCCTTGGATGACAATTTTATCCATCATGAATGCATGACAGCTTTCACTATTTTTTTAATTTCTATTCAGTTATGCAATATAAATACTTTTGAACACCATGCATCAATTTTTACAAATGTTTCAGCTTCGTCACTTTCGTTTTCGGACACCCCCCCCCCCCCACACACACACGTTTATCAAACTGAAATGCAAAACTTTTTTTTGGGGGGGGGATATTTAAGAATACAGGATACATGTTCTGATCATCGTTGGGGGGGGGGGGGAGATTACAGTTACAGGGGATATCTTTGCTACGTCCGATTTCCGTTTTCAGGCATTTTCCCTCCATTTTCAAATTGAAATACAAATATTTATGAAATAAAATTATATTTAACAACAATACTAGGCAGAGGAAACACCACTTGAAAAAATAAAATTACGATTAGGGGAGAAATCTTTACTGCGTCTAACTTCCGTTTCCGAAAGTTTTGAAAGACGAAACTTCCTCTTTCAAAAATTTAGAAAGTTTCAGGCGGAAAACATCCTCCAGCACTACAATTAATTAGTAGTGCTGGAGAACAGAAAGGTAGAGGAAGGCCAAGGAAATCTTGGCAGGACCAGATTCAGGAATGTCTGCATGAGAAAAAGGTAACGAGTGCGAAGTACAAAAGGTCTTGTGTGCAGCATATGATGGATGTTAATGAAGCTCGAGCTGTGTGCCAAGATCGTTTTAAATAGAGGCATTTGATACACCAACAGTAAGTAAATTCTAGTTGTATTAGTAAAATGTGTACTTGGCACTTTGTCTTTCTTTGAGGAGTTAACCTCTGAACTTCAAGAGAACAGCTTAATTAATGAATGAATGAATGTATGTATGTATGTGTGTATGTATGTATGTATGCATGCATGCATGGTTTTTTTTTTTTTTTTTTTGATTGGAGGTTTAACGACTGCCGTGAGCAACTCAATGGGCTATAAGCAGTCACCCGTCCCTAATTTAGGGTCACTGGTTCCAGGGAAGGGAGAGAGCCAGTGCCGTAAGACAAACACAACATCCATGCCTGACCGGGATTCGAACCCGGACCCCTTACAGACGAATGATCATAGGCCAGCGCCTTAGACCACTGCGCCACCGGGGCGGCATGTATGTATGTATGTATGCAAGAAAGGTAAGGTTGAACTTATGGGTCCCACATGAACTGACAGAGCATCAGAAACAACAACATAAAAAAAAAAAAAGAAGAAGAAGCCCATACTTGATTACATTGTAACTTGTGATGAAAAGCGGAAGCTATATGATAACTGCAAGCCATCTGAACAGTGGCTGAACCATGGTGAACCACCGAAACAACATCCTAAGCCAAGATTGACGCTAAAGATGGTTTTGTTGACAGTGTGGTGGACTGTTCACGATGTCATGCACAACAGGTTCTTGAATGCTGGTGAAAGCATTACACCTCAGTCACATACTGTGAAGAAATTGAACAAATCCACCAGAAGTTGTGTTCGAAACAGCCATTGTTGGTGAACAGGAAGGGTCCTATCCTTCCCCATATTAGGCAAGACCAAACATGTCCCAAATGACAAAATAGAAACTACACGAACTGAGGTTGAAAACCCTCCCACATCCAGCCTACTCGCCTGACCGTGCACCTACCGATTTGCACCTGTTCATGCATTTTAGCAATTACCTCAAGGATAGGACCTTCAAAAACAGAGGAGGGCGAAATTGCATTCCGGGACTTTCTTGCACCCAGGGAGGCAGATTTCTTCCAGACTGGCATTGAAGCACTTGTCACTCGGTGGCAGCTAGGTGTATATAGCTGCTGAAGGTGTTATTTCAAATAAAACAAGGATGTGTGTTATGAGGTATGTCTCTTTCATTTTTATCCTCTAAATCGACCATTAATTTTTGAACAACCTGGTAACATGCCTTCACTAAACCAAATCAGCTACAACTTTGAGACACAAATCGATAACATAGCACATATTTAGAATAATAGATTACACAAAATTTATGTTCTTTCATAATAATAATATATTTTAGCTTCATACCTTCCACCCTCCCCCTTCATATAAATAAGAATTCTATTGGGTTGTCAGAAAAGTCATGACGTATTTTAGCCATGTTTTGCAAAGGTCATTTATTGATAGAAAAAACAAAGATCAATCAATGATATAATGCCCGTTTTGTTCGATGACCTTTTGCCATCTTTCAGTGAGCTGCAGAATGCCTTGTTCATAGAAGGACCTGTCTTTCGTGGCGAAAAACTGTACAAGGTGCAGCCTCATCTGAATTGAACGTTATACCACGCAAGGACTGTTGAAAAGAGCGAAACAAGTGGAAGTCTGACGGCGCAAGGTCAGGCGAGTATGCTGGGTGTGGCAACACATCCCACCCAAGCTCCAATAATTTTTGGCAGGTGATCAAACTTGTATGTGGTCTCGCGTTGTCGTGATGGAATACAACACCTTTACGACGAACGAACTCTGGACGTTTCTGGACGACGGATTCGTTCAAACTGTCCAATTCCCGACAGAACACATTCGAATTGATTGTTTGGTTCCGTGGTAGGAGCTGGAAAAACACGACACCTTTAAAATCCCACCACACTGAGACCAGAACCTTCTGCTGAAGAATGTCTGCTTTGGATGAATTTTGAGACGAAGCAGCACATTGGGAGGAAGACAGTTTGCGCAGCACATTGTTGTACACAATCCACTTTTCGTCCCCAGTTATCAGTCGCTTCAGAAAAGGATCGTTTTCCTCACGTTTAATGAGCATATCGCAGATGTTTATTTGCACCATCAATTGAGCTTCTTTGAGTTTATGAGGAACCCACACATCGAGCTTGCTTACGTATCCCAGCTTCTTCAGGTGGTCGTGAATGCTTGAATGATGGATGCGCAATGTGTCTGCAATCTCTCGTGTCGTGTAACGTAGGTTTGACTCGATCAATGCCTTGATTTGGTCGTCATCAACCACGTTGGGCCTCCCGGACCGAGGAGCATCGTTGAGGTCAAAATCACCAGCACGGAATTTTGCGAACCACCGCTGGCACCGACATTCTTGTAGAGCATTATCACCGTACACTTTATGCAACTTTTCACAAGCTTGACGCGCGTTCTTCCCTTTACTGAAGTAAAACAGTAAAATATGGCGAAAATGTAGTTTGGTCTTCCATCTTCAACTTCATGTCAAATCTTCGCAAATCAACCAAATCGCTCACTATTCTTTTTAGACTGCAGCTAGAACTGGCACCTGTCGAAAGCCATAGCGATAACAGATGCCTCTAGTACTTCCAAAACCGCCCAACCACCATTGGGTGCCAAAATACGTCATGACTTTTCCGACAACCCAATACAACTGCTGCTGGACAGTTGTGCCATGTAGATAATATACATGCTCCAAAAATTCAAATAGCAAACTTCATGATTATAATAGTGATCTAGAAAAATCATAGCTTAACACAGTCACCATTCTGTGACACTAAGTGAAGAATTCTGTAGCAACAAAAAGATATTTAACTTTTAATAAGACACAAACCTTGATCTCTTCTGGTGCTAACAAAGTGGCATTACTGACACCAACAGGAGCAACTTCTTCTACTGTGATTGCAGGCATGTTGCTGATAACTTTAATTTCAGGCACAGGCTAAAAAAAAAAAAAAGAAGTAATATTATAAAGAACATTTACATACTGTAAAATGAAACAAGGAAAGCAAATCCTTAAATTGACACCTAACAACAACAACAAAAAAATGTCTACAAAAATTATGTTTTCTATGCCAAAGTTACCACAGCACTTGAAATGCTGAGAATAAGATGGATATAGGAAGAGTTTTTAAGCCTCAAAATTTGTATAATTTCAAGACTATGGTTAAGAGAAAACAAAGCTGCACTTCATTTCTTCCTTTAACTAGCAACAATTGCTAATACTGAAAATTCTCCTTAGCACATTTAACTCCTTTGTAAAAAGTAGTTGCAACTGCTATATGAAGTCATGTCTCGATAAGTCAAATCCGGGGAGGGGGGATGCGAGATATAAAAAAATTCAAATTTCTTCAAATTTAATTATATTTATACAGGGTGTCCCACCTGCTACCGAACCCGCCATTTCTTTAATAATATTAACACCAATGAAGTTATGCAACAAAATTTGAAGAGGACTTACCTCATTTTGTGCAAAATGTGATGACATTACAACATTTGCTGGAAGTGGCCACTATATGCATCCAGATAGAATTGAACCTGGTGCACCATATTGTGGAAAGCCTTTGCCAGTACATCCGCTGTCATTGCCTGAATTTCTTTGGTGATGTTTGCTTTTAAGGCATCTATGGTTTGCAATTTCTTTTGGTGAACTCTCCCTTTTAGATACCCCCATAAAAAGTAAACAGGAGGCGTCAGATCGGGTGAGCGTGGTTGCCAGAGACCCTTCGAAATGAAATGAAAATAAAATTACGATTACGGAAGAAATCTTCACTGCACCTAACTTCCGTTTTCCAAAGTTTTGAAAGACGAAACTTCTGTTTACGAAAGTTTCAGGCAGAAAACATCCTCTACACTATCAATTGTCCAGGAATTTCTGTTCAGTTATGAATCGACCTAGAGGATAACTCAAATTATGACGGAAAAGCAGAAATTCCTCGAAGCTGTTGCACGCTCATGCCTGAAGATTACAGGAGAATTTTTGCGCCGTCGAATATCCGTTTTCGGAATTTCCCCTCCATTTTCAAATTGAAATACAAATATTTTTAGAATAAAATGATGTATAACAACAATACTGGACAATGGCAACATCGCTGGAAAACGAAATTACGATTACGAAAAAGAATCTTTATTTCGTCTGCTTCCGTTTTTGAAAGACAAAGTATCATACCGATGCATATTTTTACGCGTCGAGAAAAATTCCTGATGCACATTTTTACACGGTAAAATTTTGATGTGCACTAGACATGTATTACGCATTTTGGCGAACTCTGCACGGTGCAGAATAATTTCTTTTTTTGCACTTTGGTGCAATTAGCGCAGCTATTCAAACACTGAGAGAGAGGGAATTTGGAAGGATTGGCAGGAGAGGGTGTGTGTGATCTATAAATAAATATTGCTTACTGCTAGAAACATGAGATAACATAAGGTTCAATCACTATGAGATCATAATAAAACAAAAGCGAGTTTACACTAAGCAACAATAACAACAATATCAATTTTTACCAATAAAAAAAATTCACCAGCCAGTTTGGCGAAAATCCGGAGGAAACTATCTTCCGACCGTAAAACTTTCCTAAAATCTGTAAAACTTCCAGGAAATCCGGAATACTTGGCAGGTATGACATTATGAAAAACACTCCGTTAATACACTTCCACAATTAAATCACAAAGCAGTGTGCATTTGCGTAGCTCTCTCTGACCAGATCTTTGCCTGGGGAATTTCCGGCGGCTGACCTGAACAAGGGTGACAATCCTATGCACTTCATTGGTCAACACGATTTAGTTCTCCCCCTATAGTTTCTCCCTCCCTCCCTTAAGTACAGCGGTGATATCCACCACTCCCTTTGTGCTCGTTGGTGTAACATCAGAGGACCGAAACTTGAAGTTTCCGACTTCCCATCTAACTTCTGTTGGTGAGAACTGAAGATCTACTTGAACTCTTCTGTACAAGCAAGAAAGGCATCTCCAAACTTTATATTTGGTGTGAGGGGATCGTATGTGAAACAATGAAAAAATTGTCAGCATGTGCTTTAAAAAGAGTGAGAAAAAATTGAAACGACATTCTGTAGCGCAGTACTACAAAATGGATCGCTCTCCTGGAAACATCGTAACCGGTTCCTCCTGTACATTTCTGCCCGTGAATTGGCTGCGGCAACGAACCTTCGTTTCGACGGAGCAAAGCTTGATGCCGCCGCAGAGTTGTATTAGGCCTGCCGCAGCTTCTGTTCACAGCACCGTACTCGCATATAAATATTACGGTAAAATATTTTAAAATGCACTGTAAAGATGAAATTTTTTCACCATCTGTACTTTTAGGACAGTATATTTCTGGCCAGTCATTGTTTGAGGAAAAAGGGGAAATGAAATAAAAATTGGCAGGTCTGAAAATGTTCGATTGGGTTCATGTCAGGTGAATTTGGAAGCCAAGGCATTAACAGAAAGTCACCACCATGTTCCCCGAACTTCTCCTTGATGATTCTGGTAGTGTGGCATGGCCCATGATCCTGTTGGTAATGGCTGTCACCAGCAGGGAACACAACTGCCATCAATGGGTGAACTTGGTTCGCAATGATGTTCAGATACTTGACAGCTGTCAGAGATTGTGCTACTGAGATAATGGGGCTTCAAGTGCCCAAAGAAAACATTTCCTACAGCATAACACCGCCTCCGCTGGTCTGTTTCCACACAACAGTGCATCCAGGTGCCATAGCCTCTGTTGGTAATCGGCATATCCATGCTCAGCCGTCTGTGTGATGTACCAAGAATCTTGTTCTTCAGACCAAGCTACTTTCTTCCAAACATCCATAGTCCAATCTCAATGATCTTAGGCCCATCTTGATTCGTCAGACAAAGCCACTTTCTTCCAATCATCCACGGTCCAATCTCAATGATCTTAGGCCCATCTTGATTTGTCAGACCAAGCCACTTTCTTCCAATCATCCATGGTCCAATCTCAATGATCTTAGGCCCATCTTGATTTGTCGGACCAAGCCACTTTCTTCCAATCATCCAGGGTCCAATCTCAATGATCTTAGTTAGGCCCATCTTGATTCGTCAGACCAAGCCACTTTCTTCCAATCATCCATGGTCCAATCTCAATGATCTTAGGCCCATCTTGATTTGTCGGACCAAGCCACTTTCTTCCAATCATTTATGGTCCAATCTCAATGATCTTAGGCCCATCTTGATTCGTCAGACCAAGCCACTTTCTTCCAATCATCCATGGTCCAATCTCAATGATCTTAGGCCCTTCTTGATTTGTCGGACCAAGCCACTTTCTTCCAATCATCCATGGTCCAATCTCAATGATCTTAGGCCCATCTTGATTTGTCGGACCAAGCCACTTTCTTCCAATCATCCATGGTCCAATCTCAATGATCTTAGGCCCATCTTGATTCGTCAGACCAAGCCACTTTCTTCCAATCATCCATGGTCCAATCTCAATGATCTTAGGCCCATCTTGATTTGTCGGACCAAGCCACTTTCTTCCAATCATCCATGGTCCAATCTCAATGATCTTAGGCCCTTCTTGATTTGTCGGACCAAGCCACTTTCTTCCAATCATCCATGGTCCAATCTCAATGATCTTAGGCCCATCTTGATTCGTCAGACCAAGCCACTTTCTTCCAATCATCCATGGTCCAATCTCAATGATCTTAGGCCCATCTTGATTTGTCGGACCAAGCCACTTTCTTCCAATCATCCATGGTCCAATCTCAATGATCTTAGGCCCTTCTTGATTTGTCGGACCAAGCCACTTTCTTCCAATCATCCATGGTCCAATCTCAATGATCTTAGGCCCATCTTGATTTGTCGGACCAAGCCACTTTCTTCCAATCATCCATGGTCCAATCTCAATGATCTTAGGCCCTTCTTGATTTGTCGGACCAAGCCACTTTCTTCCAATCATCCATGGTCCAATCTCAATGATCTTAGGCCCATCTTGATTCGTCAGACCAAGCCACTTTCTTCCAATCATCCATGGTCCAATCTCAATGATCTTAGGCCCATCTTGATTTGTCGGACCAAGCCACTTTCTTCCAATCATCCATGGTCCAATCTCAATGATCTTAGGCCCTTCTTGATTTGTCGGACCAAGCCACTTTCTTCCAATCATCCATGGTCCAATCTCAATGATCTTAGGCCCATCTTGATTCGTCAGACCAAGCCACTTTCTTCCAATCATCCATGGTCCAATCTCAATGATCTTAGGCCCATCTTGATTCGTCAGACCAAGCCACTTTCTTCCAATCATCCATGGTCTAATCTCAATGATCTTAGGCCCATCTTGATTCGTCAGACCAAGCCACTTTCTTCCAATCATCCATGGTCTAATCTCAATGATCTTAGGCCCATCTTGATTTGTCGGACCAAGCCACTTTCTTCCAATCATCCATGGTCCAATCTCAATGATCTTAGGCCCATCTTGATTTGTTGGACCAAGCCACTTTCTTCCAATCATCCATGGTCCAATCTCAATTATCTTAGGCCCATCTTGATTTGTCAGACCAAGCCACTTTTTTCCAACCATCCATGGTCCAATCTCAATGATCTTAGGCCCATCTTGATTTGTCGGACCAAGCCACTTTCTTCCAATCATCCATGGTCCAATCTCAATGATCTAAGGCCCATCTTGATTCGTCAGACCAAGCCACTTTCTTCTAATCATCCATGGTTCAATCTCAATGATCTTAGGCCCATCTTGATTCGTCAGACGAAGCCACTTTCTTCCAATCATCAAAAGTGGTGCACAAACGGCCGGACGACAGTTCGTTGTCCGGCCATTTGGGCACCACTTTTGATACGTACTCACTACAGTGGCACATGAACAACCCACAAGCCGCACTGTTTCGTTTCCGAGATCGTAGTCCAAAGGCGCCACGCCATCACGATTTGTCCTTTATCATACTTAAGATAAATAGGCAGCATTTCCCATTCCGACTCTGAACACTACTAACCGAAAGCCGGTCCTTGAGTTGTTTATATACTGCTCTGTGAACTTCACCTGCGCCACCGTTGGGTCTCCAGGTGTGCCCATTACTCTAGGCTGCGAGTGGTCATAATGTAATGGTTCATTGCTGTACATATATATTATCAAGTTTATATCTTCAATCTGAAACTTTAAATGACAAAGTAAAATAACTTACTGGTCTAGGTGTATGGCTAAATAAGGTAGACAGTGTTGAGACAACAGAATCCATCATTTTTTTAATTTCAACATGACGAGCATCTTCTTTTTACCTTCTTTCTGCAATAGAGAATGCCATTTCTTTTTACACATTTACATTTCTAAGATTTTTTCAAAATAAATTGAACAAACTCATCAAATTTTTGGTTATTACGTGAAAGACAAATTGGTACATACTAGCACATTAAGATAGGACTGCAAACAAGAAAAATATATTTAATTATATTAACATAAAAAATCATACCTTGAAGTTCATTTACACACTTACATTACAAATTACCTTCAGTAGTCAGAATATGCAGTCATACACAATGCAGCAGTTAAGTAATAAGACTGATTTCTATTTTTAAAAATCCTGGTAAAATACACTGGTTGGGAAAGCATGTTTCTTTGATAAGTCATTTATCAGCTATGCGGTGGCAACAGCATGTGCGTGAGAATTGAGCAGATGATTATTTACAACATTGTGCACGACGTCATTCGGTGGAAGGGAATTGTCACATCTCTGCCATGGAGCAGAAAAGCAAATGTCTGGAAATTGACAAAACTGCTAATATATATCAAATACGTGGAGATAATGTAAATGGACGATGTCATCACTCTTTCCACGTTATTTTTTAAACAACGCATAGCAACCGAAAAATAAACCACGCGTGGCGCTGAGAATTGTTGGCGCTGTAGCGTAAATTCGAACGCACTCGACTAGTTATCGAGAGTTCTGGGGTTCGATCCCAGCAGTGCCGGAATACAATTTTTCAGTCGCTATGCGTTGTTTAAAAAATAACGTGGAAAGAGTGATGACATCGTCCATTTGACAAAACTGCATCTGAGACAGTTGAATTGTTGCATGATGTGCATGGGGGCAAATTGCCTATTTCATGCACAAATATTCCGATGATATGCACATTTCAAGGACAGGCAGGGAGATTTAGAAAATGACAAAAGGCCCAGACACCCGATTTTAACGCGCACATCTCAACTCGTTGAGAAAGTTTGTGAAAAGATAAAAAGTGATCGTTGTGTGACCTCGGGATGCTGGAATGTGAGCTTGATGCCAATAAGGAGATGATTCATAAAATTTCAGAGCAAGATTTGGGAAGGGGGGGGGGTGTTTGTGCTCATTGTTTTTTTTTTTTTTTGATTGGAGGTTTAACGACCACCGTGAGCAACTCAATGGGCTATAAGTCGCCCGTCCCTAATTTAGGGTCTGCATGAGACCCTAAATTAGGGACGGGCGACTGCATGAGACCCTAAATTAGGGACAGGAATGTCTGCATGAGAAAAAGGTAACGAGTGCGAAGTACAAAAGGTCTTGTGTGCAGCATATGATGGATGTTAATGAAGCTCGAGCTGTGTGCCAAGATCGTTTTAAATGGAGACATTTGATACAACAACAGTAAGTAAATTCTAGTTGTATTAGTAAAATGTGTACTTGGCACTTTCTTTGAGGAGTTAACCTCTGAACTTCAAGAGAACAGCGTAATTAATGAACGAATGAATGAATGAATGTATGTATGTATGTATGTATGTATGCATGCATGCATGCTTTTTTTTTTTTGATTGGAGGTTTAACGACTACCGTGAGCAACTCAATGGGCTATAAGCAGTCGCCCGTCCCTAATTTAGGGTCACTGGTTCCAGGGAAGGGAGAGAGCCAGTGCCGTAAGACAAACACAACATCCATGCCTCACGTGCTCAGATGACCAGAAACATGTATGAGTGGAGTACACAAAAGACATTCTGGAGACTGCGGAAACAATGCAAAATTTTCTCTATTACACAGGTCAGCGATGAAATTTTTTTCTTCAAATTGAATGGTGTTTCTTATTTATTTTTAGATGCAGATTTCGGGGAAAATACTAAAAATTCTACCACACACAGTTTTGGCAGAAATCGAGAATTTCTGTCTGGAATTTTTGCCACCAGAATATTGTTCTAATATTTTCTTGCAGATATTTAAACATGGGCCTGAAAGGGATAAGGCGTGTGCATTTACAACTGTCATGGCTTCAAGAGGTTGTGTCAATTCTTTTTTCTTTTTTGATTGGGGGTTTAATGACCACCGTGAGCAACTCAATGGGCTATAAGCAGTCGCCCGTCCCTAATTTAGGGCCACTGGTTCCAGGGAAGGGAGAGAGCCAGTGACGCAAGACAAACACAACATCCATGCCTCAACAGGATTCGAACCCGGACCCCTTTCGGACGAATGATCAGAGGCCAGCGCTTAGACCACTGCGCCACCTGGGCGGCATCGTGTCAATTCTCCTGACAGCTTTTGCTATATCTGTGGCGAACTTGTAGTAAAAAAGCAACAGCGGAAAATCAGACTTTGTTGGAAAAGTGCATTTTGCATACTTCGGTGTAAGGGTTGGAGACCAAGACAAGTCATGGGCCACGCATCGAGTGTGTTTAAGTTGCGTGGAAGGACTCCGCATGTGGTCCAAGGGTAAGGTGAAATCTTTTCATTTTGGAGTGCCTACAATAAGGAGGGAGCCCCGAAACCACAGCGATGACTGCTACTTTTGTATGTTTAACATACAGGGGCACAGCTTAAAAAACAAAAAAGAAATATTCTACCCGAACCTTGAATCTGCCCTGCGCCTCGTGGACCTGACATTCCCATACCTTTGCCTCCAGAAAGGCTAGATGATGTGCCTGCACCCTCAGGGAGCTAGTCAGGTGACAATGCTGATGACTATTTTCACGTCGACGACTGCACTGAGCCCCAGCTATTTTCACAATCTGAATTGAACGACTTGATCCGAGATCTGGCCCTTCCAAAAGATTCTGCTCAGTTGCTACGCTCTAGACTTCAGGAGAAGAACTTATTACTATTGGTTTCGAAACCGAGAGAAAGCCTTACTTTTCTCAAGACGGTGAACTTGTTTACTGCTCCGATGTCCCTGGTTTGATGCAAATGTTCAAAATTCAGCATGAGGCAAAAGATCGTAGACTCTTCATTTACTCATCGCAAAAGTCTGAAAGCTGCACTTCACAACGGCAACAAATACGCCTCTATACCGGTTCGACATCCCGTTCATTTGAAAGAGAGGTATGAGAATTTAGCCTTGATCCTGGCCAAGCTTAACTACAAGGAATACGAATGGACCATCTGTGGCAATCTGAAAGTGTTCTCTATGATCGTTGGTCAACAAGGTGGCCACACCAAATACCCCTGTTTCACCTCTGCGAATGGGACAGTCGTGCTAAAGCCAAGCACTGAACTCGGAAGGTGTGGCCAAGCAGGATGCTAAAAGTAGGGGGAAAGTAGTAGGGGGGACGTGGGCGGCAGAAGTGACATCACAGGTGGGCGTGGTCAACTTCCGGAAGTGACGTCACGGATACGCTTCCCGTGGCCATGGGGAAACTTTTCTTCAGGTGGCAACGGTGGGCGTGGTCGTCGGTGTCCGCCATTTTTTTACTGCACGACGTCACCTTCGCACGTTCGTCGTTGACAAAGAAACTTTTCTTCCGGTGGCAACGGTGGGCGTGGTGTCTGCCATTTTTTTTACTGTATGACGTCACTTTCACGTCGATGTTGACAAAGCCATTTTTAAATCTGGGAAATTTCTCCGCCATTTTTGTTTTCTTGGAATTTCCCAATCTGTTTTTTCGGGTGGTGGTGGTAAATTTAATTGTAAGTGGACTGTAGAATTTTTTATCAACCATGGATTTATTATTGAAAAAAAAAGCAACAACGAGGTTTGGAACCAGTTGGATTCGAACTCGGGCCGTTTGCGTGGAAGTCAAATGCTCTATCAATTCGGCCACCAAATCATTGTGAAAGCCCTGCTAAAAGATGGTGATACTTTCAAGTACCTGGCAAATAAGTTTCCACGGCTGTCAGAAGTAGTTTTCGTTGGTCCTGACATTCGAAAAACTCATGAAAGACGAAATCTTTGAAACCAAAATGGATGACATTGAGAGATCGGCTTGGACATCTTTTAAAGAAGTTGTAAATACATGTCTTGGCAACCAGAAAGACCCTGACTTCAAGAACATCGTAGAAAACATGCTGGAGAACGTCAAAGCCTTGGGCTGCTCAATGAGCTTCAAGCTCCACTTTTTGAACTCCCATATAGGCTGTTTCCCAGAAAAGCTAGGTGCTGTGAGTGAAGAACAAGGAGAGAGATTCCACCAGGACATAAAAAATGGAACGGAGGTATCAGGGCCAGTGAAATGTGAATATGATAGCAGACTACTGCTGAATGCTGAATAGGGAGGAGCCGCAAGCAGCGCACAAGAGAAAAAGTTCTAAACGGAGTTCTGAGGGGAAGAAGAAGAGACATTATAAAGATTTTTGACTTTGTTGTAGCTATAACAAACATAAGAAATTAATAAAATATAAAATAAAGCTTATTTTGAAGTTTTTTGTAAATAAAGTTTTTTTGACTCTGTTAGATCTTCTGTGTGATTTACCTGGATCTTCATCCTCACTTTGTCGAAAAACCTTACCTGATAAGAGCGAAAAGCTCAGCATTTCTGAACTCAGCGTATCGAAAAACATTAGAAACACCTAAAACGGTGCAGGAAAAAAAAAAAAACAGTATTATTTTGCAGACCTGTGTTATTGATGTATTTACTATGTAAAAAATTTTCTCTAAATATTACTGAAAAATTTACCAAGTCAAGCCTGCCATTTTTATAGATATTTGGGTGTTAAAACTGATGAACAGAAACATGCTGAATTTTAGTTTCTAAAACATAAATACACTGCCGGAAAGTGAAAAAAGAACCCCAAGAAGGAATTGGCGGACGATCATAAAATTTTCATATGATAATGGGGTCGAGTTTACGTAAGTGTGATGTTAATTTCGGGACCAACCGGTGAGCACTTACGCCACAGCACGGCATAATATGCAAATTATCGCCGGTGGTATTTAAGGAGTATGGCGAAGTGAATGTAATTAGTCGCCTGCGTACGGGCATGTCCGAAGACCCTGAAGAACCTGCAATGCCTGGACATGGAAGACGTGTACGATTTCAGCAGTTATCGGACTTTGAGCGAGGTCGTCTAGTCGGACTCCGCGAGGCCGGGTGGTCGTATCGTCGTATTGCGGAGCGAATTGGACGGGAAGTATCGGTGGTGGTACGATGGTGGCGTAGATGGTCCGAGGAACATTCCCACATGAGAAGACGTGGAACCGGGAGTCACAGACGGACTGATGAGCGGACCGATCGACGCATAAGAAGAGCGGCGTTGTCAAGTAGAACATCCACTGCGATGCAAATCCAAGCTGTCGTTGCACCTGAGGTGACTGTGCGAACAATCCGCAACCGTCTACTGGATGCAGGACTACGTGCATGTGTGCCCCTCTGGCATGGGTACCTCTGACTCCAGCCCACCGTCAGGAACAGCTGCAGTGGTGTCGCCAACGTCTGCACTGGAGAACGCAATGGCGATCTGTCGTATTCAGCGATGAAAGCCGATTCTGCTTGGGAGCCTCCGATGGCCTTATGCGTGTTTGCAGACGCAAAGGAGAGCGTCTCCACCCTTCTTGCATCCCCCAGCGACACACAGGGCCTATACCTGGTCTCCTGGTATGGGGAGCGATCAGCTATCACTCTCGTACACAACTAGGGTTTGTACCGGGTACGTTAAACAGCACCTCCTACATCAACAACATCATTCAGCCCATTGTTGTGCCATTTGTAAGGTCGGTCCATCGTGGTGTTTTCTAGCAAGATAACGCACGCCCACACACGGCACGTGCAACACAACATGCACTTCAGGGTGTGAGACAACTTCCATGGCCTGCCCATTGAGCACGTGTGGGATTTTATGGGACGACTTATCCAGTCTCCACGGCCAGCCACGACCATCCCCGATTGAGGCGTCCAGGTTGAGGATGCTTGGAACTCAATACCCCAAACTTACATCCAACATCTGTACGACAGACTCCATGCCAGAATTGCACAGTGTGACGCAGTTCCTGGTGGTTCAACCTTGTACTAACCATGTTACATGGAAATGTTATTTTTCAGTTTCCCAGCAAATACAGCTGTATTTTGCCATAATGTTTTGATCACGTTATCCTCTGTATTCCGTTATTATGCTGTATAAATTTCGTTGGTATCAGACGTCTCCTTCTTGGTGTTCTTTTTTCACTTTCCAGCCACGACCATCCCCGATTGAGGCGTCCAGGTTGAGGATGCTTGGAACTCAATACCCCAAACTTACATCCAACATCTGTACGACAGACCCCATGCCAGAAATTGCACAGTGTGACGCAGTTCATGGCGGTTCAACCTCGTACTAACCATGTTACATGGAAATGTTATTTTTCAGTTTACCAGCAAATACAGCTGTATTTTGCCATAATGTTTTGATCACGCTATCCTCTGTATTCCGTTATTATGCTGTATAAATTTCGTTGGTATCAGACGTCTCCTTCTTGGTGTTCTTTTTTCACTTTTCAGCCACGACCATCCCCGATTGAGGCGTCCAGGTTGAGGATGCTTGGAACTCAATACCCCAAACTTACATCCAACATCTGTACGACAGACTCCATGCCAGAATTGCACAGTGTGACGCAGTTCATGGCGGTTCAACCTCGTACTAACCATGTTACATGGAAACGTTATTTTTCAGTTTACCAGCAAATACAGCTGTATTTTGCCATAATGTTTTGATCACGTTATCCTCTGTATTCCGTTATGTATAAATTTCGTTGGTATCAGACGTCTCCTTCTTGGTGTTCTTTTTTCACTTTCCGCCAGTGTACACGGTACCGATTCTTAACGGGAAATTGCCTTTAAAACTGCACCTTTGGCTTTCAAATCACCAGAAATTCACCAGGCTTTTGGTTTAAACTGGATTTCCTCAGCTTTGCTAAAAGGAAAAAACCTGTTCATTAGTTGGCTGACAGCCGGTACCCAACTTGGCGCGACGATTAATAGGGTGCCTACATCTCTGCAAATGAGCTTCCCCCTCACTGAAAGAAAGGAGACGGTGGAGAAGTAAGTCTCCCACCACCATTGTTTCAGGACTATGCATAAAAAAAAATGCAAAAACGAACATTGTGAAATCTTCACGAAACTGGCTGAAATTTTGATCAACACCATGAATTGGTAATAGGAACAGACACTCCAAATTTCTCCGGAATCGGTTACTGACTTTTTTAATTAGCCATGGAAATTTTTAATCATCAGTAAACAGAAATGGTATACACAGAAACGGTTAATGAAATTCTGAGGGCTAATTTAAACAGTTTTTAATCGATTCAGGCAAAATTTGGAGGTTATGTTCCTATTAGCAGTTTACGGTGTTCATTAAAATTTCAGTCAGTTTCATATAATACAGAGGTGTTTGCAAGGCAAGGCACGAAACCCTGAAATCATCGGCGTCTCTGAACAGTGCCAACGCATAAACTCGAGACATAAATGAACATAAATTACCCCCCCCCCGCGCATAACAAAAGTATTTCCGTTACTACTAGTACTTCTAATTATTATACTTATCAGCAAAGCTGTTACCGAGACTTCGAAAGATAAAATGGTTTCACTTTTGGGAGTTACTTACTACCTACCTATACCTTTTGCTCACAACAGTAAATTATTTTGGGGTTGAGCTTGCACAGTATTAATTTGTTGCTAAAAAAATTAATTCCTTCAGTGAAATTTAAGTAACTTTGATTTCCACAACTACATGATATTGTCTTTAACATGTACCACACTAAGAATGTTAATAAAAATTCTGCATTTGTATAAAATAAACCAATTACACATATAACATACCTTTTAAAAAAGTTTTGCCTTTCTTTCCAATTGCAAAATTACCCATTTGGCAAATAAATAAAAGAAAATCTGCAGTCAAGTTTTTATGTTACTAGAAGGGGAACTCCTGTTTTTCATAGGATATTGATCTTTTTTAACAGAAATTTCAGTCGTTAAGTTTCAGTCAGGTGGTATTGACCTAAAGTTCTATTTACTAATAAAATAACAGTATATTTAGCAAATTGGATGTTGATCTAAGTTCTATTTATTAATAAAAAAAAAACCCATCAGTCTGGTGTGGTGTTAATCTAAAGTTATATTTACTAATAAAATAACACTATTTCTTAAAAAAGTGTGCAATCTTCATTTGTTTTTTTAGAGGAGACGCTATCAGGCTGACGCTTACGTTTCCAACATCCTTCATTTGCAGTGTCTTGTTTGTGTACCGAAGAGGAGAAGAACCTTTACTATTACAAGTAGCCGTTATACTTGTTCCAACGGGTTTTGGAGGCAGAACTGTAGCACGTACTCCATTTATATATGCAGAAACATGACCCAGCTGTATCAATTTTCCGACACCATATCCTAGCTTTCTCCTTTTGGGTGTCTTTTTTTTCTAGCCAATCCCACCGGAATTTATTTTTGACTGAAGTCTCCAATGTCTTGAGATCGTCAGTTTTGGTCAAAAATATTATCGTTGATGACGAACTTAACTTAAACCGTGAAAACTTTCAAATTTCTAAAAACATTCATACATCACACACACACACACACACACACACACACAAAAACCCCATCACTTTTGCCTAAACAAAAAACCACAAACGTTTCGTCAGGGAAACAAAGACACCTCCTCTTTGTCACTGACTTACTAATACAATGAGGCAGGCTGCTCCTGCATGTAGGTGCAGACACGTGAGTGACGTACTTTATTTGCTTTAACTTGCTCCCCCTCCCACGCCCTCTCCAAGTTCCAATCCCACATCACTCATCAGAGTGAAAAACTGTTTTTGCATCGAGGAGCAGAAGCGCCGACGAAATGACTGAGAATTTGCGCGCAGGCTCTTCCCACAGAACAACGGACAACCACAGCACGAACTGCCGGCTTCGTGTGTCGAGCTCGAGTCAGCTGCATCGGCGAGGAAGACGATATTATTATCGCATTAATTCATTGGTAAAAAGCAATTTTTTTTTTTTTAGAAAATACTTTTGCCATGAATCGTCTTAATTTTTTTTTTTTTTTTTTGCTTATTAGAACTCAAAATTTAACAGTTTTAAAAATGTCTTCAAAGCTAAACATCCGGAATTCCGGGCATGAAAGATCGCCCAAACCCAGAAATCCAGGTTAAATCCGGAACACAAACAGTCCTGATAATACTCGAACAAAGATACCTTTTTTTACTTTTTTATCCAAGTCTAATGGAAATCCTGGCCCATCTGATAAAGACCCCCCCCCCCCCCCACACACACACACACACAACACAAGTGCACGCATCACTGCTTCGGTTACGAGGGCGAAGCGTACAGTATGTTTGCAAGGCTGGGAGAGAGAAATTTTGAGGATTCTTTCGTAACTCGCACAAGTTGGTTTTATAGCTACAGTTTAAGAGTTTGCATTGATGGCTATAAAATCTTTCTTACTGGAAGAAACTATAAAAGAAAAAATTCATTTGAGCTTTTTTTTTTTTTTTTGGCAACATTCATAGGCAAAAAAAAAAAAAGTCTGCTTACAACCTGCAATTTGACCTCACCAGAGAAAAAAGAATTTTATTGTAATGTGAGGAAATTCTATGAGGAAGGGGAACAAGAGAACTTTATCATCTCTTGATGATGATGCTCTAAAAAGCATTACAATTCGTGATTATTGCCACAAATCATCATAGGATTAGCAAAAAACAGAATCTTGCTAATAGATTTCCAAATGTCATTAGTGAAGATGATATGGACAAACTTAATTACTGAATTGATTGCATTGGGAACCACAAGAAAATCTAAATATCGACTCACACTGGTACACTGAACAGAGATGTATTGCTTACGGGGAGTTTGTGGCAAGACACACTCTGATCATGTGAGGAATGAAGATGTATTAAAGATGTGTAATTGTGAGGCAAAATGTTGTCAGTGCGGTGGAGACTTAATATTCTTCGGTGGTTTGGCTATGTTGAAAGAATGAATGGTGAGATGCTTACTAAGAAAAATTTTTTCAGCCCAAGTGGTAGGAAAGGAACGTAAACGAAGGCCAAGGAAATCATGGGAGGATGAAATTCAGGAATGTCTCCACGAGAAAAAGATTATGAGTATGGAGTACAGAAGGTCTTGTGTACATCGTGTGATGGATGTCACTGAAGCTTGCTAAGATTACTGTAAATGGAGACATTTGATACATACAGTAAAGTAAATATTCAGTTAAGCATTTATTTGACAGATTTTCTTTCTTTGTGGAGCTAACCTCTAAATCTCAGAGAACAGCTTAGCTGTTATGTATTTATGTATGTCATCATTGTCAACCATTATCAATCCACTGCTGGACAAAGGTCTCCCCAAGTTTCCTCCACAACGGTCTGTCTTGTGCCAGTCTCCTCCATGTCACTCCCGCATACTTTCGAATTTCATCCACCCATCTCCCATGTGGTCTTCTTCTGGATCTTTTCCTGTCCCTTGGAATCCAATCTAACATTTCGGCTGTCCATTGATGATCTGTCCTTCTGGCAGTATTTCCAGCCCATTCCCATTTCAGGGATTTAACTCTGATCATGATGTCTTCCACTCTTGTCATTTTTCGGATCCACGAGTTCCTCTCCTTATCTCTCCTGGTTATACCAAGCATGCACCTCTCCATGATGCTTTGAGTTGTCTACAGCCTTTGTATGTCTCTTTTAGTTAAGGTCCACGTCTCTGCACCATACGTAAGCACTGGAAGGATGCATTGATCAAACACTTTTCTTTTAAGACATAATGGCATATTGCTCTTGAAAATTATGCTGTTTCTTCCAAAAGCTCTCCAGGCAAGTTTTGTACGCCGATTAATTTCTTCATCAATGTGACCCTCAATTGATATCTGCTGTCCAAGATAAACGTACACATCTGTTATCTCCAGCTTTTCTCCATCAATCGATAAATCTTTATTTCTTGAAAAAGTATTGAACTTTTGTCTTCTGAAAGTTCATTTTTAATCCCACTTCTTTAACTCTTGTCAGCAAGTTCCTGAATCATACTCTGCAGCTCTGATGGGGCAGTTGCAAAAATGCAAAACGAAGGTGGGTTAGATAATCTTCATTAATCTTTATCCCCTTGTTTTCCCAGCTCAGCGACTGAAAGACACCCTCCAATGTGGCATTAAAGAGCTTCGGAGATATGGTGTCACCTTGTCTCACTCCCTTTCCAATTTTTATGTGTGTTGTATTCTCATACAGCCGAATCTTTGCACTTTTAATGTATGAATCTTCAATACCGCAGGATTTCAGAGCCATTGTAACTGCTGATGGTTTCACCAAATCAAAAGCTTTTTCATAATCGATATAAGTACTTACCACTATTAACTTTCTTTGGATGAACTTCACCTAGAGAGAGATTACAGCTGATTACTTAAGCACCACTTTAGGTTGAGGTGGCTAGAAGTTGGCTTTCTGTTTCCATCCACAGTTTACAACAGCAGCTGCTTACATTATATTCGAGTGCCTGAAACTCTTAACATACATAAAAAACAATAAGACTACGATGCTCTATTCTGGCATCATGAGTGTGGAAGCAGACTCAAGAAATATGCCCCAATGATTTGGTAGCAGAACCAAGTCTGGAGGACTGCACCCAGCTCCACACGAAATATTACATTCAATTGTCCTAGGCTGTGGTTCTTCTTTCATATGTGCTGTTAAAATGTTTTTACACAATACAACAAAATTTCCATTAGATATGTTTTTGTTTTTTTTTGTTGTTGTTTTTTTGTCACTATCTCACGTTTAAAAGATACATTTCACACATCTGTACACAGGGTGTCCCGGAACTCCGTATACAAACTTGGAGGGGAGGTAGAGAACAGCGTTAGGAACCAGAATTAAATAGGAAAGCATGGGCGGAAACGTCACCCTCGCATGAGAAAGAGACACAAAGACACAGTAAGGCCACAATACAGAAAGCAGTGTAAAACGCTTTATTACACAACAAAAGAGTACAATGTAGGACTTACAAGCATCACAGGAAGTGTTCGAAATTGCGCCCATTGGCCTGGATGCACGCATGACACCTACACGACATGGATTTTTTTGTTTTTATTGGAGGTTTAACAACCAACGTGAGCAACTCAATGGGCTATAAGCAGTCGCCCGTCCCTACTTTAGGGTCACTGGTTCCAGGGAAGGGAGAGAGCCAGTGCCGTAAGACAAACACAACATCCATGCCCGACCGGGATTCGAACCCGGACCCCTTACGGACAAATGATCAGAGGCCAGCGCCTTAGACCACTGCGCCGACATGGATTGGCGAACATTGTCGAAGATACCTGGCGTTTCGCGGATCGTAGCAGCAGCGATGGAGATTCGTGCCAACAGGTCCATTTCAGAATTTACTGGCGTTTCGTACACAATGCTCTTCATGGCACCCCAGAGATAATAATCAAGAGGAGATAAATCAGGTGATCTGGGGGCATTCGACGGGACCGCCACGCCCAATCCACTTGGTTCCAAATGGTCACGTACGCACCTTGCGGAATGAGATGGCGCCCCATCATGTTGCAACCACATTCCGCGTCGAACATGTGTGGAGACATCGTGCAGCATTTCCTGAAGAACCTCCTGAAGAAAGACGAGATACTTGCGAGCGTCCAGTCGAGGTGGTAAGATGTATGGCCCTACTAAACCGTCCGCCACGATACCCTCCCACACATTAAGTGAAGCGTTGTTGTGCGGCTCGTTGTCGGCCCACATGTGCGCGTTGTGCGTATTGAACACCCCGTCACGTGAAAAGGTTGCTTCATCACTGCTTTCTGTATTGTGGCCTTGCTGTGTCTTTGCGTCTCTTTCTCACGTGAAGGTGACGTTTCCGCCCATGCTTTCCTATTTAATTCTGGTTCCTAACGTTTTTCTTTACCTCCCTCCAAGTCTGTACATGAAGTTCCGGGACACCCTGTATACATTTCAGGTGGTATTCGACCTAAAATAGAGAGATCTAAGATTAAAAAAAAAAAAAAGGTACATGAATTTTCAACATACCTCATATCTTTTCAGGTACTCATCTTCATAAACTTCTGCCAGGCTTTTTTTACTTTTGCCTTCATCTAGTGGTACAACAGGTTTATACTTGAATATATCTTCTATTGGGTTTTCTTTAACTTCAACATCACACCATGCCTATGATGGGGGAAAAAAAGATTGTGATTACAGTGTTTACATAATTAGACAGAGCCTACAAATTGGACTTACCTGATAAATAAATTTTATATGCATGAGGGATGTACAATAAAGACGAACTCATGCCATGTTTAGTCCAACAATCTCTCTTAGGGCCTTCCTCTTGAACACATCCCCCCACCCCGCCGTCTCGTGCGTGTCCTCCCTTTTCGATCAAAAGATCGATAAACCAGACAGATAGGCCATTTCAAACGGTGTGCCTTGGCCACAATTTCACCGAATTGAAGATAGTTACAAAAATAAAGGGTTAATACTGATCTATGGTAAAGGCTAACCTTTTTGTCAAAATATTGTGCCTTGCCACTTTCAGCAGCCATTTTTGTGTTTCCACATGATGCTTGCACTATTCTTATCCTTTGTTTTTTTAAGCCTACAACATTATTATTTCATGTACACTATCTACCAACAAGTAATTGGACACCTGCGATACCAAAGGAAAACGAAGTTTATTCACCTTCAATAGTTGGTGGAGCCTCCACGAGCGGTGATTACAGCTGCGACCCTCCGGGGCATACTCTCAACCAGGCGTTGTACGACGGCAAGCGATATTTTCTTCCACTCCGCTTGGAGAAGACAGGTCAGTTCCTTCACCGATTTCGGACCCTTACGTCGACGCTCCAACTCGTCCCAGAGGTGCTCGATAGGGTTAAGGTCCGGGGCCAGTCCATTCGATTAACTCCATTGTCACCATACCAAGCCATGGTGAACCTCGCAACATGACAGGTGGCATTGTCATCCTGAAAGTAACATGGGTCCACCCCGTAAAACTGCCACAACGTAGGAAGCACATGGTCATCCAAAATGGTGCAGTAGGTCTCGGCGTTGAGTCTACCAGGAATTGCGACCAAGGGTCCCGTGCCATAACAGGAGAAACACCCCCATAGCATAATTCCACCGCCGCTGAACTTCACAGTTGGCACAATACATTCCGGCAGGAGGCGTTCTCCAGGCAGACGCCAAACCCAGACCCTTCCATCCGAACGGTAGAGGGTGAACTTTGATTCGTCGCTCCAGAGAACCTGTTTCCACTGTTCAACGGTCCACTGTCGACGTTCTTTGCACCACGTTAGCCGAGCAGCGCTATTGGACTTGGTGATCAAAGGCTTGTGGGTCCATGATAACCGAGCAGAGGGGCTTCCTTACGGATGGTATTCATCAAAAGAACACTCCCGGATGCCTGTTGAAACTCCTCGTGGATGTGGCCCATCGACTAGGTGCGGTTCTTCCGAATTTCTCTGGCCAGCACCCGTCGGTCTCTAACTCCCAGTTTTGTGGGTCTGCCGGGTCGGGACACATTCCGACAGTCACCTCTCATCTTCCACTTGCCAATCACGTAGGCCACTGTTGATTTTGGGTACTTCAACTCGCTGGATATGTCACGTATGGATAGGCCATTTTGTGATACCCGACGATTACACCTTTCTTGAAATCGGAGAGCTCCGAACTGCGTGGCATCTTGCATGCGAATGGTTGCGTTGTTGTTTCCCACACGATACTTAACGGCGGCGGCCGTGACGTGTATCAGGACCGCAGATATCGTCGATTGCAGGGGTGTCCAATTAATTGTTGGTAGATAGTGTACATCATTACTGATTATTACATAGTGTTCATTACTGACAAATACATATTTAGTCATATTTTAAAATTCAGTGGAAAAAAAACAAGTCAAAACTCCACTAAATTCACTTACCATAACTGCCAACTAAATTTAATGAATACGCAGAAGATTGCTTTAAAAAATTCAGAAGTTTTGTTTTTACGTCAATTTGTCACACGATAAAGTAATTTTGAACTCATACTGCTTAAACAAAAAAGGAATACAGGAAACTAACCTTTAGTTTTTTGTGTGTTTCTATTGAAGGGAACTTTTATTTATAGTAATTAAACATGTAGCTAAACTTTTTACAGTGACCTTTTTTTTTTTAAGAATTCTTTGGAGTAATCTTTTTGAAAACAAAGTGAATTTTCTTTACATTTAATTAACAGAAGACTCTCCAGCGATTCATATGATATTGATGATCGAAACATTGTGCAATTTTTTTAAACTAAAGAAAAAATTATTTCGCATTATTAATTAAATGGCAAATACACCCTATAATTACACTGCGGGACAATTGCTAAGGACGGATCATAAACGGCTATATAGCGCATAAAAAAGTAGGTGTGGATGGATGCCAAGTGAAATAAAATAATGTCAGAATGCCAGGACATTACAAGAAAGACAATTTATTGTGCTCTGAAATCCAGAAGGCTTTGGAACGTGTTCAAGGGACAAACAGGCCATTTTGTGCAGAATACGTAAACGTGAAAAATGCAATTACCGTCCGCATGCGTTCCGGCGTAAGATGTCAATACGGGATATGGCCACCATGGAGGGCGATGCAAGATTCCACACGTCGTGTCATGCTTTGCACAACATTATCAAGCAGCTGTTGGGGTAATTTATCCCATTCCTCTGTCAGTGCACGGATGAGGGTGTCCTTGTTTATTGGAGGGCATTGGCGACCAGCAAGACTCCTCCCCAAAGCATCCCACACATTTTCAGATCTGGAGAACGTGCTGGCCATACGAGGCTCTCAAGACACTCCTGGACAGCGACTGTTCGATGACATGTTGCGTTGTGGTCCATGAAAATGAATCTATCACCGACAGCACCACGGAACATGCGAACATGAGGTAGCAGAACATCATTAATGTATCGTTGGCCTGTCATAGTCCCAGTTGGAAGCACATAGAGGGACGTACGGCCATTGATCATGATGCCAGCCCATACCATGACACTACATGTTGGATATCCTGTATGTTTGCTGGACAATATGCAGTACCACTATCACGCCAGATCAGTTGTCGTCGACAATCAGACGATAGACTGTATCTACTCTCATCTGAGAAGAGGACAGCAGACCAGTCGTTATCAGTTGCGATGTTGATGGCACCATTGCAAATGGGCGGTACGGTGACGTCTGGACAACAGGACGGCGGGCGTATAGTCCTCCTTCATGCAAACGTCTGGCGACAGTTTTTCGGGAGATCCACTTGCCAGTAGCAGCCATAAACTGATTTGCTACCTCACTAGCTGTGCTGCGCCGGTGTCTTTTTGTTGATAGCACTATGTACCGATCTTCTGCAGGTGTCGTACTGCGAACACGACCTCCCCCGTGACGTTTGCTACACTCTCCATTTGTTTGAAATGATTTCCAAAGCCTTGAAACACTGTGGCTGACGTCGAACTCCCTGGCAACATCTGTTATTTTTTGCCCTTCTTCAATCTTGCCAATAATACGGCCACGCATAAAATCATCTAGGTGATGTTGGGAAGACATACTGAAAATTGCAAGTTCGTCAATTGATTCTTTCCCTGTCAACTTTGTGTTTGAACAACAACGGTCAATACGCGTCAAATCCTTTATATCTCTTATCAGCGCTATGACGTCACGAACAAGTTCGGCAATCCAAAACAACACGTCTTACTGTATCCCGCACTTATGCTAATTTCCACATTTTCCTGCCTTCCATTTTATGGTTGCTATTGTCATCCGTCCTTAGCAATTGTCCGGCAGTGTATTATTTCACTTTGGTGTTCTTTCAAATGACGAGCCACACCATTTTTCTCTCCTACCATTACTGGAGCATTGTCAGCTCCAAAAGCAATGCAATTTTTGAAAGGTATCCTGTGTTTACTAAAAACATCAACTGTAGCTTGTGCAATATTCTTTCCTGTTGCACTGACCTTTAATGATGGAATAGCTAAAAGACAACTTTGCATTATTCTTTCTTTTACTTCATAGTATGTGACAACGATTGGATAAAGTTTTGAATCAGTTTAATTGGATCCACCTATTCCGATTGAGAAGAGTGCATTTTGAATATCACTAATAATTTGACTTCTTATTTCAGATGAAAGTTCCTTAACAATTGCAGTAGTCTTTGTCCTACCACAACCACATTTTTTCGCAATTTCCGACTTCGGAAACATCTTACGAAATAAAGGTCCAGCATGATCTGCTGCACTAATGGGCAAATCATGATCTATTAAAAACTTTGTAAATAGGCATTCGGTACGAGTCACTTCTACTTCCTTATCTTCATTACTACTTGTCAAAAATGAGCTCATTTTTGCGGTATTTTCACCATCGGCCAATTTCTGACGTTGCTTTAACTATTTTGAATGCTGTGTTATGTCACTTTTTCCGCGATGACATTACTAAGTCCACCGAACAAATAGCGCAGAACGCATGTTTAGAACAGACTTGATTTCTCGGTACACGGAAATTCGGCGCCGTATGTTTCACGACAAGACTGCACGTACTGTTTTTGTTTTCTACTCATTTCACCAATTACAAGGAAACTGCTTAAATATTTTCAGCTGCAGTACATATCATGGGTAGATGATAAATCATAAAACTGAGAAGAGATCAAAAGCTTACCTTACTAACGTAACGTTGAAGTCTCGACCGTTATGTATAATCAGACACACGTGGATTATTTGTGGCTGCGGTTACATGCAACTGACGCCGGTTGTTGCCAAGCTGATAGAAGGAAAGGAGCCGAAAAGAGGAGTGGCCGAATGCAGATGTCATGTGCCATGTGACCATATCATTTGCCGTGGATGACGTCATAGCTTCCGCAGGCGTGAAACGTACAAAATGAGCAATATACAAGATTAAAACTAGTAAGTTATCGCTGCGCTTTTCAACTTTTTTTTTTTATTGAAAGGCAACAAAAGTTAATTAAACAGGTTATTTTTCGCAAAAAACACAGAAATTTTTCGAACAGCAGAAGAACAGGAGTTTGGTCGGAAGAATGTATAAAAAAAATCGGAAAACTTCTGCCAAAATCGGAAGAGTTGGCAGGTATGACTTACTATGAATAAATGGAGACAAGCTACAAATGTTGTTTTAAATGTTTTGCAAAAATAAAATAAAAGCAAATACCTTATTACTTATGGCCATTTTGATAATATTTTCAACTCTTTCAGTTATTTCATCAGTTGCCACAAAATCTGAAAAGAAACAAATTTATTAAAATGCATGTTGTATAATGTTTTGGTAAACATTAATACTGATTCATTGCAGTTTTTCCAATCACTAAATTAAAGGGTCCAAGTTATTTTCAGATCGTAAAACCCATCAACAGATTCACACACTCTCGATGAGAATGAAATATGTTATATATACACTGGCGGAAAGTGAAAAAAGAACACCAAGAAGGAATTGGCGGACGATCATGAAATTTACATATGTTAATGGGGCCGAGTTTACGTAGGTGTGATGGTAATTTTTGGACTAACCGGTGAGCGCTTACGCCACAGCACGGCATAATATGCAAATTATCGTCGGCGGTACTTAAGGAGTACGGCGAAGTGAATGGAATCAGTCGTCGGCGTACGGACACGTGCGAAGACTCTGAAGAAGCTGCAGTGCCTGGACATGGAAGACGTGTACGATTTCAGCAGTCATCGGACTTTGAGCGAGGTCGTCTAGTCGGACTCTGCGAGGCCGGGTGGTTGTATCATGGAGCGAATTGGACGGGAAGTATCGGTGGTGGTACGATGGTGGCGTAGATGGTCCGAGGAACATTCCTACACAAGAAGACGTGGAACTGGGAGTCACAGACTGACTGATGAGCGGATCGATCGACGCATAAGAAGAGCGGCGTTGTCAAGCAGAACATCCACTGCAACGCAAATCCGAGCTTCCGTTGCACCTGAGGTGACTGTGCGAACAATCCGCAACCGTCTACTGGATGCAGGACTACATGCAGGTGTGCCTCTGGCATGTGTACCTCTGACTCCAGCCCACCGTCGCGAACGGCTGCAGTGGTGTCGCCAACGTCTGCATTGGAGAACGCAATGGCGATCTGTCGTGTTCAGCAATGAAAGCAGATTCTGCTTGGGAGCCTACGATGGTCGCATGCGTGTTTGCAGACGCACAGGGGAGTGTCTCCACCCTTTATTTTTGCATCCGCCAGCGACACACAGGGCCTACACCTGGTCTCCTGGTGTAAGGAGCGATCAGCTATCACTCCCGTACACAACTAGTGTTTGTACCGGGTATGTTAAACATCACCTCCTACATCAATAACATCATTCAGCCCGTTGTTGTGCCATTTGTAAGGTCGGTCCATCGTGGTGTTTTCCAGCAAGATAACGCACGCAAACACACGGCACGTGCAACGCAACATGCACTTCAGGGTGAGAGACAACTTCTATGGCCTGCCCATTGAGCACGTGTGGGATTTTATGGGACAACGACTTATCCGGTCTCCACGGCCAGCCACGACCATCCCCGATTTACGCGTCCAGGTTGAGGATGCTTGGAACTCAATACCCCAAACTTACATCCAACATCTGTACGACAGACTCCATGCCAGAATTGCACAGTGTGACGCAGTTCATGGCGGTTCAACCTCGTACTAACCATGTTACATGGAAATGTTATTTTTCAGTTTACCAGCAAATACAGCTGTATTTTGCCATAATGTTTTGATCACGTTATCCTCTGTATTCCGTTATTATGCTGTATAAATTTCGTTGGTATCAGACGTCTCCTTCTTGGTGTTCTTTTTTCACTTTCCAGCCACGACCATCCCCGATTGAGGCGTCCAGATTGAGGATGCTTGGAACTCAATACCCCAAACTTACATCCAACATCTGTACGACAGACTCCATGCCAGAATTGCACAGAGTGACGCAGTTCATGGCGGTTCAACCTCGTACTAACCATGTTACATGGAAATGTTATTTTTCAGTTTACCAGCAAATACAGCTGTATTTTGCCATAATGTTTTGATCACGTTATCCTCTGTATTCCGTTATGTATAAATTTCGTTGGTATCAGACGTCTCCTTCTTGGTGTTCTTTTTTCACTTTCCAGCCACGACCATCCCCGATTGAGGCGTCCAGGTTGAGGATGCTTGGAACTCAATACCCCAAACTTACATCCAACATCTGTACGACAGACTCCATGCCAGAATTGCACAGTGTGACGCAGTTCATGGCGGTTCAACCTCGTACTAACCATGTTACATGGAAATGTTATTTTTAAGTTTACCAGCAAATACAGCTGTATTTTGCCATAATGTTTTGATCACGTTATCCTCTGTATTCCGTTATTATGCTGTATAAATTTCGTTGGTATCAGACGTCTCCTTCTTGGTGTTCTTTTTTCACTTTCCAGCCACGACCATCCCCGATTGAGGCGTCCAGGTTGAGGATGCTTGGAACTCAATACCCCAAACTTACATCCAACATCTGTACGACAGACTCCATGCCAGAATTGCACAGTGTGACGCAGTTCATGGCGGTTCAACCTCGTACTAACCATGTTACATGGAAATGTTATTTTTAAGTTTACCAGCAAATACAGCTGTATTTTGCCATAATGTTTTGATCACGTTATCCTCTGTATTCCATTATTATGCTGTATAAATTTCGTTGGTATCAGACGTCTCCTTCTTGGTGTTCTTTTTTCACTTTCCAGCCACGACCATCCCCGATTGAGGCGTCCAGGTTGAGGATGCTTGGAACTCAATACCCCAAACTTACATCCAACATCTGTACGACAGACTCCATGCCAGAATTGCACAGTGTGACGCAGTTCATGGCGGTTCAACCTCGTACTAACCATGTTACATGGAAATGTTATTTTTCAGTTTACCAGCAAATACAGCTGTATTTTGCCATAATGTTTTGATCACGTTATCCTCTGTATTCCGTTATTATGCTGTATAAATTTCGTTGGTATCAGACGTCTCCTTCTTGGTGTTCTTTTTCCACTTTCCAGCCACGACCATCCCCGATTGAGGCGTCCAGGTTGAGGATGCTTGGAACTCAATACCCCAAACTTACATCCAACATCTGTACGACAGACTCCATGCCAGAATTGCACAGTGTGACGCAGTTCATGGCGGTTCAACCTCGTACTAACCATGTTACATGGAAATGTTATTTTTCAGTTTACCAGCAAATACAGCTGTATTTTGCCATAATGTTTTGATCACGTTATTCTCTGTATTCCGTTATGTATAAATTTCCTTGGTATCAGACGTCTCCTTCTTGGTGTTCTTTTTCACTTTCCGCCAGTGTATATATCTTTTTTCTATGAGTGTATCTCTAATCCCTTTGGCAAGGATCGAGACAGAAAAAGAAAAAATAAGAAAAGAGTGAAGGAAAATCAAGTAATTTCTTTTCTCTTCCCCCTCATTCTAATTTCTCTGTGTGAATTTGTTTGTGATATTGGTGTGTGTGTGTGTGTGTGTGTGTGTGTGTGTGCGTGTGTGTGTGTGTGCGTGTGTGTGTGTGGATTTTTATGTCAAGGTAAGCTTAGCCTCAGTTGTCTGCTGCTATGCAGGTGATATAGTAACTAGGTACGGTTAGGTAAATAAGTGGTTTAATTAGTATTTGTTTGGGATTATGTTATGCTTTTTTTGTTATCTCTTTAGTGCTTATAATTAATTGCAGGAGAAGAAAATTATTGAAGTGTACTTGGTGTAGTGAATAATGTACTGTATTTAAACTAATTTCACGCTTTAAATGAACTCTCCCTTCTTTGGCAGCTGCCTCTCCTACCAAGGGACCTAAATATTTTTCTGTCTTCTAGGTTGAAATGAACACCTAATTTGCCAACAAAATGTTTACGACGCCCACCTTTTTCTTAAGATTGCAGTGACTCTGGTCCTCCAGAAAACTTCGGCTGAGAATTAAAAAAAAAAAAAAAAATGTAAAATTGGTGCAACCTGGTAGAAATGACATGATTTGGAAAAGGAAAAAGAACCTATATACAGTGCTTGCTGTCTTATGTCCTGGTATGAAAAGGGAAAATTTAATAGTATGTTGCCAAATTATAAAAAGTAAATTCATGGAATAAAAGACAACAACAAAAAAGAGGGGGAGGGAGGAAAACGTTTTATTGGCTATGGGAGATCAAATTGTAAATAATGTAAGGTCTGGCCAGAACCAAAAAACAAATGTTGGTGTGTGTTATTTTTATATACACTTTCAGTTGCTGCAAGTGATTACATTGATAGATGGTAACTGCACCTAGTATAAGACCCCAGAAAATGATCGAAGTGTTATGGTATTATGTGTTTAAATCTATAACCATGTCTTGTTAGGGTTACCACTACTATGTTTTACTGTAGGTGATGATAAAATTAATGGCGTGCTGTCTCCATACGATGTCATCAAACCACCATCCCTAATTGTACAATAAAAACTTTATTTACAATATAAGATATGATTTAAAAATATTTAAAAGGGCAAGATCTTTCGGGGCTACAATAGCACCCGTCCTCAGGCCACCCAAACAGTGCCACAGAGCACTCGGAAGCGCCGTAATATATAACCAGTCCCCCCAAGGAGACCCACAATGCATTTGTTCAAAACACAGGTGATGCCAATTGAGGAAAACAGCAAAACAGAAAGTAATACAAATAATATAGTTGATTATTTAAGTAAGGTCCTCTTCTTCAGTAGGTTAAAGGGAAGAATTAATTATTTTCCTCCATTGTCTAGGAACAAAAACAGGTAACTCCAAGTTACAACAGGTAGTACCATAAGAAATAATATACAGACTCTCTGCAAAAAAGACGGTTTGTTTGTTAACAATAGAGGAAAGTACTATTGTATTAGGCCAATCGGGAGAATAACCTCCCTGGCAAACAGCTGTAGTAAATGATGTAGAAATGGAGTCAGTTCGAAGTGCATATTTGTGT
The DNA here is from genome assembly GCA_039090855.1 of Macrothele yani. Lineage (NCBI taxonomy): Eukaryota > Metazoa > Arthropoda > Arachnida > Araneae > Macrothelidae > Macrothele > Macrothele yani. The sequence goes on along the minus strand of CM077033.1, from coordinate 110,650,023 downwards.
TCTGGCAATCTAATGTTCAGACTTCTAAGGGTAGAACCTATGTAGTATTTAATATCATCGTTAGAGGCCGTGGGAAGCAATGGGATATGATAGTATCCCCCACAGTATTACTGTAGGTGATAACAGAAAAAGAAAATGGATTAAGTGTAATTTTCAGAACAAAGTAAGTTTTATCCATTTATGTGAGTGAAGTAAACACAGTAGGTATTGCTGACCACCTGGTAGAAATGATGTGATTTGGAAAAGGAAAAAGTACCTACAAAATGCCCCCCCCCTTCTTATTTTTTTGTTGTTGTCTTTTATTCCATGAATTTACTTTTTATAATTTGGGAACATACTATTGAATTTTCCCTTTTCATACCAAGACATAAGACAGCAAACATTGTATGTCTTTCTTAGGGTGAAATTCCTTGAGGAATTGTTTTGGCACAGGTAGGGAAGCTAACATAGGCACACGCTCGTGCGTGCGTGTGTGTGTGTGTGTGTGTGTGTGTGTGTGTGTGTGTGTGTGTGTGTGTGTGTGTGTGTGTGTGTGTGTAATCATGGTAAGAATTCTGGCATCTAACGTAAAACAAAGAACTTTCAAAAAAACGTTATGGTAGTTACTACACAATTAACCACTTCTTTGTGTGTGTGTGTGTACAAAGGACATCAAAATGCACACTATTAATCTCTGACATCAAAATCTTAGTGTAACAAGCATCTCTCTGAGCAGCCATTTCTTCATGGAGCCAAAGTGTAGACACACAAGTCTATAACCATTAATTGTTAATTGTAATAATCTACAAGTCGAGCACTACAGCTCATGTTATCAATAGCAATTTAACAACAACCTACATTCTTTAGTTAGAATCGTACATTGTTTCTCATTGTGAAGCCGGCCAAATAAATCATTAACATCACTTACCTCCCTCGCCCCCATTCAGTCACATGGGCGAGATATTATCTTCGATTTGGTTTACATACCATTCCAAGGGAGACCACTGGGGCTGTAGTTATTTTAGACTCTAACAGTTCCTCAGAAAATAACTGACTATTGAAAAAATCCTGATGTTTAAGTGAACCTGTCTGTAAATATTTCTTTCTTGAATTGCAGGAGAGCAACAAATAAATACAAACTGTCCTTACTACTTGGAAACTATGTCTTTGCCAAATAATTTCGCACTGCATGTGTTTTTCTTGAGGTATTAATGGTAGTGAAATCACCTTCCAATTACTGAAAGTATTAGGATAAAACTTGGGATAGATCAGATGTGCTGAAGTACATTTTTTTTTTTTAGGTAACACAATGTGCAATAGCTTATTTTAACCTTAAAGCCCCTCACACTTTTTTTTTCCTTAAGTGCTTAGTAATGCCAGTTTTTTTTCACTACATCATTGTCCATCATTAGATTTATAACCTGACAGCAAACACTCATTTAATCCTGTCTATAGATACTCATACTCATTTAATCTGGTTGTTAACATGTACTCATTTATGTTGAAGTTTTCTTAACATCAACACCCACATGTCAATACATTCTATTCCATATGACAGAAAAGTAACCTGCACCATGAACATCAGTTGATTGAAGTACAGCATGGTTCAGAATGACAAAAGAGAATGGATTTATTCACTGCTCTCTCACACCTTCATATCCAAAATGAATTCTGACAAGACTAAGAGTGATACACTGCTGGACAATTGCTAAGGACGGATCATGAACGGCTATATAGCGCATAAAAAAGTAAGTGTGGTTGGATGGCAAGTGAAATAAAATAATGTCAGAATGCCAGGACATTACAAGAAAGACAATTTATTGTGCTCTGAAATCCAGAAGGATTTGGAACGTGTTCAAGGGACAAACAGGCCATTTTGTGCAGAATACGTAAACGTGAAAAAATGCAATTACCGTCCGCAGGAGTTCCGGCGTAAGATGTCAATACGGGATATGGCCACCATGGAGGGCGATGCAAGATTCCACAAGCCGTGTCATGCTTTGCACAACATTATCAAGCAGCTGTTGGGGTAATTTATCCCATTCCTCTGTCAGTGCACGGATGAGGGTGTCCTTGTTTACTGGAGGGCATTGGCGACCAGCAAGACTCCTCCCCAAAGCATCCCACACATTTTCAATGGGATTCAGATCTGGAGAACGTGCTGGCCATACGAGGCTCTCAAGACACTCCTGGACAGCGACTGTTCGATGACATGTTGCGTTGTCGTCCATGAAAATGAATCTATCACCGACAGCACCACGGAACATGCGAACATGAGGTAGCAGAACATCCTTAATGTATCGTTGGCCAGTCATAGTCCCAGTTGGAAGCACATAGAGGGACGTACGGCCATTGATCATGATGCCAGCCCATACCATGACACTACATGTCGGATATCTGTATGTTTGCTGGACAATATGCAGTACCACTATCACGCCAGATCAGTTGTCGTCGACAATCAGACGATAGACTGTATCTACTCTCATCTGAGAAGAGGACAGCAGACCAGTCGTTATGAGTCCAATTGCGATGTTGATGGCACCATTGCAAATGGGCGGTACGGTGACGTCTGGACAACAGGACGGCGGGCGTATAGTCCTCCTTCATGCAAACGTCTGGCGACAGTTTTTCGGGAGATCCGCTTGCCAGTAGCAGCCATAAACTGATTTGCTACCTCTCTAGCTGTGCTGCGCCGGTGTCTTTTTGTTGATAGCACTATGTACCGATCTTCTGCAGGTGTCGTACTGCGAACACGACCTCCCCCGTGACGTTTGCTACACTCTCCATTTGTTTGAAATTATTTCCAAAGCCTTGAAACAACACTGTGGCTGACGTCGAACTCCCTGGCAACATCTGTTATTTTTCGCCCTTCTTCAATCTTGCCAATAATACGGCCACGCGTAAAATCATCTAGGTGATGTCGGGAAGACATACTGAAAATTGCAAGTTCGTCAATTGATTCTTTCCCTTTCAACTTTGCGTTTGAACAACAACGGTCAATACGCGTCAAATCCTTTATATCTCTTATCAGCGCTATGACGTCACGAACAAGTTCGGCAATCCAAAACAACACGTCTTACTGTATCCCGCACTTATGCTAATTTCCACGTTTTCCTGCCTTCCATTTTATGGTTGCTAACGTTGCTATTGTCATCCGTCCTTAGCAATTGTCCGGCAGTGTATATACATACAACAGTAGTGAGTGAGCACACATACATGACATTTTAGGCTTCCTTGAGTGGTATGGTCCTTCCTTATAATGCATCTACCAGATATTTCACACTTTTCACACAGCATGTAAGAATAAAATGTCAATGAGTTGTTTTAATTTTTTACATCATAGAAATACCCATTTCAAACCTATTAGCTACATTGCTAATCTCATCTTATCTGTTTAGCTCAGTCATGTCAGCAACTCAACCGTCTGCTAATAACTTTGGTCCACTTCTTATTATCACAATCAATAGGAGGCAGATCAGATGCTGCATTTAAAACTTGACATTTCTTCAATCTGCTTCCTGAAAACCTAGAGTTGTCGTGTACAACATACAAATGTTTTTACCATGCTTTTCTGATTTTGTTGTCAGCAACCATGAGGAAATGCTACTCACACAAACTGAAAATTACTTATGATAATGTACTAAAATTAATGTAGAAACTGTCTAAGCAGGGCACGAAAAATCTCGGAAATTTTACCCGTCCTCGAGGACGGTTTGCCAAAAAATGTACCCGTCCTCCTTTGAAAGTAACCCATCAGACTCATATAAATACCATAACTACGTAGAATTTAAATATCGTCATTCTTTTTACATGTTATAGTTCCTTTGTGTGAAATGCAATTTCTCAGTTGAAAAATATTACTATTTAATGCGAACAAATACCTCGGTAATCAAATGCAATTCAAGGGAAAACTTTTCACGTACCTCTCAGTTGTAAGTGGTCGATGTTCGAATATTTGCATGGCTGTTCTCATCAGGCTCTTGAGTTTAGACTTTTGAGAATTTAATGGGCACATTTTCGTCATGGGTTACGAAATTGGATAGACAAATTAATTTATTCGACGAATTTGTCTAACCGATTTCGGGACCCGTGAAGAAAATGTGCCGACTAAATTCTTAAAAGTCTAAACTCAAGACTCAAGAGCCTGATGAGAACAGCCATACAAAGATTCGAACATCGACCACTTACAACCGAGAGGTACGTGAAAAGTTTTTCCTTGAATTACATTTCATTACCGAGGTATTTGTTCGCAGTAAATACTTATAATTTCCAACTGAAAATTGCATTTCACACAAAGGAACTACAACATGTAAAAAGTTCCAACAGTTAAGCCACTATTGAATGGATTTAACTGAAAAAGAATAACGTATATAAAACATGTTTTTTAATCTCGATACTTCCAGAAATATGTGCGTATTAAATATCGTCACTTTCCTGTTTTGTTTTGTTTTTTTGGTTTTTTTTATGTACATACAGAAAATAAATAAATTGCTGCTTTCATAGCAAAAAGTTTGTTACACGGAATCTAGAATTTTCAACTACAAAATGGCAAAAGATGAGAGATAGAATGTGCGGCATTAGGTACGATCGTCGTCGGGTGTAGGATAACTGGCCACCTGGAGAAGTGGCCACCGGAGAACTGACCACCCAGAGAACTGGCCACAAAAAGTTTTAAGGTGGCGTATAAAAATTGCGTTTTTGACCGCTTCATGCCCACGGCCCCCAGAGGTTGGTTATCTGAGTCATATAAAGTTTTCGTCTTTTCTTAATTGCGATAATTAATGTAATTTTTTAGAAAAAATGTTTATGATCTACACATTTCAACAGAAGATTTCAGGGTTTTCAAACTACAAGTATGCAAATTATCTGAGCGCATGCGCTGGCTCAGGAAACTTGTCGGGGGGGGGGGGTGTTACCAAAAGTGTAAAATATAAAGCATTTCTGGTGAGCTCGGGAGGTTTTCATCATTTACAAGCTACAACTCGACACATTATCTTAGCGCATGTGCCTACTCTGAAAACCTGTCGGGGGGGGGTGAACCAAAACTGTAAAATATGAAACATTTCTCGTCCGATCGGGAGATTTTCGGCATTTACGAGCTACGTACAACTCGACACATTTCCTGAGGACATGTGCCTACTATGCAAAAAACGAGGGGGAGGGGTTGATACCAAAAGTATAAACTATGAAGAAATTCTCGACCCATCCGAAGATGATTTTCAGCATTTACAAGCTACAACTCGACACATTATGTGAGCGTATGTGCCTACTCTAGAAACCTGTCATGGGGGGGGTGTACCAAAAGTGTAACATATGAACAATTTCTTGTCCGATCGGAAGATTTTCAGCATTTATAAGCTACAACTCGGCAAATTTTCTGACGGCATGTGCCTACTCAGCATACTTGGGGGGGGGTCCAAAACTGTAAAATATGAAAAATTTCTCGCCTGATCCGGAGATTTTCTGCATTTATAAGCTACGTACAACTCGACACATTATCTAAGGGCATGTGCCTACTTCGCAAACCCTTCGAGGGGGGAGGTTAATACCAAAACTGTAAAATATGAACAATTTCTTGTCCGATCCAAATATTTTCAGCATTTACAAGCTACAACCCCCCCCCCACACACACACACAGGTTTCCTGAGTAGGCACATGCCTTCAGGTAATGTGTCGGGTTGCAGCTGCTAAATGCTGAAAATCTCCCGATCGGACGAGAAATTCATCATATTTTACACTTTGGGTATACCCCCCCCCCCCCACCACCACCACACACACAGGTTTGCTGAGTAGGCACATACCCTCAAATAATGTGTCCAGTTGTAAATGCCAAAAATCTGTCGATCGGACGAGAAATTCTTCACTTTTTACACTTTTGAAATTAGCCCCCCCCCCCCCCCCCGACAGGTTTGTTTCGTAGGCACATGCGCTCAGAACAGAAAATTTGTCGAGTTGCAGCTTGTAAATACTGAAGATCTCCCGATCGGACAAGAATTTTTTCATACCTTACACTTTTGGTACCCCCCCTCACATACACAGGTTTGCTGAGTAGGCACATGCCTTCAAACAATGTGTGTCGAGTTGTAGCTTGTAAATGCCAAAAATCTCCCGATCGGACGAAGAATTTTTCATATTTCACACTTTTGGTATTAGCCCCCCCCTGCCGACAGGTTTCCAGAGAGTGCACATGCGCTGAGAAAATTTGTAGAGTTGCAGCTTGTAAATGCTGAAGATCTCCCGATCGGAAGAGAAATGAGAAATTCTTGATATTATACGCTTCTGGTATTGCCCCCCCCCCTAGTTTCCTGAGGCAGCAGATGCCCTCAGACAATTCGATGGCTTGTAGCTTGTACTGGCTGAAAATCTCCCGATCGGACCAGAAATTCTTTATATTTCATATTTTAGGTTTTAAGCCCCCCCCCCCCCCAAGTTTCTTGGGTTTGCTCATACTCGCAGAAAATTTTAGTTATAGTTTATAGAAAAATATCGTAAATAAGAAAATACGAAATTACAGACATTTTATGTGTGTCAGATAACCACCAATCTTGCGTGCTGGGGCCACGGAGCAGCCCAGAATGCAATTTTCATACGGCCCCTTAAAATTTTTGTGGCCAGATCTCCGGTGGTCAGTTCTCCGCTTGGTCTTAGCTCCGAAAATCATGGAAATGTCTAAATTTCTTACTGAAAATGAAATATTAAAAAAAAAAAAAAAAAAAAAATATGAACAATAGTTGCTCAAGTAGTGGGGACTATTGCACAACGTTTGTTTATGCAGAACAATTTTATGGCACTGAAAGTGCAATGTGTCCAGTTCTCCGCGGGCTAGTTCTCCGTACCCGATTGTCGTCAAGGACGCCAGGAAATATGCGGCAAAACGGTAATGCACGGGAAGCCAATATTACGGCGGGCATCACACGTGCGAGATGTCAAGGTCACACGTGAAGGGAAGAAGCAACCATTGTTTAGTTGCATTGGTTAATACTGGGTCACTCCAGTATTAACAAATTAAACTAAACAAGGGATGAATGGGGGCGGGGGGGGATAGACGGGAGAGAAAGAAGAAGAAAAAGAACAACTGCCAAGTAGCTATCCTTACAGTTACACCTCCTGCTTCAGGTGTAAAATTCACAAGGGAAAACTTTGAGAGGGAATGAGAAAGCAGCGCATTGGGGTTTAGTACGTTAAAATTTTGGAAGGGAAGGTGTCGCCGCGGAACTATTTCGCCAAAACAAAGAACGGCTTATCGTTTAAGAGAATGCGTAATTTCGTAAAACTGTGGCACTTGACATACGCAAATTTTAAATTGGCAAAAAATAAAAAAATAATAATAATAATAATAAAAAAAATAATGCAAAATAAAAATGTTCTAATCACAATCGCACTGCAAGCTTGCGGGGAAAAAAACCGTCTGCGCGGACGTAGTGGTCGGGAAATTAATCGTCCGCGATGAATTCTTGACCGCCACGGACGGGCGGTTTTGCGCGCCCTGTGTCTAAGAATGGAAATTTTAGAAACAAACTAGAAAATAATCTTTAAAGAATCGGGATGAATGTAAATGTCAGGAAGTTCTAAGCTGAACGGCAGAAAGTAATTGTGTAGTACATACACCATCTGACAACAAAGCTCCAGGACAGTAGGTATTACTCTGTTAATGGTAAAATATGATCTATGGGTCAAATTGTAACTGTGTTTTCTCTCTCTTGCTGGACACATGAAGATATAAGAAAGTGCAGATCTGTCCGATTCTGAAGACTGTTAATAGAAGGTACTCCAAAGACCATTGTCATGGATTTGAACAGAGCAAAACATCAAGTTTTGCAAGTCAGCAATGGAGACCTTCGAAATGATCAAAACTGTTTACGGGGACAATGGCCTATCCCGCGGGTGTGTTTTTGAATGGTATGCTCGCTTTCGCGAAGGAAGAGAAGATGTTGGGGACGACCTAAGAATTGGAAGACCATCAGTCAGCTGTTCTGAGGAAATGGTGGGGAAAGTTCGCGCTCTGGTGCAGTCAGACTGTCAAATGACAGTATGGATGATGATGAACTCTGTATCAACAGTGAAACAATCTGGCTGATTATAAAGGAAGATCTCAAGGAAAAGGAAGATTTGTGCAAGGTTTGCAGAGATGCCAACGTCTGAAGGAAGTCATCGGTACTCCACGTGCGCTGCGCCCATAGTTTTTCCACAGTGAGGTCAAGTTCCCACATTAAAATTTGCAGGCATGACCATTTCCCAGAGTACACTGCCACATTTTTAGCAACATGTTAATCTGGATCGGGGACAATACTTGGATAAATTTTGCAACATACCTAAGTCCCCTTAAAATGGGGGGAAAAAACTTGAGCAAATACACGAAAAATACATACCATTGCAACTCCAGCTTTTAATAAATATGTTATGTCATAAGTGTGTGATGCCACACACTTATAAGTGTGTGATGCCACACACTTATAGTTATTCCTGCTGTTTTTTAGAGTGAAAATGCCGATCGCAATCGTCTTTTCCGCCGTGTGAGATTGAAAAATCAACAGCACACGGGGAACAAAACCCATGGTTTTCGGATACCCGAGACGATTTTAGACACGGAAATTCTTACGAATAACTCTCCATGAATTTTTGACAACTTTTTTTTGCTTTTTAGATCCAAGAATATTAGTAGAGGCAGGTGGCCATTTACCCAACGCTATTGCAAGTAAATTTGTACACGACAAACACAATGGGAGCAAAGACCCACGCACAGAATAATTAACTTTGAAAGGTTTCATAGCGTTGTTATGCGGATAAATAGAAAATTAGCATTAAATGCTTATATGAAAAAAATAATCAAAAAGGTATTTTAAATTGCATAAATAAATCAATTCTGGGGGAAAAAAAGGATAAAATAAAAAGGCAATGCAAATAAAATAAATTACAATAAAAACCCATGCAACATTTCATTTACACAATAGAAGTTTTCTGCTAAGATGCGGGGAAGTAAAATGTCACAACTTAAAACGCAAGTGAGTAACGAAAAAAACAAACAAAAAAAACTGAAATTAAGATTCCCAACGAAGAATGATCTGGGGAAAACAATCTTTTAAAGAAGAAAGAAAGTTCTTGTGAATCTGACAAGATAAAATAAAACATCCCTTTGTTTAGCAGAACATTTTTACAAGAGAAAAAAACAAAAAAAAACTGTGCTTTGCAAATCTGTCAAAGTAACAAACAATTAAGCTCTTTGCTGACAGCGAGGAGCATGGGAAAGTAGGTCACAACTGGGCACACACCCAGCAGCTGCTAGACGTTTTCTTTGGCTAGATGCCAAAGACACAGGGAGAGATTTTTTCTTGCTCTGGGCAAATATACTGCGTGCGAAGAACTCCCCCATTCCCCACGAAGAACTCTCCCACTCCCATGGTGGTAACATAAACAGGCAATAACAATGTCCACACATCCTGGTAGCTCAGTTAGTTATGTGCTCTGCCAGAAAAAAAAAAAAAAAAAAAATTCAAGATTCCTTTGATCTGATGACTATTTGCTCAGAGTAGTTTTTTTTTTCTTTTCTGATATCCTGCCTGCCCCACACAGCAAGCCTGTTTGGCCAGCCAAACATGCTTGCTGTGTGATGACATAGTGAGGTTTCCTGACGTTATCGCAAAAATCACATTTGACTATGTTTGACTTTTTTTTTTTTTCTAAATAATTAAAAAAAAAATTCCGGAAATACCCGAGAATTTTGGGGGAATCCGTAGTTTTTTACACCTTCTCCGTAGGTCCGTAGTACGAACATGATATCCGTAGAAACTATGGAGGATCCGTAGTACTTGGCATCTCTGGGTTTGTGCTGCACAGTTTGACCAAAAAACAGAAAGTGCAAAGAGTCGAAAGCTCTAAGGCATTCATTGCAGCCATGGAATCGGACCCTTCAATGCTGGACCGCACTGTGACAGGTGATGAGATATGGTGCTTTCAACACAATCCAGAATCAAAGAGGCAAAGCATGGAGTGGAGGGCACCAAGTTCACCGAGACCCAAGAAGGTTTGCCTGTGGAAGTCGAAAATCAAGGCAATGTTGGTCATGTTTTTTGACAGCAGTGGCATCGTTCACAGGGAATGGCTTCCGAGGCCGCAACAATCATCAGTGCCTTCTATCTGCAAGTTCTTGATATCGCTTACAGAAGACAATTCATCGTGCGAGGCCGTACCTGCAAGCACGTGGAAGTTGGTTCCTTCTGGATGACAATGCACCAGGCTCAACCATCCTCCCTACTCTCCGGACTTAGCTCCCACGGACTACTTCCTGTTCCCCAAAGTGAAATTGGTGTTGAAAGGATGATGTTTCGCGACTGTTCAGCACATCAAGAAAACCATTACCGCGGAAATGAATAGTGTTCCGGTAAATGAATTCGATGCATCTAGTGGAGCAATCAAAATGGTGCATCGATAAGAAGGAGGACTACTTTGAAGAACCATAACCACAGTTGGACTAGGTGCATTAAACTTTTCTCGTGACAGCAGCTGTCCTGGAACTTTGTCAGACAGTGTAGGAAAAGGCTAGAAAAAGTAACATTTAAATTACTTGATTGTGGTTAATAATGTTATTAGATAGTTCATGCAAGGAATTAGATATCTGAGTCAGTAAAGACAGGAAAGGCTTCGCTGTGAAACTATTTTTACTACAAGAGAGAAGTTGGCAAGAAAACTTAAGTGGTTGTCTACAATGCCATTTTCAGATTTACCCTCTTTTATAACAGTGAGAGCTGGCTCCAACACAAAGGGCTCTTCAGGAAATTAAGAGAAACTGCTGACATGAGAGTGGCACAAGGAATATTAGGGGGAAATAGGTGGATTTAGTGGCAAACAGAACTTGCAATGAAGACATTACAACTGAACAAAGTTACTTCAGGGTTGGGTGGAAAACATATTGAGGTGTTTTGGAGATGTGCATTGCATCTCTGAGATGAAAGATTACTTCAGATCTAACATTTTGCAGCAGTGGGCTGCAGATAAAGGAGCAATTCCAGATCAATTTAGACAGAAATCAGCTATCAGCGAACAAGTGAGCAACATGTTAGATGCAAAAAATTTTGCACTGGACAGTAAAAGATGAAGTTTATGTACACTACACCATCTCTGTTTCCCCTAAGTTATATTAAATAAACAAATATTTGCTTTCTGCATCCTTGACATGAAAACTCAAAGGAATATGATTTAGTAATCGCTACCAGTTCTATCATGTTAGTAAGAGAAATTTTTACTTCCACAGACATGAAAAGCATGCGTACTTCTACCTCTCTGTATGATTTATAAATGAAGAGATACAGCTATTTATTTTTATAACCTTGGATTCCTTTAGTTTAATGAATATAGACACACATGCGAGTTTGCAATTCACCTTGCTTCAAGTTGGAATCAAATTCCACCTGCTGGCGAAGAAGACTGTCTGGTGGCCGACGATCAGCTGCAACTTCACCTGTGAGTTGCCATGGTTTCTGTCTCAACAAACTCGCTTCCAGTTCTTTGATCTTCTTGCGTTCCTGAAGGTAAAATACACACAACAAAATGTTACATAAATAGAAAACAAGAAGCATAATAAATCATAACATGTTCATTACTGACACTTTACTTTTCAAAAGCTAGTCTTGGCCACAATGAACACAAATTTACTTAAAGACAGATAAACCTCACATTGACTTTAAATACTACATACAGTGTACACGTTTTATGCATAATACACTTTAATCACTCTCTGTATTTATATTCATCTATATATTTATAATGCTGACATATTTGTATCCTTTTTTCTTTCATTCATTTATTTATTTCACTTAACAATCAGAAAAGCCGTACACAGTTCTTGGCTTCATTCCTGTTATACACTTTGTGCACGTTAATGAGAACATCCTGTTATGACACTTTGCTTAATACACTGCCGGACAATTGCTAAGGACGGATGACAATAGCAACGATAGCAACCACAAAATGGAAGGCAGGAAAATGTGGAAATTACCATAAGTGCGGGATACAGTAAGACAAGTTGTGCGTATGCAAATTTTGGATTGCCGAACTTGTTCTTGACGTCATAGCGCTGATAAGAGATATAAAGGATTTGACGCGTATTGACCGTTGTTGTTCAAACGCAAAGTTGAAAGGGAAAGAATCAATTGACGAACTTGCAATTTTCAGTATGTCTTCCCGACATCACCTAGATGATTTTACGCATGGCCGTATTATTGGCAAGATTGAAGAAGGACGAAAAATAACAGATGTTGCCAGGGAGTTCGACGTCAGCCACAGTGTTGTTTCAAGGCTTTGGAAATCATTTCAAACAAATGGAGTGTGTAGCAAATGTCACGGGGGAGGTCGTGTTCGCAGTACGACACTGCAGAAGATCGGTACATAGTGCTATCAACAAAAAGACACCGGCACAGCACAGCTAGTGAGGTAGCAAATCAGTTTATGGCTGCTACTGGCAAGCGGATCTCCCGAAAAACTGTCGCCAGACGTTTCATGAAGGAGGACAATACGCCCGCCGTCCTGTTGTGTGCATCCCATTGTCCAGACGTCACCGTACCGCCCGTTTGCAATGGTGCCATCAACATCGCAATTGGACTGATAACGACTGGTCTGCTGTCCTCTTCTCAGATGAGAGTAGATACAGTCTATCGTCTGATTGTCGACGACAACTGATCTGGCGTGATAGTTGTCCAGCAAACATACAGGAAAGGGACCGATATCCGACATGTAGTGTCATGGTATGGGCTGGCATCATGATCAATGGCCGTACGTCCCTCTATGTGCTTCCAACTGCGACTATGACTAGCCAACGATACATTAAGAATTTTCTGCTACCTCATGTTCGCATGATCCGTGGTGCTGTCAGTGATAGATTCATTTTCATGGACGACAACGCAACATGTCATCGAACAGTCGCTGTCCAGGAGTGTCTTGAGAGCCTCGTATGGCCAGCACGTTCTCCAGATCTGAATCCCATTGAAAATGTGTGGGATGCTTTGGGGAGGAGTCTTGCTGGTCGCCAATGCCCTCCAATAAACAAGGACACCCTCATCCGTGCACTGACAGAGGAATGGGATAAATTACCCCAACAGCTGCTTGATAATGTTGTGCAAAGCATGACACGACGTGTGGAATCTTGCATCGCCCTCCATGGTGGCCATATCCCTTATTGACATCTTACGCCGGAACGCCTGCGGAAGGTAATTGCATTTTTTTCACGTTTACATATTCTGCACAAAATGGCCTGTTTGTCCCTTGAACACGTTCCAAAGCCTTCTGGATTTCAGAGCACAATAAATTGTCTTTCTTGTAATGTCCTGGCATTCTGACATTATTTTATTTCACTTGGTATCCAACCACACTTACTTTTTTATGCGCTATATAGCCGTTTATGATCCGTCCTTAGCAATTGCCCAGCAGTGTATAATGAAGACTATTGATGATGGAACACATTGTTATATGTGTTGGTTGTGAGCAAGTACGTGTACCTACCATATATGTGTTGGCTTGCCTTTTCTGTTAAGATTTATGTTTTTTGTATTCTGGGGAGAGGAGGGCTATGTCAGGCCTCACGGCCTTTTCCTAGTTGCTGTAGTGGCAACTGAATGAATAAATAAATGAAATGAAAATGAAATTGTTTCCGCTTTTAAAGAAAAGTTTAATCTAACAAACGAAGAAAATAAAAAAAAAAAAAAACCATGGGCTTTTGCATGCACACCGAGAAAATAATTTTTAAATATGGTGCACGGCTCACATTTTGCTACTGTGAAACAGCAGGCGGTGAATCATGTCATGCAGCCAACCAAATGGCAGTGGGAGTCGATGTTGGCCATCGGACGGGCGGCTGATTAAGCATTGCACACGTCGGTCGGACATTGCACATGTCGATGGTCATACTAATGATGTGTTGATGTTTTTCTATTAGTGGTTTCGAAGGTTAGGGTACAATCTTTGGTTCCACTAAGCGAAAAAATCACACATCCACGCATTCTTGTCTCCAAGAACGATTCCTTAAATTTTTCCTCTTATTAATTTTATTTCTGAATTTCATTTTCGAGGCAAACCAAGCGACAGAAAAAAAAAAAAAAAAAATTTCACTTTCTTAAACATCGTTTCAAGGATTTCTGTGGAAATTGTATATTTATAGTTTTTTGTACGTGTACTTGTATATGTGCCTTTGGAATGAGAGCTAGAAAGAATTTGAACATATATAAGCGGCTTAAAAATTACTCTTAGTCTATGTGTGAAACAAGAACATGTGTGAACTAAATTATTCACTTCATTTTAAAAACTAAATATTATATTTATATATATATAGTAATGATGAACATTGGAATCGTAGTGAGCGATGGGTTTGCCTCCACGGGGCGCTCCGTGGTAAACAATGGCACACACAACAGCAACTAGGGCCTCTGTGAATCTTGGAGAGGTGCAAGCTAGTTCTGTGTGACATTGGCGAAAAGACCTCAACTCACTGGGTTTTGTTCCAGAATCCTTAGGTTCAATGACCAACTGGAACTCTCAGCTGTGGGCTAATCCCCCACACTGATGTACTTACCTGATTAAAAAATAAAATGGATATCAGTGAAGCCCAAGTTGTATGTCAAGATCGCTGCAAATGGAGAAGTTCAATACGACAACAGTAAGTATAAACATCTGGTAGTTTGTATTTCTTTGTGGAGCTAACCTCTGAATCTCAGAGAACAGCTTAGTAATATGTATGTATGTAATCGTAAAGTGAACTCGTGCATGATTAATTAAATTAAGCTTACATTACGACTGAGATTAAATAGTGTGTAATGAGAAGCATTTATTGGTACAAAAGTTTGTGACGTTCAGGTGTGTTAGCAAGATGACAAAATTTGGTATACAACGGAGCATTATATGTCAGTAGAATAATGTTTGTTTGTTTTGTTTTTTTGAGGAAATTAATTCTTTTTTCTCCCGAATTGGAAATTTCTTCTTCAGCAATTTGTAAAGAAAATGATGTGAACATTTTTGTATTCTTGAGTTTCAAAAAATGTCAATTTGTGTACCTGATGTGAATTTTATGTGAACATTAGAATCCCTTGAATCTGCACCATTTTTTTTTTTTTTTTCACTAGACAGGGAGTCGCCAAACCCAGAGATACGAATCCCATTTCCTGTCAGCCAAAAATTCCTTAGTAAGTCACCTTGAAAAACTTGAAAAGGAGTAGTCCCCAAGGCACAGAAGGGTGAATTTCAAGAATTTTTGCAAAGTCGCCATGGATGACACAGCAGGTTCTTTCGTCCCCCACCACACCCCTCGAAAAACGCCTACGCTTCAAGCTACGAAGCATGAGGAAGGACTGTTGATCCAAGAGCGTGGCTGAAAAGTAGAGCATCCATTTTGGCGCATGGGTGCAGGAGTTTGTTAAGAGTTTGAGCAAAGAGGAGATTTCTCTCTTCACTCTCACACTTGCCTCCTGTTCATCGCGGGTCAACAACTCATTTTCACTTGTTTGTAGCAACAGCTGACGGCAGCTCTACTTTGTGCTGAGGAGAGAAATGAAATTTGGGCAGGAGATTTTCTTGTTGCAACCAGCATGGCAAAAGTCAGCTCCAACTGCACCAAAACGTGGACAACTAATGCCTCCACAGTGTGACGCCATCTTGCCGGAGTGGAAACCAAAAATCCCAGCCGAAGCAGCTCGTCTTTTTGGACGCCTGACCTCTTCCTAAGACAACTATAAAAAAAAAAAAAAAAAACACCCTCATCATGGACGTCCAGCAAAGCCGTGGTGGGACCTCGTTAATCTAGACACCTCTAGGATTCTGTCACCTGCAAACGTTAGTAAAAAATTCGGCGATCCTCAAAACTGCAAAACCACCCTCCTAAGAAGACCCACTCGTGTTTCCCCGATACTGCAAATTAAGGGAGACAAGGCGAAGCAACCTCTTGACCTCTTCCGAAGCCGAGCTCTGCCCTAGAAAAAGGAAAGAAAGGTAATTTTGTAATCGTACTCCATTGCTTTTGAAATTTCAAGGAAAACACAAACAAACATTAATGCCCTAAATTGAAAAGCCACGAGGGGGCCAACTCTCGAAATTTGCTCAAGTGAGCCTACATTTTTTTGTTAAGAAGTGCATCATTAAGCTTTAGCTACTAAGGGGCTTGAGACCCGGTCATAATTAAAATTTTATTATG
Source organism: Macrothele yani (assembly GCA_039090855.1). Classification (NCBI taxonomy): domain Eukaryota; kingdom Metazoa; phylum Arthropoda; class Arachnida; order Araneae; family Macrothelidae; genus Macrothele; species Macrothele yani. The sequence continues at coordinate 110,633,876 of CM077033.1, read as the reverse complement.
TCATTATTCATAGTTGAATTGTACTAATGTGATATGTAAAAAAAAGGGAAGGGGGGGGGGCATGCAAGTAAATTTAAAAGGGAAAGAAAGAACAAAGAGGGGTGAGAATAAAAAAGAAACATGATATTTGAAAGGATACAATTAAAAAAAAAAAAAAACTTCAGAGGCAGCTGTAATCAGGGCGCGATTTCACCGATTAGCAACTAGCAAATAGCTAGTGAAAAATCAAATTTGCTAGTGAAAAAAAATCGCAGTAGCAAATATTGCTAGTAAGGTAATTTCTTTATTTAAAGTAACCAAAAATCATTATTAATCCAAGAAGTTTACATAACAGTTTCTATTATCACTTGTTAAAACAGCGACGATCAGCGATTCTCTTTCGCCAATTTCCTTTCGACATTTAATACCCATCCTCCCTATATCTTTCATCCCTTCCAAGCTGTCGTAGAAGCGCATTGAAACTCCTCTCCATCGTGCCCTCATTGGTCTATTACAGAAACTGAACGTGACGTCGGCAATGGTTGCTGTGGCAACCCAGAGCTCTGGGATGGATCGGTTGTTTGACCACCTGCTCTGCCACCCTCCCTTCTTTTGCCCCACGAACTTTGTCCTCAACTCCTGTGTACCCTAAGCCAAGCAATCGCCTTTATTGCGTGGCATAGATAGACGCTTTTTTACGAAACGTGTTCGTGGAGGGGGTAAACGATTACGGAAGAAACTTTTGCTTCGTCTGACTTCAGGTTTTGCAAATTTTTCTTGTATTTTCAAGCTAAAATACAAATATTTATCCAGTAAAATGTTAATGAGCAATAATACTTGACAGAGGCAACATCGTGAGAAAAAAAAAAAAAAATTATGATTACGGAAAAAATCCGAATCCCGTCGACCTTTCGTTTTCTAGTTTCGTAGACGGAATTCCAATAATAACAAAAAAAGCCGGAATTCCTTGAATTCGCGGAAGAATCTCGTGCCTGAAGATTACAGAAAAATTTTGCAGCAGCCAACTTCCGTTTTTTCCAATTGTTCTCCACAGTTTCAAGCTAAAATGCAAACATTTATGCAATAAAATGATATTTAACAAGAAAAGCGGACACAAAGACAACATTGGGAGAAAAATTTGCGATTACGGCAAAATTTTCTTACTCTGTTTCACTACTGTGTTCGAAAGTTTTGAAGCACGAAATTTCGTCTCCAGATAGAAAACGACCCGCCCCTTTTTTTTTTTTTTTTGTCATCAGTTAGAATGATCTAACTGATGACAAAAAATAAATAAATAAAGCGGTATTCCGCGAATCCCTGTAAGAATCTCGTGTATATCATAAAAATAATAGCAAAAGAAAAATTTGTAGAATCCGTTGTTTTGATAGTGAGTTCCGTAGTCAGACAACTAATTCCGTAGAAACTACGGCATTGTGTGGTAGTTGGCAGATATGAAGTGTGTAGAAGTTTAGCAGAAATTTGTGCGGTACTTCCACTTAGTATACTGCATGTTGTGAGGTGGGATTCAGTTTTTTAAAAAGAATACAAGGGGATTGGAGGAACAATTTGTCTGTTGAAACTTTAAATGCTCTGATGACAATTGAAAAACTGTAGAAGGGCCACAAGAAGAGATTTTTAATCCACGGTCAGCAGTTATAAAGTGGTATGATGACAAAGTCAGACACCCTGAGCGTAAACTATATGGGAAGAAATCTGAATTAAAATGTCAGTGAAATATATTCATGTGGTATGAGAATTTGTTAGAAATTAATAATAAAGATAGTCACTAAACTTATCTAAGATTCTATTCATTATTCAAAAAGGTAAGTCAAAATATTTATACACATATTTAAATTTCTGTGTAACTTTATTAGAAAATAAGTTACGATGTGATTTAGTTTTACTTGCTAGTCATGCAAATGTTTTGCTAGTGAGCAAAAAAGATGAAATCTTGCCCTGGCTGTAATGCATTACATGTTGAGAAACCTCAGCGCTCATTTTATTTTTGGACAAAGTGTATTATTCTTTGTATTGTACATGATGTTTTGTGAATGTACCCAAAAGGGAAATATCAAGTGTGGATCACATAATTTTTTTCATCCTGAGCAAATGATAATTGAATCATGCTGAATTTTGAATCATTGAAAATTTCCAAATTGAAATGTTAAAAATTTGGAATATTAGACAAATCTGAAAATTGTATAACTAATTTAGAAATATACACCCAGCAAAATTGAAATTGGACTCAAACTCATTTTGGGCATTTGTGGGTGGTTTGTGCAAAAAACAAAAATCACTGTAAAAATCTCAACAAAATTATGATCAGAAGAGAGGCCTGCCTACAATAAATACAACTGATAATCAGTTTTTACACCTAAAATTTTGAGTCACTTTTATTACTTGTTTATATGTGTTTGGTGAATCCAAGGTAGATAGGTAAAGTTTGTGCATTTTTTTTTTTTTTTTATATCACATTAGTACAATTAAACTATGAATAAGGACATAATAAAATTTTGATTATGACCGGGTCTCAAGCCCCTTATTCGCTAAAGCTTAATGATGCACTTCTTAACAAAAAAAAAATTAGGTTCACTTGAGCAAATTTCGAGAGTTGGCACCCTCGCTGTTTTTCGATTTAGGGCATCAACATTTGTTTGTGTTTTCCTTGGAATTTCAAAAGCAATGGAGTATGATTACAAAATTACCTTTCTTTCCTTTTTCTAGGGCAGGGTTCTAAACAACTTATGATATTAAATACTAGCAGTGTGGTCACAATATAGAAACTGACCACAAAAAGAGCTCATAAAATACTGCATTGGAACGAAGACACAATATAGAAACTGACCACACAAAGAGCTCATCATCAAATACTGCATTGGAACGAAGACACAATATAGAAACTGACCACACAAAGAGCTCATCATCAAATACTGCATTGGAACGAAGACACAATATAGAAACTGACCACACAAAGAGCTCATCAAATACTGCATTTGAACAAAGACACAATATAGAAACTGACCACACAAAGAGCTCATCAAATACTGCATTGGAACGAAGACACAATATAGAAACTGACCACACAAAGAGCTCATCAAATACTGCATTTGAACGAAGACACAATATAGAAACTGGCCACACAAAGAGCTCATCAAATACTGCATTTGAACGAAGACACAATATAGAAACTGACCACACAAAGAGCTCATCAAATACTGCATTTGAACGAAGACACAATATAGAAACTGACCACACAAAGAGCTCATCATCAAATACTGCATTTGAACGAAGACAATATAGAAACTGACCACACAAAGAGCTCATCAAATACTGCATTTGAACGAAGACACATTATAGAAACTGACCACACAAAGAGCTCATCAAATACTGCATTTGAACGAAGACAATATAGAAACTGACCACACAAAGAGCTCATCAAATACTGCATTTGAATGAAGACACAATATAGAAACTGACCACACAAAGAGCTAGCCATTTGGTTCCCGCCTATCGATCGAACGTTTTTTTTTCTCCGGTCTAAAAATAAAACCGCTCATGTGAAAGCTACCCAAAAACAGCACTGCAGGACGGTTTTATAGATTCGTCGGATTCATTCCGTCTGTGTGAAACGGGCCTTAATCCCAGACAACAGAAACCCATCACCATTCACAAATACATCTTTCCACTTAATTTACTCCCAGGCTGATGTTTTACTCCGTGGTGATGTCATAGCCAAGGCATTTGCGTTCAATGCACTCTCCTGGGTTGAACGCAAGTTCAACACTATTTCATCAGCTTGGTGTTTTTATTAGAACTACACAGAAATATCCTATACAACTTTTTATCACAAACACTTATTTTACATAAACTCGTTCATACCAATACTTAAAAACCAAAACAAAATTTTTTCAAGTACTATTTATGGAGTCTTAAACTTTCCCAAGTACTTTTTTTTTTTTTTTTTTTGATTGGAGGTTTAATGACCACCGTGAGCAACTCAATGGGCTATAAGCAGTCACCCGTCCCTAATTTAGGGTCACTGGTTCCAGGGAAGGGAGAAAGCCAGTGCCGTAAGACAAACACAACATCCATGCCTCACCGGGATTCGAACCCTGACCCCTTCGGACGAATGATCAGCGGCCAACGCCTTAGACCACTGCGCCACCGGGGCGGCCCCAAGTACTTTCAAGGACTTGAAAATGAACTTTTATTTTTCAAGGACTTTTCAAGGTTTTCAAGGAGCGTATGAACCATGTATTTTTAAATGTTAAACCACTGCAAAATACATGAAATTTTCAGCTGTGATCATTGTCTGCACTCACTAGGATAAATGAAATGGAAGAACTGAACAGCTACAAAAAATTCAGAATAAAAGACTGAACTATTTTTTTTAGAAAACTGTCTATGTGCATACAAGATGCAGTTAGAGCACACAAAAATGATGAAAAAGAAAAAGGAAATTGAAAGTACATTGATTTTATTATCTGGTGGTGCAACACTGTTTTAGCAGCCACCTAATTAATTGTTAGTGTTAAAAAACCTTTCATGATCAAACTGCAAAAGAAACTGCTGATTGACTGAATGTATTTCATCACAAGATGTACACCCCTGAAAAGAAGGAAAAAAAAAAAATGGATACTGACCTTATTTCTCCTTGAGAGAAAGAATCACCATGGGAAGCAATTCTACATTTTACAAAAAAATAACTGAGAAATCTTACTTGGACCGACCCCCCCTCAGAAATGCCTAAGTTATGCTATGGATATACAGCAGATGAAAAAAATAGCTATAGCAGAGCAGTTTTGACGACATTGATGCTTACACGGTGATTCAACTTTAACAAAAATGCACTTATAGGAACTCTTTGGAATCTGACAGAGTCAAAAGCTTTTTAAAATAAGTAGTTTTATAAACTTGTATAATTTTCTTTTAACAAATGACATGCTTTCCAAACTCTTGAAATTTAAGAATGTCTTTCAGTAGATCCCCCCCATTTTTAGCGGTTGAACTTGGGGGTCAACTTTCCCACAACGATTGCTATTTGGATTGTTTTCCACTGCAAAAATTAGTGCAACGCATTGATAAAGAATATGATTTTTGCTTTGCATAACATAACATGTACCTTTTCTTGCTGCTTTTCAAAGGCAGTTTTGGAACTCTGTTTCTCAAATTCAGAACTTTTCCTTAATGAATTATCGTCATCAGAATCATCTAACAGTCGCAGCTTTTTACTTGCTTCCTTATTTTGGCTGACTTTCATGGGATTTTTCATGTTATCGGAGCCACTACTATGTTTCCTAAGAAATAAAAGATAAATAAAACAAAATGGCAAAACAGAACATGAAAACTGAATGACCAATAATAAAAAACTGTTGCAATTTTAAAATGAAACACTGAACTCAACACAGCAAAGATATTTTCCTCTGTTTACCATATGACACTGCATTACTACACTCAGCATTACAATCTATACAGTCATACTAGAATAATATCAAGGTACTTAGAAAGAGGAGACGTAGTTCCAATCGCCTTTCTCGGCGAGCTGTCACCCTACGAGCTGGTGTGTGACGTCACAGCAGCCATAATAGATCTCTTGAGCATTCGGAGCTTGTGCTGTAGTGTCGATTACTCGCTGCATTTCTTTGTCAATTTTAGACCTGCTTTGTCGTTTCATTCCTTTTTTTTTTCTTCATTTGTTTTCTGTGTACAACTATCTCGAAAATACCTGGATACGCTGTTGCACTTTGTCGTAATAACAGTTCAAAGGAAAGGAAGTTAGATGTTACATACCATGTTTTCCCATCGGATAGAGATTTCTTGAAGCAATGGGTAGCGAAGTGCTGTCGAAAGGTTGCATTCGATGCAAAGAAAGCTCGAATGTGTTCAGGAATAACCCCAATATTGTCTTCTTTTCCAAATCCAGAAAATGAAAAACGAAAAATACGGATGTTTGCCGAGGTGCCCCATCTAATTAAACTTCTCCGAAATCATATATTTGATCGCGGAACACGCTGTAGCGTGGAACCATCGATTGCCAGATATTTGACCTTTTGCTGGAACGTAATCAATCAGAATTAAAGGTGTTTCATGAAATAAAATGGATCCACACAAATGTAAGAAGCCCCAACAGAAAGAGAATTCGTTTTAACGCCCCAGATGCAATCTAACAACGTAAGCACAGCTGTAGAGTATTTTTTTCCTGAAAGAAAACAAATTGCTAATTTTAAAAAATCGGTAAATGACTGATTCGAGGTAATTAAATGTAGATTTCCCAGTTTCAGAGAGCCATTGCAGTGTGCTTTTGGAAAAGAAAAAAATATATTCAGCAAAAAAGCATCGAACAGTATTCATGTCATATTCCAGTTTTTTCCCAGTATATACAATACATATTTTTTACTCTATTTTGAAAACTAGTTGGATGTTTGTACAATTTTTACTTAAAAATTATTTACTCAAAACTAGCTCTGTTATTTCCATTGAAAATTCACAGAGCACACGACACTTTCTCGGTATGGCTCCGTGCGCGTTACAGCTTCGCTCGTGGCCACCGTGACGTCACAGCGCAGCGAAGAGAAGCGGGAAGGTGGCGCGGTTACGATGGACCTACCTCTCCTCCTTCTAAGTACCTTGAATAACATGACCGCCCTCGGAATGACACGGGAGGTGTGTCACGTGAACACAATGGGCAGAGGTAGCGATTGGACGGACGTTCAAAAAGGAATGATCATCGGCTACCGCGCCAAGGGTGGAAGCATCTCGGAAACAGCCGACTTCGTGGGCTGTTCGCGAGGTGCTGTAGTAAGGGTGCGTACCAAGAATGGACCGCTGGCACACTTAGTACCTTCCAGTGCCATAACTGTGGAGCCCCAAAGGCCATTGACCTCCAGAGGAGCAGCAATTGACCACGTAAATGAATGCTGGGGCATCCAGGTACGTGTCCTTGATAACAGTAGAGCGACCCCTGTTACTCATGGGTCTTCGGAGTTCAAGGTGCCCATGTTAACCCAAGTCCATCGGCAACAACGCTTGCAGTTTGCATGGGACCGCCATCATTGCACGGTGGAAGAGGGGGGAGGTTGCCTTCTTTCAGTTGCCTATCTGACGAATCGAGGTTTCTACTCCATAGAAGTGACAGGCTGTGGTGGATACAGTGTCAGACACACGAGGACCAACACCCAGGCATGCTTGTCAGTCAAGTTTAGTCCAGCAGTGGCAGTACGCATGCCTGGAGGATGTTTTCCTGGTATGACCAGGGACTGCTGGTACCAACGGATGGGTGCCTGAATGCCAATGGCTACCTGTCCATCCTTGCTGACCACATGCATGCTGGACGTCTACTCTGGTGGTGATGGTGTCTACCAACAGGACAATGCACCCTGTCATGTCGCTCGGGGGTGCACGATTGGTTTCAGGAACACGACAGCGATGTCTGTGTTCTCTCTTGCCCGGCCACAATCCCATAGAGGACTTGGGGACTATTTGGACCAGCAGGTTCAATTTGCCGACAAATCACATTATCTCCAGGACCTCCGTGCTTCGCTGCAGTCCAAACGGACATGTGTGTCTCGGGCAACCTTCCAGGGCCTCGTTGCGTCCGTGCCACGCCATCTCCCTACTGTCATCCGGGCCAAGGTTGGTTATTCCTATTATTAGGTAGGTGGTCATATTATTCTGATATGACGGTGTATATTTATTATGTACAACACAGCAATTAAATTAACTGATCTAAAACAGTCTGATCTACATTCCAATGAAATGTACTTATCAGTAAAGCAAATTATGGTCAAGAAAACAAATTATGTTGGAGACAATGGAAAGTAATGCCATTATCACGTGATCTAACTTATGGCACAAATTTTGAAGATGACAATCCGATTTTTGGCGTAAATGTGACAAGGATGGTAAGTCAGATAATATCCGAACACTTGAAAATTTACATCGTCCTGGAGCGGGACTCCGACCCGCATCTCCAAGCATACCCGGGCGTTTTCTGCGAGACGCGGGTTCCAGTCCAGCTCCAGGACGATGGACATTTTCAAGTTTTCGGATATTATCTGACTTACCATCCTTGTCACATATACGCGAAAAATCGGATTGTCATCTTCAAAATTTGTATTATATGGCGAAATCCCGTATTTTTTTCATGATTTATCTGCTTCTCCGGGCAAACACGGGATAAGATTCTTAACCTCCAGATTCGCTTAACATGAATGCCGGTTGCTTCGACTAGCGAATCCTGTGACGGTTATATTCAAATTGATCGGAAACTTGAAACTTGGTTGTTCTGGGTGGTGTAGTGGTTAGCATACCCGGGCGTTTTCTGGGAGACGCGGATTCCAGGATGATGAAAATTTTAAAGTTTTTGGATATTATCTGACTTACCATCCTTGTCACATTTACGCCAAAACGCAGATTGTCATCTTCAATATTTGTATTATATGGCATAATCCCGTATTTCTTTCATGATTCTAACTTATGGTGTTACTGTGCATTTGACAATTCCATAAAGTAAAGACATATTATACTTCAGAAGGAACTATGTAGGTATAATAATCTTAATAATTTTATACCTTTTAGTTGCAGCAGCAATGAATAAACTTTTAAGATGAATTAAGTATTCTTCAAATTCTTATAGCAATTTTTTTACAACAGTCATCATGCAAAATGTGGAAATCACAGAAGAAATATTCTTCACAAATACATGAAACCACTACAGGATTATTAACACAACAAGCAGAATAACCTTAAATGTCTAGTTTATTGTTTAATATATACAGCATATCAGAAAACTTGAAATTTCCTACTTCAGGGGGACGTAATTACCAAGTTTTCTGATATGATGTTACATGTTGAACAGTAAACTAGGCAATATAGGTTTTTCATTTTAAAATTGCATTCTGACAACCCACTAATATTAAGAAGAAAAAAAAATTAAAATGCTAGCTTGGAACAACTTTTTTTTGTATTGCTTCCTTGTTTAGTAATGATTAATTTTACAACTGCAGCCGTCCACCTCTAGGTAACTACTCCTTAAATACGCGGCCTGATACTGCAGAAGGCAACACCTGTCTAAATCATCTCACTTATACGCATGCCCAAACCACCACAAAATTATCAAATTAACTTTTCCTTCCACTGAACATGTACACAGTGTGTCAAACAATTTTTAAGACTGGCGCTAGATTTGAGCCTACGTGCCGCCACCAGTGTAATCGCGAATGCGTTATAAACAGTGACCATCTGCTTGCTTTCAGCCAAAAGTACTGCGCAGTTGTTAAAGTAACTCAAACGAAACGGCCGTTCATTAGAAGTCAAATTTTTTTCATGTTCAATTATTAAGATGGAACAAAGGGCTGTTATTAAATTTAACGCAAAACTTGGTAAAAGTGCCTCGGAAATGTACCAAATGATGAAACAAGTTTAACAAGAGTCTTGCTTAAGTAGATCAAATGTTTTCCTGTGGCACAAACGTTTTTTGGACGCTACAAGATGATAAGCATACCGGAAGACCAAGTTCATCTAGGACACCTGAGATTATTGGAAAAGTGCGTGATTTCGTGGCAAACAATCGATGTGCGTCACTAAGAAGGATGGAAGAGTCTTTAAACATCAACAAAGAAACGATTCGAACCATCCTGCATGAAGATTTGGGCAAAACAAAAGTCTGTGCTAAATTTGTTCCACACACGTTAACCAATGAACAAAAATCAAGGAGAAGTGCACATTGCAGAGACATCATTTCAGCCGCTGAAAATGATCCAAACTTCTTAAAATCGATTGTTACAGGTGATGAAACATGGTGTTTTCAATATGATCCTAAAACAAAGCGACAAAGTGCGGAATGGAAGTCAAAAAACTCGCCACAAGCCAAAAAAACAAGAAAAGGTCCATCGAAAATCAAAACAATGCTCATTACATTCTTCGATAGTAAGGGTATTATCCGCAAAGAATTTGTTCCAAGTGGACAAACAATTACTGGTGAGTTTTATTTAAATGTTTTGAGGCGTTTGATGGGCAGAATTCGTCGCATTCGTCCAGCATATCGAGATGAAAACAGTTGGTGTTTGTTGCACGATAATGCACCCAGTTACACCTCACTTCTTGTTCGGAGATTTTTGGCAAAAAATAATGTCTGTGTGTTGAATCATCCACCGTATTCGCCTGATTTAGCATCCTGCAACTTTTCTTTGTTCCTAAAACTTAAAATGACGTTAAAAGGGTGTTATTTTGATGATATTTCGACCATAGAAACAGCTTCGACGCGTGCTTTGGAGGCAATTCCGCAAAGTGAACTGGAACAGGCATTCGAATCATTATTAAATCGCTGTAACAAGTGTATTGAAGCCGGAGGGACGTATTTTGAATAACAAACCAAAACAAATTATAATTTCTTGTTTCCATTTCATTTTACAGACCCAGTCTTAAAAATTCTTTGCCACACTGTGTATTATGCAACTAGTCTAAATATTGTGTACTTGACAATTTCAAAAAGTAAAGGCACATGCTTTAAGATGATTTTTTAATTATATTCACCAAGTTTGTCCTGATGTTACTCTTACTACTCTCCAAGGTTATAGCTAGCAGAGGGCTAGAGAAGGCTTAGCATCCCCACAAGGCAAGCAAGCCCCTCACGAAATGGATAATGTAAATTCTCTGAACTTTTATTTCCGGTACATACATACATATCATTAAGCTGTTCTCTGAGATTCAAAGGTTAGCTCCTCAAAGAAAGACCATATGCTAAGTATACATTTAACTGATAGAACTAGAATTTACTTACTGTTGGTGTATCAAATGTCTCCATTTGCAACGATCTCTGCACACCGCTTGATCTTCATTAACATCCATCACATGCCACACACAAGACCTTTTATACTTCATACTCAATCTTTTTCTCAAGCAGACATTCCTGAATCTGGTCCTCCCATGATTTCCTTGGCCTTCCTCTACCTTTCTTTCCTGCCACTTGGGCTGAAAAAATTATCTTAGCCAGCACCTCATCACTCATTCTTTCAACATGGCCAAACCACTTAAAAATATTAATCTCCATCTTACTAACAACATTTTGCCCCACATTACACATCTGCAACACATCTTCATTTCTCACATGACCAGCACGTGTTCAACCACAAGCTTCACGTAAGTAACGAATCTCCCCTGCACACATACGACTCCTAAGTCTTTTCTGCAGTACCCAGGTTTCATTGCCGTACATCAGAGTAGGAACAATTACACTTTCATACACAGCCATTCAGGACTTAGTTGAGAACCCATCATTCCTGTGAAATCTTCCCAAGGCAGCTATGACTTTCAATGAAGAAATCACTCGCCTATTAATTTTGCCATCGAATTTGTTCTCTCTGTCAAACATACTTCCTAAATTATTATATTTGCGCTTTTAAGGTATACACAGGTGGTTGCGAATGTAATGTGTAAATATGTACATAGTTTTTTAATTGAATGTATGAATGAGTAGTATGCTTGTGTGGTTTATTATGGAATTGACGAGCTATGGTTACATCTCATATGGCTAAAAAAACCAGCATAGTTTGTCTAGCAAATAATAATAAAAAAATAAAAATACGAAGTTTCATCCCCGGAAGAAAGAATCGTAAGCAATATGTCTGTAAACCTTTGAAGGCCAACAACATTACGATAATTGATGTGCTTGAAGTGTGTTGGTAGATGGAAATTACCATGATCTTTAGGGTAAGTGATTGGTGACTTTTAATAGTATATCATACTTCCTAAATATACAAACTTATTCACCCGGCCATTCTGTACCATTAAGCCTTATCTTGCATTCAGTACCAACAGTTCCTTGCTCAAAAACCATAACTTTAGGTTTTCTCTTATTTATACTTAGTTTGCATTTCATACAAACTTCATACATCCAGGACAACATACTCTGCAACTAAATTTTGCTCTCTGCCAACAGGACTGTGTCATCAGCATATTACCAGGACATAAACCAGTATTATCCATTTTGGCATCACGCATGCATGCATCCATAAATACACTATCTACCAACAAGTAATTGGACACCCCTGCAATCGACGATATCTGCAGTCCTGATACACGTCCCGGCCGCCGCCGTTAAATATCGTGTGGGAAACAACAACGCAACCACTCGCATGCAAGATGTCATGCAGTTCAGAGCTCTCTGATTTCAAGAAAGGTGTAATCGTCGGGTATCACAGAAATGGCCGATGACATATCCAGCGAGTTGAAGTACCCAAAATCGACAGTGGCCTACGTGATTGGCAAGTGGAAGATGACAGGTGACTGTCGGAATGTGCCCCAACCCGGCAGACCCACAAAACTGGGAGTTAGAGACCGACGGGTGCTGGCCATAGAAATTCGGAAGAACCGCACCAAATCGATGGGCCACATCCATGAGGAGTTTCAACAGGCATCCAGGAGTGTTCTTTAGATGAATGCCATCCGTAAGGAAGCCCATCTGCTCTGTTATCATGGACGTGCTACCGCCCACAAGCCTTTGATCACCAAGTCCAATAGCGCTGCTCGGCTAACGTGGTGCAAAGAACGTCGACAATGGACCGTTGAACAGGGGAAACAGGTTCTCTGGAGCGACGAATCAAGGTTCATCCTCTACCGTTCGGATGGCAGGGTCTGGGTTTATCATCTGCCTGGAGAACGCCTCCTGCCGGAATGTATTGTGCCAACTGCGAAGTTCGGAGGTGGTGGAATTATGCTATGGGGGTGTTTCTCCTGGTATGGCACGGGACCCTTGGTCGCAATTCCTGGTAGACTCAACGCCGAGACCTACTGCACCATTTTGGATGACCATGCGCTTCCTACGTTGTGGCAGTTTTACGGGCTGGACCCATGTTACTTTCAGGATGACAATGCCACCTGTCATGTTGCGAGGTCCACCATGGCTTGGTATGGTGACAATGGGGTTAATCGAATGGACTGGCCCCGGACCTCAACCCTATCGAGCACCTCTGGGACGAGTTGGAGCGTCGACTTAAGGGGTGCCCCCACCGTCCGAAATCAGTGAAGGAACTGACCGAAAAATACCGCTAGCCGTCGTACAGCGCCTGGTTGAGAGTATGCCCCGGAGGGTCGCAGCTGTAATCGCCGCTCGTGGAGGCTCCACCAACTATTGAAGGTGAATAAACTTCGTTTTCCTTTGCTGTCACAGGTGCCCAATTACTTGTTGGTAGATAGTGTATATTAAACAGCCAAGGTGGCATTACAGAACCTTGTCTGACACCTGCACCAATAGAAAACCATTTCAATAAAACACCATGAACTCATACACAAGCTCTACATCCAGAATAAATGGCTTTCACACTATTAAGTAGATTCCCAGTAATACCATATTTATTCAGTACCTTCTACAGACGAGTCCTATTTACTTTGTCATAAGCTTACTCTAAATCTATGAAGGCTGCAAACACTTTTTACCAACAGGAGGATACTTTTCCATCGTCGTGCGTAAACCAAAAATTTGATTAGTGCAGCCCTTACCAGGCATAAAACCACTCTGTACATCCTTCTTTAACCTCACTGTTCCACCAAACATCACCTTTTAAGTCCCCAACTGTTGCAGTACCACAGACCTCTTCAGACAGATTTTCAACCTTTATTATCTTCTTATACCTCCTTCTCCAACCAACATTCAGTTTCACCCGTGAGACTAACAGGTCATGATCAGAACCAACATCTTTACCTCTCATCATACGGGTATCAACAACTAAGTGTTTCGTATGCTGATCATAAACAACAAAATCTATTACACTCTTTAAATCTGAGAGTACAATATTCCCAAGTGTTTGTGTGGATATACTTGGGGTTAAAAAACGTACTGGATACACACAATCCATTTTCGATGCAGAGTTCAATTAATCTTTCACCATTATGATGCACACCAAGATCATTAAGCATACCCAGAACGTCATCAGAAATCCCATTCTGCACATTTATTTTAGCATTGAAATCCCCTGCTACTATAACTTCCTCTTTAGCACCCAACTGGTTCAAAACAGCTTTTAGCTCATTCCAGAAATCTTCCTTCCAATCAGAAGGTTCCAAGTCACAAGGAGCATACACTATAACAATTACGATTCTCTGAAATTTCACTTTCAAACAAATCCAGAGAATTCTTTCATTTACTTACGCAGCTATAGTGAATCAAGCAGTTCTTCATCTTTTCACATAAAATCACACCTACACCAGCTTGTCCTCTCACATCATCCAACACTCCAGACCACACACTCACCATTCCATTCATTTCTTTTATCCCAATTTTTCTTTTTAGTTTCACTTACACATGACCATCTAATCTATACTTTCGTAATATTTGCACTTTCAAGGTATTAAAACACTAGCAATGTGCGTATATTTACGTGCAATTCCTTAATGATATATTATTAAAATGCACAATCACTTACCCGAAAGATCATGGTAACTTTATTCCTTTAACACTTCCAGCACGTCCAACGTCATCATGCAGAGGCCTTCAAAGGTTGAAAGACTCCTTCCCTATGAGATTCATTCTTTCGGGGATGAAACATCATTTTTTTTTTTTTTTTTTTTTACTGGACAAAAAACGCAGGTTTCCCTCTGCCATATGATATGTAACCATAGCTCGTCATCTCCATAAAAACCTCACAAACATACACACTACACCACTCGTTCATACATTCAGTTAAAAACACTATGTACATAATTACACTATTTACATTCCCAGGCAGTTAAACCTTTGTCAACTGTGACTAAAAAAGTGCTCCATCCATTTCAAAACTCCGTGCTAACCCTACTGCAAGTGTCAACCCCATTCAGCCCGTCATACACGATCCTCTAGCGCTTTCAACAGGCCACTGTCATCATCAGGAGGCAGATGTGTCTCGCCTGCCCACCACAGCCTAAGTGAGCAGAGCTTTTGAGGTTCGGGCTCCAGTCGCAATCTCTGCATCTTTGTGTCACTGGCGCCATCTATTGTCATTGCTGCTCTCTTTCTTTTTTTTTCCCTGTTAGCTGTTGTTCAATTTTTATTAAGGCCTTCCATTGTTCGTTTAAGTTGCTAGGCTCATTAATGTTGCATAATCTTGATCTGTTTTTTTCAATTAACATTGATTCTGCAATTCTCAACTGCCTTTCGTTTTTACAGCTCTTAATAATTTTAATATCTTCAAACCTTGGACACTGGTGATTTTCCAGACAGTATTGGGTTAATGCTGTCTTAGCTTCTTTTTATTCCAATTATTTATATGCTGGTTCAATCTATACTTTAATTTATTCTTGGTGCTGCCTATGAGGTTGCTGGTTTATAGGAATTTCATATATTCCTGCTCTATCCAATTGGCTGATTTTTTCATTTTTTATTACTAAATTTTTTATAGTCAGTACCCGATTTCCTACCTGTATGTCATACTTGCCACAAACTTTATAAATTTCAGCTGAAACACTTTCAACATATGAGATTGCCCCTACATATTTTAAATTTTTTTATCAATCATGGCCTTATTAATTATTATTAATAAGGGGGGCTGAAGGGGCTCTAGCCCCTTCAGCCCCCTGGTTCTGAGACTAAGCTATGGCCCTACTATTCCCATGTCAGTAACTTCTAACCATTAAACAGCCCTGTACATACTTAAAATGAAGCCCTACACATGTTCCACCAAGCTTTCATAGTCATAAAAGAGAGTAGTCCTAAATGACACATTGTAAACTACAGTTCTTTTATGCTTTCGAATATTTTATACCAGCTTCACTCAACTTCAACATTTTTATTAGAATGGTGGCATCCCGACTTTTTTCACCCAAAAACTTTCGGTAATGAACACGTAGTGTCACAATTAGCCTATTATGAAAAATTTCAGAGCCTGTCATAAAATTCCAATAAATAATATTTAGAAATAGTGAAAATTATAGTATTCGATCATGAACTTTAATGGCAGAATACCTCCAAAATAAATATATATATACACACACTGCCGGACAATTGCTAAGGACGGATGACAATAGCAACGTTAGCAACCATAAAATGGAAGGCAGGAAAACATGGAAATTAGCATAAGTGCGGGATACAGTAAGACGTGTTGTGCGTATGCAAATTTTGGATTGCCGAACTTGTTCGTGACATCATAGCGCTGATAAGAGATATAAAGGATTTGACGCGTATTGACCATTGTTGTTCAAACGCAAAGTTGAAAGGGAAAGAATCAATTGACAAACTTGCAATTTTCAGTATGTCTTCCCGACTTCACCTAGATGATTTTACGCGTGGCCGTATTACTGGCAACATTGAAGAAGGGCGAAAAATAACAGATGTTGCCAGGGAGTTCGACGTCAGCCACAGTGTTGTTTCAAGGCTTTGGAAATCATTTCAAACAAATGGAGAGTGTAGCAAACGTCACGGGGAGGTCGTGTTCGCAGTACGACACCTGCAGAAGATCGGTACATGGTGCTATCAACAAAAAGACACCGGCGCAACACAGCTAGTGAGGTAGCAAATCAGTTTATAACTGCTACTGGCAAGCGGATCTCCCGAAAAACTGTCGCCAGACGTTTGCATGAAGGAGGACTATACGCCCGCCGTCCTGTTGTGTGCATCCCATTGTCCAGACGTCACCGTACCGCCCGTTTCCAATGGTGCCATCAACATCGCAATTGGACTCATAACGACTGGTCTGCTGTCCTCTTCTCAGATGAGAGTAGATACAGTCTATCGTCTGATTGTCGACAACTGATCTGGCGTGATAGTGGTACTGCATATTGTCCAGCAAACATACAGGAAATGGACCGATATCCGACATGTAGTGTCATGGTATGGGCTGGCATCATGATCAATGGCCGTACGTCCCTCTATGTGCTTCCAACTGGGACTATGACTAGGCAAACGATACATTAATGATGTTCTGCTACCTCATGTTCGCATGTTCCGTGGTGCTGTCGGTGATAGATTCATTTTCATGGACGACAACGCAACATGTCATCGAACAGTCGCTGTCCAGGAGTGTCTTGAGAGCGAGGATATTCAACGCCTCGTATGGCCAGCATGTTCTCCAGATCTGAATCCCATTGAAAATGTGTGGGATGCTTTTGGGAGGAGTCTTGCTGGTCGCCAATGCCCTCCAATAAACAAGGACACCCTCATCCGTGCACTGACAGAGGATGGGATAAATTACCCCAACAGCTGCTTGATAATGTTGTGCAAAGCATGACACGACGTGTGGAATCTTGCATCACCCTCCATGGTGGCCATATCCCGTATTGACATCTTACGCTGGAACGCCTGCGGACGGTAATTGCATTTTTTTCACGTTTACGTATTCTGCACAAAATGGCCTGTTTGTCCCTTGAACACGTTCCAAAGCCTTCTGGATTTCAGAGCACAATAAATTGTATTTCTTGTAATGTCCTGGCATTCTGACATTATTTTATTTCACTTGGCATCCAACCACACTTACTTTTTTATGCACCATATAGCCGTTTATGATCCGCCCTTAGCAATTGTCCAGCAGTGTATTTCAAGCCCTAGTAAACATATAATAATGTATGTAAAATTCATGAAATCATTGACTCCTCATCTACCACACTGTTCAACATTCTAGCATTTCATACTGATCATATCACAATGCAATGAATTACAGCAGAATAAATGGCAGTTTCTGAAATCATAATTTCATCTATTCACACTTTTCTAAATGACATGTTATAGAAACAAAGAGCATTTCTGTATCATTAACAGATTTTGTAACAGCTATCTTTTCTTTATGGATATGCAATACTAAGGACATATTTATCTTAAATGAATCAGAAAATTTAAACTGTAAACGGCACAGAATAATAAGGAAAGGGCACCTATAATTTTAAGCAATACCTTACTTTGTAAAGGTACTTCAACATGATAAATACAGAAAAACCTTTCAAAATTTCAAAACATATTTATGTTTTTGACTTCAAGTAAGATTGCAAAAGTTTGCCATGTAAAACACTATATGAAAAGTGATCATAAAAAATTCTTTAAAGAAAACCAACCTGTCTTCCATAGCATTCTCTTTGGCTTCACTGTCGATATCAAAATTATCATCTGCAGTTTCCCCTGCTTCGGGCGGGTCAAAAAAATCTTTGTACATGACATCTTTGACAGACTATTAGAAGACACAAAGAAAAAAAAAAGAAGAAAAAAACAGTATAAATACAAATTGAACTTAACTACTAAGTGTTTTCCTCATATTGACATGCTAAGTTTTTCTGCTTTATTATTTTGAACTTTTGATGTTATCTAACAAGGAAGCCAATGAGAAACAAAAACAATGTTCATAAAGTGATGAAAGTGTGCTTGGAACTGGAAACTTCACTTCAGTAGCTATGACACTTTAAAAGCACACACTAATTCTGAAATTCATCAAAAGCTATACAAACATTAAAAAAAAAAATGTAATAAAAAATTTCTCTTTCTTATTCAACTTTCTTTCGTTCCTACCTCACTACTACTACTACACTGGCGGAAAGTGAAAAAAGAACACCAAGAAGGAGACGTCTGATACCAACGAAATTTATACAGCATAATAACGGAATACAGAGGAATAACGTGATCAAAACATTATGGCAAAATACAGCTGTATTTGCTGGTAAACTGAAAAATAACATTTCCATGTAACATGGTTAGTACGAGGTTGAACCGCCATGAACTGCGTCACACTGTGCAATTCTGGCATGGAGTCTGTCATACAGATGTTGGATGTAAGTTTGGGGTATTGAGTTCCAAGCATCCTCAAACCTGGACGCGTAAATCGGGGATGGTCGTGGCTGGCCGTGGAGACCGGATAAGTCGTTGTCCCATAAAATCCCACACGTGCTCAATGGTCAGGCCATGGAAGTTGTCTCACACCATGAAGTGCATGTTGCGTTGCACGTGCCGTGTGTGGGTGTGCGTTATCTTGCTGGAAAACACCACGATGGACCGACCTTACAAATGACACAACAACGGGCTGAATGATGATGTAAAAGGTGCTGTTAACGTACCCGGTACAAACACTAGTTGTGTACGGGAGTGAGAGCTGATCGCTCCCCACACCAGGAGACCAGGTGTAGGCCCTGTGTGTCGCTGGCGGATGCAAGAAGGGTTCAGACGCTCCCCTGTGCATCTGCGAACACGCATAAGGCCATCGGAGGCTCCCAAGCAGAATCTGCTTTCATCGCTGAACACGACAGATCGCCATTGCGTTCTCCAGTAGACGTTGGCGACACCACTGCAGCCATTCCTGACGGTGGGCTGGAGTCAGAAGTACAAATGCCAGAGGCACACGTGCACGTAGTCCTGCATCCAGTAGACGGTTGCGGATTGTTCGCACAGTCACCTCAGGTGCAATGGCAGCTCAAATTTGCGTCGCAGTGGATGTTCTGCTCGACAACGGCGCTCTTCTTATGCGTCAATCGGTCTGCTCATCAGTCCGTCTGTGACTCCCAGTTCCACGTCTTCTCGTGTGGTAATGTACCTGGGACCATCTAGGCCACCATCGTACCACCACCTATACTTCCCGTCCAATTCACTCCGCAATACGAAGATACAACCACCCGGCCTCGTGGAGTCCGACTAGACGACCTCGCTCAAAGTCCGATAACTGCTGAAATCGTATACATTTTCCATGTCCAGGTATTGCAGTTTCTTCAGGGTCTTCGCACGTGTCCGTACGCCGACGGCTGATTACATTCACCTCGCCGTACTCCTTAAATACCACCGACGATAATTTGAATATTATGCCGTGCTGTGGCATAAGCGCTCACCGGTTGGTCCTGAAATTAACATCACACCTATGTAAACTCGACCCCGTTAACATATGTACATTTCATGATCGTCCGCCAATTCCTTCTTGGTGTTCTTTTTTCACTTTTCGAAAGTGTATATGCAAATTAATAAGACTAAAAATTATTACAGTGGAAGCTGGATATAACATGATCAGTTATACCGTGGAATTAGATATAACAAGGGTCCAATTGTGTCCCCCAAACAAAATATATATACAGAAAATCCTACCTTAAATGTACAACTAAGAATTTCATTTGAAGTTAAGAGTATAGAACCAGGCATAATCACTTCCTGGAACTATTCCCTTTAGTTTTTTGGCAGCTCATTTCTTGTTTTCTCTGAATGTTTTTCTCTTTATTAATTAAACCCAGTTGTTTTTCAGACTCTACAGCATGCGGATTGTTGTTGCTGTTTTGTGCAAGTTATTGGTGTTACAGTGATGGAAAGTGGCAAACTTAAGTCTTACTCAGTAAGAAAAGCTGGAAGTTATTGACAAAGTAAGAAGTGGTGTATCAAAGGCAAAAATTAGTAGGAATTTTGGTATTTCTGAAAGAACTATCAGAAGACAGATGGCCGAAGAACCTAAACTTCAAAATTTTGTTTTAAAGTTGAATGAAAAATTAGAACTCAAAAGGATGAAAACAAGAACTTCAAAAAATTGTGATGTACATGAATGTTTATACAGAAGGTTTGTGCGAAAGAGAAGCAAAGGAGTGCCTATTTCAGGTAGAGTATGACATTTAATGTCGATTAAGTTACACTAAATTTAAGTAATAAATTTAGCACTGTTATTAGTTCAACAAAATCAACTTCATGCTGAAACTAAATAAAATAAAATATTATTAACCATGAAAGTTAAAAAACATTTTGTTGTAAATGCATTTTTTTTCCACAAAGAATTCTTTGTGCCACTTCTTTATGATGACCATAAAGGCATAAAATAATTTTAAAACTTCAAACGTGAGATGTATCCCTTTCCCATGAGATAATAAAGTCCCTGGCTCCCAGGACCACTAATCTCCATTCATGGAGGTAATAAATTGGGTTTCGTCAGTGCCAAAGGAATCTGACCTTTTAACATTCACCAGTATTCCCTTTCTTGTACGTGAACTCAGCAGAAGGATTATCTAAGTATGTGGCAGTAGAGGGTGTTAAAGAGCAGATAGACAGGTACCATTTTCACTTATTCTTGTTGTAACTGTACTGTATGGTTAAGGTTTTTAGTATTTAGCACATTTTAGGACAAGTGCTAAAGAGTCAGCATAGCTGGAAGAAAAAAAGATATCATTTGGTACTATTTTGAAGAAATAAAAACTGTGGCAAAGGTTTCACATGCTAAGTGCAAACTGTGTGATAAACTGATCCAGGGAGTTGTTGTATGCATGAAAAACTATTTGCTTTCTCAGGATGATTATGCTGGTAATGCAGCTTAATTTTTTAAATTGTTTGACTATCACATTTGAAACAAGCAATCTCTCTTGCAGACATTTTTGGGAATAATAAAAGTCATCTGCAGATTGAGCACATGCTGTGCTGTTGTTGACTTGAGGTGATTTTTTCCAAGACGGACACCTAACAAACACTCTTCTCAGCAACATCATGTGGTTTAACACACTTTGGCACCTCCGGCTTTTTTTTTTTCAACATACTAGTGGGGAGGGGGAAAGGGGTCTTTCAAAAAAAGGCAGGGAGAAACAATCTCTTACCATCCCAAATGGTAGGGATGGATGGATGTGTGGGGGTGGGGAGATTGGTCAGAGCTCCTGACAGACAGACAGGGTGCACGAGCGAGCACTGCGCCCATAAATTCAAAATAAAAAAAAATTCTGCAAGGGATTGAAATTTAAGATTTAACAAAATATGTTTTATAAATAAAAATATTCTACACGGAAATTGAAATCTAAGATTTAAAAAATGTTTTACAAGGAAGAGGACTTGGTTCTGCGACTCACGTCATACTTTTAAGTACTTTTTGCTCCTGGGTTTTTAAAGTAAAAATACTGCACAAATATTAAAATGTTAGAACTATGTTTCAAATTTGAATGAAATAGTACCCTTCACATGCTCTGTTGAACATACAAATGTGTTTGAAGACTGTTACAGAAGAATGCCAGAATGTACAGAATTTTATTTTAATTTTTAAGCGCTGCATATATGTCATCTCATGTCTAACACTAACTAGCAAGAAGTTGATGAGAAGACTGGTGGCCTATACAATAGATAACTGACAAAAATGGTGAATCTGCTGGATGCTGTGCAATGGATAAAGAGCTGGAGTAAAAATAATGTAACAACAATTCAAAAATGTTTTGAGAGATGTGGAATCAAGACCACTCAGGTAACTGATTCAATGTTGCCAGAAAATGAAGCAATCCTCCAAATATAATTCTCACTTAGAGGAATTGAATAGTCTCTGTGAAACAGCCCCCATTGACAACTGTGTCACAAATGAAGCCATGCAGTGCTGCAATTATGCAATTGTAATCTGCAGTACTGTAGATTGGGTCATTTCCATGTCAGATCACCAAGCCCATGTCACCCACCAACTCGGATTTTAATTAAACTTAACAGGTAGGATATACCCGATAAAGATATGGGAAAATCCTAAGTTTCAGTTTTTTAAACCTCGTGGTTTTTAAAATACAGTGCTCCAGAATTTAGCTGAACACCCACTTTTGCAGCGGTGCAGTAGCATGCCACTTTCTACATAAAATGCTGTAGTTTGAAATACTATTAAAAAGCACCAATCACTTACCCTAAAGATCATAGTAATTTCTATCGACAACACACTTCCAGCACGTCAATTCTCGTAATGTTGTTGGCCTTCAAAGGTTTACAGACATCTTGCTTACGATTCCTTCTTCCGGGGATGAAACATCGTTTTTTTTTTTTAAGCCATATGAGATGTAAGTATAAGCTGGTCAATTCCATAAAAACCACACAAGCATACTACTCATTCATACAATTCAATTAAAAACTATGTACATATTTACACAACCTTACATTCCTAGGAGGTTAAACCTTTCTCAACTGTGAGTAACAAACTGCTTCATCTGTTTCAAAACCCCTGCCACTCCCAATGCAAGTGTCATACTCATTCAGCCCCTCACACACAATCCTCTAGCGCTTTCAGCAGACTACTGTCGTCATCAGGAGGCAGGTGTGTCTCGCCCGCCCACCACAGCTCAAGTGAGCAGAGCCGTCGAGGCACGGGCTCCAGTCGCAATCTCTGAATCATTGTGTCTCTGGCGCCATCTATTGTCATTGCTGCTTTTTTTTCTTTTTAAGGTGTTGTTCAATTTTTAATAGGGCCTTCCATTGTTCGTTTAAGTTGCTAGGCTCATTAATGTTGCATAATCTTGATCTGTTTTTTTTCAATTAACACTGACTCTGCAATTCTTAACTGCCTTTTGTTTTTACAGCTCTTAATAATTTTAATATCCTCAAACCTTGGACATTGTTGATTTTCCATACAGTATTGGGTTAATGCTGTCTTAGCTTCTTTTTATTCCAATTATTTATATGTTGGTTCAATCTATACTTTAATTTATTCTTGGTGCTGCCTATATATGACACAGGTGGTTGCTGGTTTCTAGGGATTTCATAAATTCCTGCTCTATCTAATTGGCTGATTTTTTCATTTTTAATCACTAAATTTTTTACAGTAAGTACCTGATTTCCTACCTGTATGTCATACTTGCCACAAACTTTATTGATTCCTGCTGAAACATTTTCTACATATGGTATTGCCCCTACATATTTTACAAGTTTTTTATCAATCATGGCTTTATTGTTAGCTTGAGTTACTTCATAAATCCATTTTTTTAATACCTGTTTAGGGTAACCAAAATCATATGCAACATTAATGAGCCTAGCAACTTAAACAAACAATGGAAGGCCCTAATAAAATTTGAACAACAGCTCAGAAAGAAAAAAGAAAAAAATAGCAGCAATGACAATAGATGGCGCCAGAGACACAAAGATTCAGAGATTGCGACTGGAGCCCGTGCCTCGATGGCTCTGCTCACTTGAGCTGTGGTGGGCGGGTGAGACACACCTGCCTCCTGAGGATGACAGTAATCTGTTGAAAGTGCTAGAGGATTGTGTGTGAGGGGCTGAATGAGTGCGACACTTGCATTGGGAGTGGCAGGGGTTTTGAAACAGATGGAGCAGTTTGTTACTCACAGTTGACAAAGGTTTAACCACCTAGGAATGTAAGGTTGTGTAAATATGTACATAGTTTTTTAATTGAATTGTATGAATGAGTAGTATGCTTGTGTGGTTTTTTATGGAATTGATAAGCTTATAGTTACATCTCATATGGCTTAAAAATTTTTTTTTAAAATACGATGTTTCATCCCCGGAAGAAGGAAGCGTAAGCAAGATGTCTGTAAACCTTTGAAGGCCAACAACATTACGATAATTGACGTGCTGGAAGTGTGTCGATAGAAATTACCATGATCTTTAGGGTGAGTGATTGGTGCTTTTTAATAGTTTTTCATTTATGAATTGCACGTAAACTATGCGCACTTTGCAGGGGTTTAATAACTTAAAAGTGCAAATATAATAAATGCTGTAGTTTGTGTGCTACTGAATTTAGGAGAATGAAACTTTGGAATCACATGGAAAAGGGTTCCTACATATTGAAAACACTTTTCATTTTACCTGAAACACCAGTTAAGTGAGCGCCACTTAGTGGTGAGGTGAAAAATTACAGCAAAATTTAGACATTTTATGGGAGGCTCTGTAGATTATTGCTCTGGCATGAAAGAGATAATTTTTTTTATATTAATGTTTAATACATCCTATAACATATTTGAAAAACAAAAAGGTGGTTATCAGCATATTTTTTCAGATGGTTAAAATTATCTGAATTTCATAGAGGGCTCTCCTTCGACAGTTCAGCCATTTTGTTCTATAAACCTGACCCACCGTTTTGGATTTTGCTGAAAATTAGCATGTAGGTTTACCTAATAAAGCTGCAAAACACTGGACATTTTTTATCTTCCACATCCCATAGTTTCTGAGATACAGCACTCGAAAGTTAGGCCTAACCACTCGTTCAACAGCAAACTGATCCGTTGCAAATGATGAAGAATATCATGCGGCAGCTTTTCAGCTTAAATCTTTGTGTGTGTGTGTGTGTGTGAGAGAGAGAGAGAGAGAGAGAGAGAGTTTTTTTTTTTTTTTCCCTTTTTTTGATTGGAGGTTTAACAACCACCGTGAGCAACTCAATGGGCTATAAGCAGTCGCCCGTCCCTAATTTAGAGTCACTGGTTCCAGGGAAGGGAGAGAGCCAGTGCCTTAAGACAAACACAACATCCATGCCTCATCGGGATTCGAACCCAGACCCCGTTCGGACAAATGATCAGAGGCCATCGCTTAGACCACTGTGCCACCGGGGCGGCAAAGAGAGTGTGTGTGTTCACAAGATATAGTTACTCTCACATGCTGAGTGAGGGGTAAGAACCTCTGCAAAAATGAAAAGAAATAGTTTGTTCATTTTTTACATAAAATTTCAACTTTCTAATTTCCCTGTAGCATACCTTGAGAATAATCAAACATGTAATTTTCTTAATAAATTGCTAGCTAGGTAACAATAAGATCCAAATCCCAAAAAAAAAAAAAAAAAAAAAAAAGGAATTTCTTGTATACCATGATTACACGGATTTTTTCCAGTTTGGGTAAATTTCCAAATCAAATTTAGAGGCCAACTATTTTTAAATGTATTCCTCATAGTTGAAAAAATAAATTCCTATATTCTTAATAACTAATAATTTGGACTCAATCTGCAGCTTTTTTGCGCCATTTTTTACAATTGACAAAGTGAAACAAAATCAAATACAAATTTTTAAGCACTGACTAATTTTTAACTACTTTGAAACATTATGTGAAATAAATTTTTCAGAGTATCAGTGCACAAAGCATCAACAGGAGTAACCATTTTTAGCATCGCATAGAACACATTTCAACATATCACAAGTTTCCTTTATCAGCTGATTTATCATCACAAGGGGATGTTGGGTAGAGAAAATGTTGAAAGATAAGAACTTTCTGAAATATGTTTCAGGGAATGGGAGTTCTATTTTGGGTTTTAAACTTCCAGTCAGCGACAGTGGGGTTTTCAACTGACAGGCAATTTTTAGTTTGGTTTCCAATCTGCTAATAAATGTTTAGTTTTGGTTTGGTTTTTCCAACTGCTAATCAAAGTTTAGTTTTGGTTCCAGCTCACAAGCCAATGAGGTTTTAGTTTGATCTTCTTTTGTTTTGGTTTGTTTCACTAGTACCCTGGTCATGACCAACCCCTTTGGTTTGCCTTTCAGTTAAAGAGTTTTAGCTTGCTGAGAGAGTAAGATTTAAGTTAACTGTTTTTGTTCTTTTGCTGAAAGGGGAAGTTTTCTTAGTTTGCACATATTCTCTTACTGCTTACTTCCTTAGAAATGGATCAACAAAACCTCTGCAGTGTTGGGCAGTTGACCCAAACACCATGTCACAAAGGGGACTGAAAAGAGTTGAGGAGAAAAGTGAAATTGATAAGGAAATACTGTGTTTAAGAGCTGAAATAGCAGACTGTGGAAGTATTGTGACATTATGTCTTCATCATGAATACTACTATATAACAAAATTTGAGGAACAACAAAAACACCATGCTGCAATCTATTTCAAGTTCATAAAAAATCTGTTAGAAGCTCTCTAAGGATGGTCAGTCTACGATTAGCAAAGGAATTTATGCAAAAACATGTTAATGTCGAGCATGGGCAGAAGATCTGTTGTAACTGTAGAAACAGGGCTATGAGACTACAGGAAGCAAGCTCTGAATCTAGTTTAGACATCACAGCTGCACAGTATGAAAGTGAAAGCACAAGTGACAACGGATTAAAACTACTACAAGGATCAGTAGAAAAAGAACAAACACTAGACGAAATCAATATGGGCATGAGTAATATCGGCTGTTATCCTTTGAAGCTGCATTCTATACCACAGCACAGAAGACTGTCATATGGAAAAAGGAAAATAAAACAAATACAATCAAGTGTTAAACATAAAGTTGCCCGTGTACTGCAAGCTGCAACATGATTTTTCAAGCTCTGAAAATGAAGATACCCCTGAGACCAGAGCAACAAAGCAAAAGGCCAAAGATTTAGATAAGCTTGTGGCTCTGATGAAAGAAAAACTTCCCACATTAAACAGGCAAAAAAAAAAAAAAAAAAAATCCAAATGCTAACAATGGCACCTCCATCCTGGTCCCAAAAGATAATTATTGAAACATTTCAGGTGTCAGAATATCTAGACAATCTAAAAAACTGATTATGAAAACAGGAATAATGTCACTACCACTCTAAATCTCTTCAGAATGGTAAGGCTCCGGGAGTTGATGGCATAACTGCAGAGATGTTGAAGTGTGGTGGTGACTCTATAATTGACTGGTTAACTGAAATTTGCCAGTTGTGCTGGGAGTTAGGAATGGTCCCTCGGGATTGGAAGGATGCTATCATTGTTTCCTTGTATAAGGGAAAAGGTGATCAGACTGAATGCAAGAACTATCGTGGTATTAGCCTACTGAGTGTGCCAGGGAAAGTGTTTGGTAAGGTTGTTATTGAAAAAGTACGGGGTCGTACATCATTGAAAGTGTGGGATGTTCAGAGTGGTTTTATGCCTGGTAAAGGCTGCGCTAACCAGATTTTTGCATTACGCATGATGATTGAAAAGTATCTAGCTGTTGGGAAGAAAGTTTTTACTGCCTTCATAGATTTAGAGAAAGCTTATGACCGAGTGAATAGGACACTTTTGAGGAAGGTATTGAATGAATATGGTGTTACTGGGAATCTACTTAATAGTGTAAAAGCCATGTCACCATGACTGTTTAATATATTTATGGATGCATGCATGCATGATGCCAAAATAGATAATAGTGGTTTATGTCTTGGTGATATCCGTGTGTGCAGATTGCTGTATGCCAATGACACTGTACTGTTGGCAGAGAGCAAAACTGAGTTGCAGAGTATGTTGACTTGGATGCACAAAGCTTGCATGAAATTCAAACTGAGTATAAATAAGGGAAAACCCAATGTTATGGTGTTTGAGAGAGGAACTAGTAGCACTGAATGTAATGTAAGTATAAATGGCACTGTGATTGACCAGGTGAGTGAGTTTGTGTATTTAGGAAGCATGTTTGACAGAGAGAACAAGTTGGATGGTGAAATCAGTAGGCGAGTGAATTCTTCTTTGAAAGTCATAGCTGCTCTGGGAGGTTTTCACAGGAATGATGGGTTCTCTAGAGAGTCCCGCATGGCTGTGTATGAAACTGTAATTGTTCCTACTCTGATGTATGGCAGTGAAACCTAAGTACTGCAGAAGAAACATAGGAGTTGTTTGTGTGCTGAAGAAATGTGTTCCTTACGTGGGGTTTGTGGCAAGACACGACATGATTGTGTGAGGAATGAAGATGTATTGCAGTTGTGTGATGTAAAGCAAAATGTTGTTAGCAAGGTGGAGACCAATATGCTTCGGTGGTTTGGCCATGTTGAAAGAATGAGTGATGAGATGCTTACTAAGAAAATATTTTTAGCTGAAGTGGCAGGAAGTAATGGCAGAGGAAGGCCAAGGAAGACATGGATGGATCAGATTCAGGAGTGTCTGCATGAGAAAAAGATTTGAGTATGAAGTATAAAAGATCTTGTGTACGGCGTGTAATGGATATCAGTGAAGCCTGAGTTGTGTGTCAAGATCGCTGTAAATGGAGAAGTTTGATATGACAACAATAAGTAAAAATATCTGGAAGTTTGTATTTCTTTTTGGAGCTAACCTCTGAATCTCAGAGAACAGCTTAGTGATATGTATGTACCAGAACCAAGGATAGGGGAAAAAAACTGAGCAATGAAACATTGCAATTAATTCAGGGATTTTATGAAGATGACACTTCTTCTCAGCAGATGTCAGGAAAGAAGGTTTTTGTAAGCATCAAAAGAAATCAGCATGTGCAGAAGAGGCTAATTTTGTGCAATCTTAAAGAACTGTATAGCTCTTTTAAACAGCAATATCCTGACAGAAAGGTTGGATTTTCAAAATTTTGCAGTGTAAGACCAAAATGGTGTGTTTTAGCTGGTGCTGCTGGTACGCATTCTGTATGTGTGTGCACTGCACATCAAAATGTTATATTTCTTCTGAATGCTGCTCAGTTTAAGGAATCATATGAAACACTAATGGGTTACATGGTTTGTGACTTGAAAGATCATAACTGCATGCTCAGACACTGCAAAAACTGCTCATCTGCAGATAACAG
Source organism: Macrothele yani (assembly GCA_039090855.1). NCBI lineage: Eukaryota > Metazoa > Arthropoda > Arachnida > Araneae > Macrothelidae > Macrothele > Macrothele yani. The sequence goes on along the minus strand of CM077033.1, from coordinate 110,604,828 downwards.
CATATTTTTTGAAATCAAAATTTGAAGACTATGATGAAAATTATACCATAGAATTCAGTCAGTGGGTATCAAGTGGAAGAACAGAATTCATTCAACAAACTTTAACAATGGAAGATTTTATGCAAACGCTATTGTTGAAGATGGAAAAATTTATCCCAAACACATACATTGCGAAAGAAACAATCTAGGTTTCTAAAGGAACTCAAAGAAATGCTTACGCCAGACATGGCAATTGTTCTTATGGACTTCACTGAGAACTACTCAATTGTCATATCATTGGACATCCGAGGCATGCACAGTTCACCCAGTTATTATGTACACAAGAGGTGAGACACAGTTGCTTGAAATCTCCAATCACTGCTTCTTTTCTGATGATCTGGACCACGATGCTTGTATGGTGTACAGAATTAAACAAACAACAATGCAATGCATCAAGAATAAATATCCAGAAGTTGTGAAGGTTCACTATTGTAGAGATGGGTGTGCAGCCCAATATAAAAAGTGCAAGAATTTTTTTAATTTGTGCAAGCATGAAAATGATTTTGCAATATCTGCATCATGGTAATTTTTTGCCACTAGTCACGGGAAATCAGCTTGCGATGGTATTGGTGGTACAGTGAAGCGAATTATAAGCGGAACAAGCCTGCAACGACCTATCAAATATCAAATCCCAAAACCGAAGGACGCCTTTAATTTTTGTGTTGCAAACATAAAAAACATTGAGTTCCACTTTATATCAAAGCCTGAAATTGAAATTGTACGAAACAACCTATGGGAAAGTTTTTTAGAAACATCAGTTATTCCAGGAACCAGGAGTTTTCACTATTTTTGTCCACTTTCATCAAATACTATTGGAATGAAGTGGATAAGTAGAGATGACAAATATTGTTTGATATTTAACTTCAAAAGTAGCATTGAACTTAGAAATCGGCCACAGTTGCACACTTAATGCTATGTAGCATGCATATATGATAACTGGTTTTTTGGTATAATCGGTAATATTGAAAAGGATGAAGACGTGAAAATTAAGTTTATGCATCCACATGGTCCTGCAAAGTCAATTTACTGGCCACTTCATGATGATATACACTGAAGAGCAATTGAATTAGAGATGCCTGTCTAGTAACGTGTAGCACCACCTTTCGCCCTGATGACGGCGTGCGGCGATTCGTCTCGGCATGGACTCGACAAGACACCGGAAGCGTTGGGAAGCCATACGGATCCACGACCCCTGAACAAGCTCCCACAGTTCACGAAGATTTGATGGAGAGGGGTCAGAGCCTCGAACATCTCTCTCGATAACATCCCAGATGTGCTCGATGGGATTGAGGTCAAGTGACCTAGCTGGCCAAGGAAGCGAGGTCACGTCGGTGGAATGTTCATCCAACCATTCGGATACAATTCGGTAGCTGCATTGTCTTGTTGCAGGATGAGGTCCCCAGTGGGATGTTGCAGACGCACAAACAAAAGCAAATGGTCGTCCAGGATATCCCGGCAATGTTGACCTGTGAGGGACGATGTCACACGTACCAGGGGTCCCATTTAAGTCCACGTAATCAGTCCCCAGACGAGAATGCCACCCCCACCAGCTTAAAGAGTACCCTGCTGGCAAGAAGGATTCATCGCTTCATGTGGTTTGCGCCGTACTCATATCCTGCCATCGGCATGTACCAACGTGAATCTCGACTCATCAGTCCAGGCAACATTTTCCCACATGTCTAGGGTCCAGTGGTGATGTTCCCGTGCCCATGCTAATCTTTGCACCCTGTGATGTGCGGTCAGCAGCGGTACCCTCGTGGGACGATGGCTTCTGTACCCCATAGCGAGGAGATGGTTCTGGATGGTGTGGCTGCTTACACGTTTTTGCGCACCAGCGTTAAATTGCCGAATGATTTCTTGCACTGTGGCCCGTCTATCCGCTGTTACAATGCCAGCTAGCCGACGATGACCCCGCTCATCCACACGCTGTTGTCCACGGCAGGGGGCTCTTGCAGGGATGGTTTCACCGGATTCGATGTACTCACGGTGCACCCGTGACACAGTGGCTCGTTAAAATCCCAGTGCCTGCACGACTTCCGAGATGGAGTGACCCATTCGCCGGGCCCCAGACAATTTGCCCACGATCAGATACGCTTAGATCCTTCGCCTTACCCGTACTGCGTCCGACTCTTACTGATTCCCGTCGCATCACTGCACATGTCATGTCGTTTCCGTTTACAGGACCGTCCCAACAGCGCCACATTTGTATAACGCCAGCTGTCTGTAATTCAATCGCTCTTCAGTGTATGTGTACAGTGATATATATGTCAGAGCATATGATGATATGTGTCAGAGCATATTTTGTGTACAGTGCAACCCCTAATGACGACAGGCACAGCCCGAGCATATTATTTTCGTAAAGAAGACACGAAAGCTGTTCAGATTAAGTGATGTGCAGCACAGAAAAGTTCCCTACAGTTAGAAAAACTCCAACTGAGGCATGCATCAGAATAAACTGTAGAACAACATCTGTTATATGTGTAACTGAATATTATAACATTCAAGCAAGGAATGAATAGCAGCTTAATATTAATATGCAGGTACTTATCAAATCGTAGTTAATTTTTAAAAACAACCGATTTTTTCCGGTGGTTTTTAAATGCCTACCACTCATTTATAATCAGAAAAATGGCAAAAAAATTATTAATTCGCGACACAGAATGGGTGATATTCACTTTCTCTTTATAAGAATACAAAAAAGATAAATTTGTTTATTTAACACAGAAAATTTTCGAGTAGATTATGCTTTCGCAGTGGAGGGAGCTGTATCGGTTAATGCAACATCGAGGAAAAAAACTATTTTCGGCGACAAAACATTGAACAAAATGGCAAAAAAACTGCTAATTCATGACATGAGATATAATGTATATTCCCTTCCTCTTTAAAAGAATGCAGCAATGTGAAATTCATTTACTTCACTTAGAAAATTATTCTTTTGCAGTTTAAAAATGTCGATGCTCAAAAACACCGATGTTTTTCCCATCCCTACTCCGATTAATCTTTGCAGTATCGGCCACAATTCCGGGAAACATATTTACATACGAGGAAAAAGAGCATGATGGGAGAAGGTGCTGACCTTTTGCTTCATGGGGGATCAGGTTGTAACACATACATGACTTTTTTTTCTTTTTTTATGTCATTAGTTATTTCTTTTTCTCCAGCACTGAAAAATTTTGACCTTTGATGACTTTCCTGGTTTCATTATGTTTTGATAACTAGGTAGCTAATGCTAATAATTAACGTGAGAAACAGTAAACGGCACTACAACAAAACTGTTGTATAAACTTTAACGACTTATAGAGCCACGTAATAAGGTTCAAAATTTTGGAACAAAGAATCAATACAGTACATGTTTTTATCCGTGTTTAAAAACATATGTATGTAACAAAATATGTTACAGCATGAATTTTGAAACACATACTTACTGCTCATTATTTAATTAAATCAGTCTGAAAATTTTTTTGCTGTTAAAAATCTAATATAAGCAGGGCTTTTTTTCTTTTATCAATTTGTAGAATGTTTTTTTTTGAAATACATACATACATACATACATACATACATACATACATACATACATACATCATCATTGTCAACCAATATCAATCCACTGCTGGACGAAGGTCTCCCCAAGTTTCCTCCACAACGGTCTGTCTTGTGCCAGTCTCCTCCATGTCACCCCTGCATACTTTCGAATTTCATCCACCCATCTCCCCATGTGGTCTTCTTCTGGGTCTTTTCCTGTCCCTTGGAATCCAATCTAAAATTTCGGCTGTCCATCTATGGTCTGTCCTTCTGGCAGTATGTCCAGCCCATTGCCATTTCAGGGATTTAACTCTGATCATGATGTCTTCCACTCTTGTCATTTTTCGGATCCACGAGTTCCTCTTCTTATCTCTCCTGGTTACACCAAGTATGCACCTCTCCATGCTTCTTTGAGTTGTCTGCAGCCTTTGTATGTCTCTTTTAGTTAAGGTCCACGTCTCTGCACCATACGTAAGCACTGGAAGGATGCATTGATCAAACACTTTTTCTTTTAAGACATAATGGCATATTGCTCTTGAAAATTATGCTGTTTCTTCCAAAAGCTCTCCAGGCAAGTTTTGTACGCCGATTAATTTCTTCATCAATGTGACCCTCACTTGATATCTGCTGTCCAAGATAAACGTATGTGTCTGTTATCTCCAGCTTTTCTCCATCAATCGATAAATCTTCATTTCTTGTAAAAGCATTGAACATCACTTTTGTCTTCTGAAAGTTCATTTTTAATCCGACTTCTTTACTCTTGTTAGCAAGTTCCTGGATCATACTCTGCAGCTCTGATGGGGTAGTTGCAAAAATGACTACGTCATCAGCAAAACGAAGGTGGGTTAGATAATCTCCATTAATCTCCATCCCCTTGTTTTCCCAGCTCAGCGACTGAAAAACACCCTCCAATGGGCATTAAAGAGCTTCAGAGATATGGTGTCACCTTGTCTCACTCCCTTTCCAATTTTTATGTGTGTTGTATTTTCAAACAGCCGAATCTTTGCACTTGCATTTTCATAGATGTTATTAATAATATTAATGTATGCATCTTCAATACCGCAGGTTTTCAGAGCCATTGTAACTGCTGTTGTTTATTTATTTATTTATTTATACATACATACATACATACATACATACATACATACATACATACATACATACATACATACATACATACATACATACATACATACATACATACATACATACATACATACATACATACATACATACATACATACATACATACATACATACATACATACATACATACATACATACATACATACATACATACATACATACATACATACATACATACATACATACATACATACATACATACATACATACATACATACATACATACATACATACATACATACATACATACATACATACATACATACATACATACATACATACATACATACATACATACATACATACATACATACATACATACATACATACATACATACATACATACATACATACATACATACATACATACATACATACATACATACATACATACATACATACATACACTCACTAGGCTGTTCTCTGAGATTCAGAGGTTAACTCCAAAAAGAAATACAAACTACCAGATATTTTTACTTACTGTTGTCGTATCAAACTTCCCCATTTACAGCGATCTTGACACACAACTCAGGCTTCACTGATATCCATTACGCGCCATACACAAGATCTTTTATACTTCATACTCATAATCTTTTTCTCATGCAGACACTCCTGAATCTGATCCACCCATGTCTTCCTTGGCCTTCCTCTGCCATTACTTCCTGCCACTTGGGCTAAAAAGATTTTCTTAGTAAGCATATCATCACTTATTCTTTCAACATAGCCAAAACACCTAAGAATATTAGTCTCCACCTTGCTAACAACATTTTGCTTCACATCACACAACTGCAACACATCTTCATTCCTCACACAATCAGACTGTGTCGTAACCCCCACCCCGTAAGTAACGCATTTCTCCAGCACACAAACGACTCCTACGTTTCTTCTACAGTACCTAGGTTTCACTGCCATACATCACAGTAGGAACAATTACACTTTCATACAAAGCCAAGCGGGATTCTCTAGAGAACCCATCATTCCTGTGAAAACCTCCCAGAGCAGCTATGACTTTCAATGAAAAATTCACTCACCTACTAATTTCACCATCCAATTTGTTCTCACTGTCAAACATGCTTCCTAAATACATAAATTCACTCACCTGGTCAATCACAGTGCCATTTATACTTACATTACATTCAGTGCTACCAGTTCCTCTCTCAAACACAATAACTTTGGTTTTCCCTTATTTATACTCAGTTTGAATTTCATGCAAACTTCGTACATCCGAGACGACATACTCTGCAAATCACTTTTGCTCTCTGCCAACAGGACAGTGTCATCAGCATACAGCAATCTGCACACATGGATATCACCAAGATAAAAACCAGTATTATCTATTTTGGCATCATGCATGCATGCATCCATAAATATATTAAACAGCCATGGTGACATTACACAACCTTGTCTAACTCCTGCACCAATAGAAAACCATTTTGATAAAACACCATTCACTCGTACACAAGCTCTACTACCAGCATACATGGCTTTTACACTATTAAGTAGATTCCCAGTAACACCATATTCATTCAATACCTTCCTCAAAAGTGTCCTATTGACTCGGTCGTAAGCTTTCTCTAAATCTATGAAGGCAGTAAAAACTTTCTTCCCAACAGCCAGATACTTTTCAATCATCATGCGTAATGCAAAAATCTGGTTAGCGCAGCCTTTACCAGGCATAAAACCACTCTGAACATCCCACACTTTCTCTGAAGGTAGATCCCGTACTTTTTCAATAACAACTCTACCAAACACTTTCCCTGGTACACTCAGTAGGCTAATACCACGATAGTTCTTGCATTCAGTCTGAACACCTTTTCCCTTATACAAGGGAACAATGATAGCATCCTTCCAATCCCGAGGGACCATTCCTAACTCCCAGCACAACTCGCAAATTTCAGTTAATTAGTCAATTATAGAGTCACCACCATATTTCAACATCTCTGCAGTTATGTCATCAACTCCCGGAGCCTTACTGTTCTGAAGAGATTTTAGAGCTTTACACACTTCTTCTCTTGAGATCCCTCCTGTGCTTTCATCCCCCATTGTGACATTATCTACGTCTGTCTCAGAATCATCTTTGCTTTCCTGATCTAATGACTCACAGAAATATTCACCCCATCTTTCACTTAACTCATTGGGCTCCCATATCATTTACCCAATCTCATTCTTCACACACCTTACAACTTTGTTTCCCCTATTTTTCCTGAGTCTCATGTACTTCCAGAAGGACTTTCTATCTTTCCAAAAAGCCAGTTCATGCCTTTCCACTTTCTCCTTCCTATCTTTTGCCTTACTGAGCGAACCAGCTTAGCAGCTTCACGCTTCTTACAGCGATATTCATCCACAGAGACTCTACCTTGCAACATCCCCAAACAGGCTTCCTTCTTTCTCTTTACTGCCTCTTCAATCTCACTATTCCACCAAGCATCACCTCTACTGTTACCCGCTATTGTGGTGCCACAGACCTCTTTAGCAGCAGTGACAACACAGTTCTTAAAACATTCCCACTTCTTTTCTACATCCCTCTCACCAGACTTCAGCTCCTTCAGTCGTTCTCTGAGTAAGTCAGAATAATGCTGAAGATCTTCAAGGAGCCTATCAACCTTTATTCTTTCTATCCTGGGTTCTCTTCCTATTCCCTTTCCTCCAACCAACATTAAGTTTTACTCGTGACACTACCAAGAATGATCAGAACCAACATCCGCACCTCTCATCACACGAGTGTCAACAACTAAGTGTTTCTGACGCTGATCATGACAACAAAATATCACTCTTTTGACCAAGAGTTCCCAAGTATATGTGTGGATATACTTATGGTTGAAAAATGTATTAGATACATGCAAACCATTCTCAATGCAGAGTTCAATTAATCTTTCACCATTATCATTCACACAAGGATCATTAAACTTACCTAGAACATTGTCAGAAATTGCATTCTGCACACCTACTCTAGCATTGAAATCCCCTGCTATTATAACTTTTCTCCGTAATGACAGAGACCGAAGACCTCTGCTTTCTTCGCCTGGAGTGCATAAAATTCCGATCAAGACTAACGTTGGATTAACCGCATACATAGGAAGTTCATTCCGGAATATTCTCTCAAGACTTCAGGAACACAAATCTGATGTGAAATTTGGAAAACCATCATCTTCCTTGTCTCTTCTTACCATGGCTAACACTTCTGCTATTCCACTTTGGTCCGATACTAAAAATTTGGCTACCTTCCAAAATCGGTATGCTCAGAGGTGTAGAGAAAGTTTGGAAATTTTATTTTCTAAAAATTGCAACTCTGAGCTCCCCATTTTCGTTCCTTACATCTGGAAATCCCTCATTGCCTCACGTCACCCAGAGTTACCATTACAAAACTTTACCTTTCCAATCTGGCAACGTAAACCAATCGTAGTCGCACTGATGAAGGCCGTAGTAATGGCTGAAATATATTTGTCTTAAACTTTTCATACTTAACTTAGCGTGTTCTACACTACCTTCTTGATTTTTCCGATGTTTCGTCGCCGAAAACAGAGTTCTTATCCTCGATGTTACAGGAGCCAATAAATCCAGGTTTACGATACATCAAGCATTTTAACAAATATTACGGTTACTCAATGTTGAATTAGTGAGCTATCACCGATATATTGAATGGCGATTTATTCATCGATGTGCCTGTAATTGCTGCAGATGGGAAAGATGCGAATTCTTTGGCTGTTTAGCAAAACATTGAGATTTTCGCTGATACATCAAAAATTTCTACCAATTCTACCGATGTGTGAATGTTTCGGAAATGAGTATCCATCCACCAATATGCCCATCCCTACTTTTGAGTTGGCCCTGGAAAATGCATGTGGAGAAAAAAAAAATTTTCCCATAGTGCTTTGGGGTTCCTTTCAGCAAGGTTTGGCTCAGCTGCCGCTAGTGATGACGCAGTGATTGATACAGGTCCGTCAGAGACTGATGTACTGAAAACAGTTCATAACGACGAAAGAAAAAAAAAGGAAAGAAGACACAGTTAAATACAATATTCAAGATGCTTCTCAAACTAAAATATCTTTAAGATAAAATGCTACTGAAACTGAAGACACCATCACAGTTTAAAATATTTTTGTGAAGATAACGTTTGAGCTAAAAATACTTTAGTGAAGATACCGCCCAACGGTATCAAATTCCGCCTGGATCGACCCCTGTATATACACTGCTGGCCACCCAAAATGCAACACCAAGAAGGACACGAGATAGCAAAGGCATATTTACTGGACACATAACAACAGATACAAAGATGAAACGATCCAGCTTACAGGCCCGTGCGACTTGCGGAACACGCAAACATCAATAGTTCGTGTGGCCCCCATGGCTGGCAATAACGGCCGCTACACGCCGCGGCATCTAACGAAAGAGGCTTTGGATGTGGGCTTGGGGTATGTCGCTCCAGGCTGCTCCCACATGTTGCCACAGTTCATCACGGATGGTGATTGCCGGGCCACTCGGTTGCCGATCAGCGACCAGACGTGTTCGATGGGCGACATGTCGGGAGAACAGGCTGGCCAAGGCAGCAGTGACACCTGGTGGGCCGTGAAGAATTGTTGCACGATGCGTACCACGTGCGGGATCGCGCATTGTCCTGTTGAAACGTGGCCGCTGGCAGGTCCTGCAGGTAAGGGAGGACTACAGGCTTCAAAACTTCGGAGATGTAGCGGTGGCTGTTCAGTGTACCGGCGATGGGTATTAGAGGGGTGTGGGTGTCATATCCAATTGCGCCCAAACCATAACGTCAGGCGACAGACCGGTATGGCGATGCATATTGCAGGCGTCATAGTCACTCGCAGCTGTGCCGCCACACGCGGATCCAACCATCGTGGTGTTGCAGGCAAAAGCGGGATTCGTTGGAGAAGACAGTGTCGTGCCATTCCGTAGTCCAGGTGCGGCGTTCAACGGCCCACTGCCGCCGCACTCGCCGGTGGTGCAACGTCAATTGTAATCGGAGCAATGGGCGCCGTGCGACAAGTCCCCACTCCTGCAGACGTCGTCGAACAATACGTGCTGACACAGGTTGTTGCGCAACACATCCTAATTCCTGCGCTAACATTCGTGATGTGGCGGTGCGAGCCGTCAATGTACGCCGAACAGCATGCGGGTCCTCTCGTTCGGTGGTGTGCCGCGGCTACGGCAATCGCTCACGTCGGTCCGTCCGTCCCTCCTGCACCCACCGAATCCATACTCGCATCACTGTGGCTAGATGTCGTCCCACACGGGCGCCGATGTCTCGGTACGATTAATAGCTGTTGCGATAAGCCACTATTCGTCCTCTGTTGAACTCTGAAACGTGATGGAATGGCTGCCGTATTCTGCGACGAGGCATCGGGAAGCTTCCCGCGCTCAGGTCCGGCAGCACTTTCACTACTTACACCCCGCCTTCTGTGCACCCTTCTTATAGTGCTTCTCGCTGGCGTGCCGGGTGCACATGATTTGCATATGCCCTGCAATGCTAATCGTTTGCATGTCCTCTCGCGGGCGACGCATGCTGCGAATTTCAGGCCAATCGGATGCTTCCTTCTTGGCGTTGCATTTTGGGTGGCCAGCAGTGTATATACAGGGTGATCCATACAGAAGTATAGTTTCCAGATGTTGTAAAACCGTAACAGTTGAAGACACAGACCACAACTTCGAACCGTTAGGTAGATGTACTCATAAAGTTTGCGTCCCGCTATTGAGGGAAGTGCCGTAGGCGATAGTGCGCGTGTCGAGTCAGTCAAAATGGGAGCTTGAATTGAGCAAAACGGAATCTGTAACTGTTGTGCAACGGCATTTTCGATCACGATTCGGAAAAGAACCTCCAACCAGAAAATCTATCTACGATTGGCATAAAAAATTTTAAACTACCGGCTGTTTGTGCAAACCTAAAAGTCCTGGACGACCGCGCGTGTCGGAAGAAGTCATCGATAGTGTTTGTACCGCCATTCAACGAAGCCCGGGAAAATCAACGAGGAGGGCGAGTCGTGAAGTGCAGATTTCACAGCCCACTGTCTGGAGAATTCAACGCGGAGGGCGAGTCGTGAAGTGCAGATTTCACAGCCCACTGTCTGGAGAATTCAACGCGGAGGGCGAGTCGTGAAGTGCAGATTTCACAGCCCACTGTCTGGAGAATTCAACGCGGAGGGCGAGTCGTGAAGTGCAGATTTCACAGCCCACTGTCTGGAGAATTCAACGCGGAGGGCGAGTCGTGAAGTGCAGATTTCACAGCCCACTGTCTGGAGAATTCAACGCGGAGGGCGAGTCGTGAAGTGCAGATTTCACAGCCCACTGTCTGGAGAATTCAACGCGGAGGGCGAGTCGTGAAGTGCAGATTTCACAGCCCACTGTCTGGAGAATTCAACGCGGAGGGCGAGTCGTGAAGTGCAGATTTCACAGCCCACTGTCTGGAGAATTCAACGCGGAGGGCGAGTCGTGAAGTGCAGATTTCACAGCCCACTGTCTGGAGAATTCAACGCGGAGGGCGAGTCGTGAAGTGCAGATTTCACAGCCCACTGTCTGGAGAATTCAACGCGGAGGGCGAGTCGTGAAGTGCAGATTTCACAGCCCACTGTCTGGAGAATTCAACGCGGAGGGCGAGTCGTGAAGTGCAGATTTCACAGCCCACTGTCTGGAGAATTCAACGCGGAGGGCGAGTCGTGAAGTGCAGATTTCACAGCCCACTGTCTGGAGAATTCAACGCGGAGGGCGAGTCGTGAAGTGCAGATTTCACAGCCCACTGTCTGGAGAATTCAACGCGGAGGGCGAGTCGTGAAGTGCAGATTTCACAGCCCACTGTCTGGAGAATTCAACGCGGAGGGCGAGTCGTGAAGTGCAGATTTCACAGCCCACTGTCTGGAGAATTCAACGCGGAGGGCGAGTCGTGAAGTGCAGATTTCACAGCCCACTGTCTGGAGAATTCAACGCGGAGGGCGAGTCGTGAAGTGCAGATTTCACAGCCCACTGTCTGGAGAATTCAACGCGGAGGGCGAGTCGTGAAGTGCAGATTTCACAGCCCACTGTCTGGAGAATTCAACGCGGAGGGCGAGTCGTGAAGTGCAGATTTCACAGCCCACTGTCTGGAGAATTCAACGCGGAGGGCGAGTCGTGAAGTGCAGATTTCACAGCCCACTGTCTGGAGAATTCAACGCGGAGGGCGAGTCGTGAAGTGCAGATTTCACAGCCCACTGTCTGGAGAATTCAACGCGGAGGGCGAGTCGTGAAGTGCAGATTTCACAGCCCACTGTCTGGAGAATTCAACGCGGAGGGCGAGTCGTGAAGTGCAGATTTCACAGCCCACTGTCTGGAGAATTCAACGCGGAGGGCGAGTCGTGAAGTGCAGATTTCACAGCCCACTGTCTGGAGAATTCAACGCGGAGGGCGAGCCGTGAAGTGCAGATTTCACAGCCCACTGTCTGGAGAATTCAACGCGGAGGGCGAGTCGTGAAGTGCAGATTTCACAGCCCACTGTCTGGAGAATTCAACGCGGAGGGCGAGTCGTGAAGTGCAGATTTCACAGCCCACTGTCTGGAGAATTCAACGCGGAGGGCGAGTCGTGAAGTGCAGATTTCACAGCCCACTGTCTGGAGAATTTTGAGAAAGAAGCTGGAAATGATTCCATACAAGATGATCCTCGAAAATGATCACAGCCACTATCACTGCACTTGATTCAGATATCTTACCTCGCGTTTGGGCGGAAATGGATTACCGGCTCGATGTGTGTCGTGTGACCAAGGGTGCACACATAGAACATTTGCGACTGTCTCTAAAAAAAAACTTGAAACATTGCCCTACAATTCCGTTACAGGTAACAAAATATCCTACATTGTTCTTGTTTTACAGTGCGTTGAAACTGTATACTTCTTTATGAATCACCCGGTAGACTAAGATGCCGGGCTATTAAGCACACCTGCCCTCGTCACATAAATGACTCACACCTACAAATAAGATAGCACGTGTCAGGCATCAGTCGGCATTCGAATGACTATAACAATGGGCAAAATGAGTGACCTGAGCGATTTTGAATGTGGCATGATAGTTGGCACCAGTCATGCGAATTCAAGCAGCTTTAAAATGGCTGTTCTCCTGCATTTTTCACACACAACTATAGCAAGGACTTACCAGGAATAATACAGCACACAGTATGATTTTAGCAAGAAGCAATCCTGTGGACAAAAACAGCTGGTGGTGTGTATGTGTTTGGGGGTTTAACAATCCCCATGAACAATTCGATGGACTATAAGCAGTCTTCTGTCCTGTCGCTAACTTTGGGACACTGGTTCCAGGGAAGGAAGAGAGCCAGCGATGTAAGACGAACACAACATGCGTGCCTCACCAAATTCAAACCCGGACCCATCTTGGATGAATGGTCGAAAGCCAGAGCTAAAACCCACTGGGATGGCAACCGGTAGTGGATCATATAAGTCATAGGAAACTGGCGACATGGTTGTTCGCTGCTGTAACTTTGGGACACTGGTTCCAGGGAAGGAAGAGAGCCAGCGATGTAAGACGAACACAACATGCGTGCCTCACCAAATTCAAACCCGAACCCATCTTGGATGAATGGTCGAAAGCCAGAGCTAAAACCACTGGGATGGCAACCGGTAGTGGATCATATAAGTCATAGGAAACTGGCGACATGGTTGTTGGCTGCTGTAGCTTTGGGACACTGGTTCCAGGGAAGGAAGAGAGCCAGCGATGTAAGACGAACACAACATGCGTGCCTCACCAAATTCAAACCCGGACCCATCTTGGATGAATGGTCGAAAGCCAGAGCTAAAACCCACTGGGATGGCAACCGGTAGTGGATCATATAAGTCATAGGAAACTGGCGACATGGTTGTTTGCTGCTGTAGCTTTGGGACACTGGTTCCAGGGAAGGAAGAGAGCCAGCGATGTAAGACGAACACAACATGCGTGCCTCACCAAATTCAAACCCGGACCCATCTTGGATGAATGGTCGAAAGCCAGAGCTAAAACCCACTGGGATGGCAACCGGTAGTGGATCATATAAGTCATAGGAAACTGGCGACATGGTTGTTTGCTGCTGTAGCTTTGGGACACTGGTTCCAGGGAAGGAAGAGAGCCAGCGATGTAAGACGAACACAACATGCGTGCCTCACCAAATTCAAACCCGGACCCATCTTGGATGAATGGTCGAAAGCCAGAGCTAAAACCCACTGGGATGGCAACCGGTAGTGGATCATATAAGTCATAGGAAACTGGCGACATGGTTGTTCGCTGCTGTAACTTTGGGACACTGGTTCCAGGGAAGGAAGAGAGCCAGCGATGTAAGACGAACACAACATGCGTGCCTCACCAAATTCAAACCCGGACCCATCTTGGATGAATGGTCAAAAGCCAGAGCTAAAACCACTGGGATGGCAACCGGTAGTGGATCATATAAGTCATAGGAAACTGGCGACATGGTTGTTCGCTGCTGTAGCGAATTTACAACTTAGTGCAATATATAGTGTGCTCAGAGATGACTCTTTTTGGCACATCAAACAGGGTTCCCACTCAAAAGTAATAAAAAAATTCCCTGACTTTTCCAGGTTCTCCAGGTGGTTTTTAAAGTTTTCCAGAGCGGCATGTTGCAAAGAATTGTTACATTTCATTCCATTCCATTCATTTTTCTCACCAAAGCCCACACTTGTAAATTCTTTACGTAATTTGTCTTTATAATATTACTTGCTTTTCATTAATAACAACTAACTGTGCACATTATTTTTTGTACCAAAGTTCCATGAACTTTTGTGAATACCATCCACACGGAATTTGTAAATACATTTCCATAGAAACAGGTCATATGTAAGAAAAAATCTGTCAGTTGAATAGTTTCAGTTTTTCTATAACACAATGCAGCTAAGCTTAATGATGGAATGGCTCTGTTCAAAGAAACATGTTTCAAGAGAACCAACAGAGAAAGGACTTTGATCCATCATTTGGTTGGTTCTCTTGTGAAGTGTTTCTTCAAGCAGGAGCCATTATGCCTAATTGTTCCATGTTATAACAACTGCCTGCAAAAATTGAACAAAAGCTTAATAACTGGCAATTTTAAAAATTCAATTTGCATCTTTTTTTAGAGGATAAAGGAAATGCTTAATATAACTGAAAGTAAGATCTACCAAATTCTAGGCAGGCAGTAATTGCAAGCAAAATTTTGAAATCTTGAAAAAAGAAGTTTTTTTGGCAAAATAAAGTATCCACTGATTTTCACAAAAAAAGGGGGGTAATTTTCCCTGAGTTTTCCCTGATTTTTACAAAAAAGGGTAATTTTCCCTGAGTTTTCCCTGATTTTTAGAACTATTTTCAAATTCCCTGAGAATTCCAGGTTTTCCCTGTTTTCCAGGTTGAGTGGGAACCCTGTCAAAGTTTAATTCTGCAGTGATTTGTTCATTTGTAGTCCATCTGTTTCACTTGCATGATTCGGAAGGGAGGTATTTCTTCATTAGGAAATAATCCTTCCTAATGAAATGCACACTTGCTTATTCTTTATGCTCCCACTTTGCTGTATCATTAATGGAACAAGCATTTTGGCTTTTTTTAAAAGCAAAACTCAAGTTGAAAACTGTTACTTACCCTGCCATTACTAGAAATGACATTTCCAAAACCTACACAGTTGTTTTTATAGCAGAATGAGAAGTAGCTCTTCAAACTTTCATTTTGCTGAAAATTCACTTTTTGCTATATCAAGAAATAAAAGAAAAGGAGCAAACATTTTCCCTTTTGTTTAAATAGAAATTAAAGTTCAAAATTGAAACTTCAACTCTCTGTTGCCATCTTTCATTTACCTGTCAGGTTGTTTTCTCTGCACAATGAGTAGCCAGTAGCATTTTTTGAACTTTAATTTCACTTTAAATAAATGGAAATACATACTTGATTTTAAGTGAAACTAAATTTCAAAAATGAGTACTGACATTGCTCACCCTGCTGTGAAAATTTAACAGCTTGTGGCACACTAATTTTTTCACTCAAAATGAGATGTGGGGGTGGGGGCACAAAATGCTTTATCTGTTGACCATTTTTGAGAAAAACTAATAGGAATAGGAAAACATGCATTTCATTACAAAAAAAAAATCTTTAAAAAAATACAAAGTTGCTGCTGGAAAACTAAAAAATGAGAAACAGGATCAGAAAGATATTAAAAACCAGAAATATAATCAGGAAAATAAATTAAACGAAAATGGAACTCTGTCAGAAAAATTCAAAATGCAGAAAGTCATGGAATGTTCTCGCATTTGTTAGAACTAACATTTCTGCCAGGTGAGCAGACATCTTGAGAGCTTCCCTAAAATCCTGATTTTCTCCAAGGATGAAAATTCTTGACTTTTTTCTGGTTTTCCAGATTGTTTGTCACCCTATATAACATTTGTGAATCTGAAATTTTAGGTATTAGCACAAAAAAACCTTATATTTCACTTTGTTGCATAGATTTGAACAGTAGCTCAGAAGCAATCAATTACAAAACATGCAAGATCTTGAACGTTACAATTACCTTTCCACTCTGGACATTTTCTTTAGAAGATTCATCAGCAATACCTTCATCATCAGATGGAATGTCAGCAAATAAATCTACATCCGATTCATCCATATCACCATCATGCTGCTCTCTTTCCTCTTTGAGGTCCTCATAACGTAAAAACTCTTCTAACTGAGAAACTTTGAAAAATTTGTCATCAATGACTGAAGCTGAGTTATAGTTTTTTAGCACTTTTGATATTTTGGGGCCATGAAATTCAGTAATGGGAATTAGTTTCTTGTCCTTGTCGTTGTCATCATCATCATCATCATCACTATCTGAACCATCAAATGCATAATCTGAGCTTTCTTCACTGCTCTGATCTGCTTCCCTAGCATTGGAGCTGAAATGATGGTTTTGATTGTTTGACAATGTAACATCAAAGGCATTTTCTTCACAATGTAAACCATTTACGCACTTACTAAACTTGACTGTGACAGGTGTGTTTTTTAATTCAAGCTGCTGCCACACTTGTTCATCACTAAAGTTTTTAATAATTAATTTAGGCAAAGCTTCATGACAAATTTCTTCACTACCTTCGGTTCGTTGAGCAGAATCATACAATGATTTTGTCACGGTCTTAAAAACTTGCGTCCTGTCATTCTGAAGCCTAAAAAAAATAACAAAAAAAAAAAACATTGTAGGTTTCATCTATATTTTTGTTTGGCAATATATATATATATATTTATATTAGGGTGGTCTTTATTTACATAGTATTTTTTTTTTTTTCATAGTCTTACCACCTAATATTGTTGTGTCTGTAGAAAAAACGTTACATAAAAAAATTGGGGATGATTAGAGATTTTTATGACGTGTCACACCGAATCCAAACTTCATAAGTAGGTTGCATCGGCAGTTAACATAAGAAATTTAAGGATACGACAACACTCGTGAAATTGAAGTGCACACGGAAGACAAAAGAAGTCCACAGGAAACATCCATCTTTCCTGCTTCATAACCTTGCAAGCACGACCTTCTCCTCCGTAGATTTGCACATGCACCAGTGGAACGTAGTACGGGAATTCCCCTTATGTGATTGCGTTCTGCAGCAATTGAGCGTGCTGGTCTTCAGTCGCCAGCAAGTTAGTGTAACATAACAAAACAAGTGTGAACAATGAACATGTCTTCAGCTTCACACACTTCAGTTGTAACTCGCAAAAACTCCAAA
Organism: Macrothele yani; assembly: GCA_039090855.1. Lineage (NCBI taxonomy): Eukaryota > Metazoa > Arthropoda > Arachnida > Araneae > Macrothelidae > Macrothele > Macrothele yani. Next base: position 110,587,429 of record CM077033.1, on the reverse strand, counting down.
GTCTGGCTGGTCGGGCAATCAACTGATATTATTCCAAATAAGAAGCTCCCGACGAAAGGAGAGGTTCTGCGTTGTTTGTTCTTCCTTATAAGAACGGAAAAGAACACAGTTAAGAACGCTTCAAGCATTATCACACAAGAGCTTCTGTCAAACCGGGGAAAAGCCCGAATACCTACCATGGCTGACTACATCATCATCCCGAAGGTTCAGAAAAAGTACAATCAGTGGCATGCTCTTTCGAAGGGAAGTTCTCGGCAATCTGAACCACAGATACATAAAGAAAACTCTTCACGGAGGAATTGGCCAATCTTTTCGATATCGCCCATGCAAACGCCCTTGACGTGATTACCATTTTTGAAGACAAAGAGTTTCTATTGACCCAAAGAAAGAAGGGAAGGGAAAAACTCTTCATGAAAAACTCTTCATTTGTGGGAAAGACTAAAAGTTAGCAAGGCAGGAAGCCCGAAAGAGAGAGAAGACAATTTCGAGCGACTGAAACGAAAACACGCCGAAGAAAGGGATCAGTTATTTGCAAAGGTTGAATTAGCCTAATCGAGAAGCAGCAGCGCTGAAGAGGAAGATCGCAAAGAAACCACAGCAACAGAAGGTTCTCGAAAAAAAATGAAACGAGCGAGGAAGAACATTGTTTCGCCAGCGCTTGCCTCAGCACTTGATTGCACTAAGCGACCGAAATGCAGTCTATGTGCTCTCAGCAACTGCTGCCACTCTGGGACATAATGTAGAAGAATTTTCGATCAACCATAGCACCATATGTAGATCAAGACTTGACGCAAGGAACGAAATTGCAGACTTGCTGAAAGAAACCTTTTTTTTTTTTTTTTTTGATTGGAGGTTTAACGACCACTGTGAGCAACTCAATGGGCTATAAGCAGTCGCCCGTCCCTAATTTAGGGTCACTGGTTCCAGGGAAGGGAGAGAGCCAGTGCCGTAAGACAAACACAACATCCATGCCTGACCGGGATTCGAACCCGGAACCCTTACGGACGAATGATCAGAGGCCAACGCCTTAGACCACTGCGCCACCGGGGCGGCAAAGAAACCTTTGATGCCCAAATTCCCCTCACAGTCCACTGAGATGGGAAAATCCTTCTGAAGCTCACAGGGACAGTTCTTGTTTCTGGGGCAGGAGTGTCAAAACTTCTTGGTGTTCCAAAACTTCATCCCGGAAAAGGTGAGGAAACTACCAAAGCTGTGGTAGATTGCCTAGAAAAATCGGGGATCAAGGATCGCATCCAAGCAATGTCATTTGACACAGCGATTAGTAACACCGGTCGCAGGGCAGGGGCTTGCAAACTTATTGAATTCAATTTGGGAAGAGACCTGCTGAATCTCGCATATCGCCACCACATTACGGAGATTGTGGCCCAAAAGGTCTTTCCCGCACGCGACATCCACTCTACTGGTCCTGACATCCTGCTTTTTAAGCGCTTCCAACAGCATTGGCAATTTATCAACCAGAAGAATTTTGAAGTCATCGAAGAAGAGGCCACGGAACAGGAAAATATTATCAACTTCTGTGAGCAGCAGTTAACTGACAGCCAACCACGCGACGACTACAGGGAACTGCTAGAACTGACTATAATCTACCTAGGTGCCAGTCCTTCCCGAGGAATCCGGTTCATGCAGCCCGGAGCCCTCCACCGATCTAGATGGATGACTCACGTCATTTATACAATAAAAATACGCCTTTTTTAGCATGTCATTTGTAAAAAAAGATCGTGCTTCTGTTATCGGTTTGTCCGTCCGTCCGTCTGTACCCACGATATCTCATCAACTATTAGTCCGATTTGAAAAATTCTTTTTGCATTCGGAAGCTTGAAATATGCAAATGATCCTTTATTTCGTTTTTTTTTTTTTTACGATGTACAATTTCGCCGGTAGAGGGCGTAAATGCAGATGATGTCGAATTCAAAAATACGTTTTATTCCTCATATTTGCTTCTACACATCCGATTGAAAAAAAATTTATATCTTTCGATTCCACTTATGTCGAAGAGTATTTTAGATATAATTACTTTTTTTCAAATTACGCATAGATTTTCCGCTAGGGGCGTAAAAGTATATGACATTTTCCCCCAATAACTCTTCTTCTAAAACTCTGATTTGAAATTTTTTTTCTTCGGCAGATACATCTCCTGATGGAAAATCTTTTGCATATAATTTCAAATTTTTGGTAAAGAATACTTTGGCCACCAGGGGGCATAAGGGTTAATTTTTGCTTCTGATGTATTTGCCATAAAATCGGAGCTTCTAAAATATCGATTAAAAAATTATTTCGTGCACTGATGCCACTCATCGATAAACCTTTTCGGAATATTTTCTTCTTAAAATATTCCACAGTTTCTCCGCCAGGGGGCGTAAATGTATATCTTATTTTTGTCAATATCTCTACTTCTAGGAGTCCGATTTGAAAAACTCCTTCTTTGTTGGATAGTGTTTTCCGTGTGACATGTTTTTCATATAATTTCAAAATTTCCAAGTAATTCATAGACTTTCCGCTAGGGGGCGTAGCGGTAAATTGCGTTTCCCCTATATCTCTGATTTGAAAAATTCTTTCTCCACCGGATACAGCTCCTGGTGGGAAATCATTTGCACATACTTTCTAATTTTTGTAAAAAAATAGTTTGGCCACCAAGGGCGTAAATCTTAATTTCCGCTTCTGTTGTATTTGCAGCAAAATATGAGCTTCTAAATTCTCGATTGAAAAAAACATCATTTGTTGATCGATAACTACTCGTGTCAACAAACCTTTTAGAAACATTTTCTTCTTAAAATAGGTGCATGGTTTCTATGCCAGGGGGCGTAGATGTATATCTTATTTTTGTCAATATCTCTACTTCTACGATTTGAAAAATTCCTTTTTGTTGGATAGTGTTTCCGATGCGAAATGTTTTCCCTGTAAGTTCAAAATTTTCAAGTAAATCATAGACTTTCCGCTAGGGGGCAAAAAGGTAAATTGCGTTTTCTGCGTTATTTCTGCTCCGAAAGCTCTGATTTGAGAAATTCTTCCTGTATCGCATACAAGACCTGATGGAAAATATTTTTCACATAATTTCTAATGTTTGGTAAAGAATGGCTTGGCCACCAAGGGTCATAAGTGTTAATTTCTACTTCTGATGTATTTGTAGCAAAATCTGGGCTCCTGAAAACTCGACTAATTTTTTTTTCTTCGACCGATACCGCTCATGTGGATAAACCTTGAGAATACTTTCTTCCTAAAATAATGCATGGTTTTCCCACCAGGGGACGTAAAGTCACATCTTATTTTTGTCGATATCTCTGTTTCTAAGAGTTCGTAAGCTCACGATTCCGTTTACAGCAATATCTGAGGGATTAAAGACCCGATTAAAAATCTTCTTTCTTTCGTCAGATCTATTGTTTTCCATACCGGTTCCATTGCCTTTGAACAGCTTTGATAAATTTAATTTGCGTCAGAACGGATTCAAAAGACGTGCTTATTACACCCGAAAATTCGGTGTCAACTTTCTTGTTCATTCTCAATTTGAAATGACAAAACATGAGCAAGCCACCATAAAGAGATTTGCAGCTTTAGCTGTTGGCCTCTGTACGTCAGATCATGGTTTGTGGCCCTACTTGCAGCTGCTGCTCCAACCAATGACCTTGCTTTCTCGAAACAACTGGCAACTTAAAATGACAAATTCTTGTCAAGTACAGCTATTAAAGCCTTTTCCAGACATCTGTGGTATCTGAACAAATTGTTGGTGTTGCTGTCTTTCTTTGACTCTGACGTATCCTTGACGGTGAAGAGGGACATGATCAATGCATTAAATAAGGATGGCACGGATAACCCTGTGAAGAGAATCAATCTGATGGTGACCCAATGTATTCATGAAAAGACGGTGGCAGACTTTCTGACCAGCTCGTCCCTTCATTTTTTCCAAATGCTGGACATAGACACCGAGTTTCTGTCTGTCGGCCCCAGCGAGTGGGACAGATCATCTGATTATCAATCAGCAATTAATACTGTTAAAGCCCGAAGGTAGTAAACAACTCAGCCGAGCGAGGAGTGGCGCTGATGCCCGGCTATAACAGCATTTTCATAAAGACCAGAAACAGTCCTGCTGCAGATTGTGGAGAAACACAGGAAGAAATTTCCAAATGCACTAAAAATGACTAAGTGACAGTAAACTGAATAGTAATTGAAGAGTGTTTAATGTTTATTTACAGACAATGCCATTCCTTTATTTACTTGTACAATAAAAGAATTTAAGAGGCAGATTCTGATGTAACGCCTCGTGTTTCACTGTTTCATTATGTAAAGAAATATGTAAAGTTCGAACTCCGTGTGACACTTCTTAAAATTGCCTGATCAGCTGAAAATTCAAGGTACATCACTTTCTCAACCCAGTGAACAATATTAACAGGTAAGACATTAACATTTTTAATCTTAGTTTATAAGGACCACCCTAATATATTATATAGAATGTACCACAGAAACAAAATAAAGCAATGCTTATTATATAAAATACATGCTTATAAAATAATTGTATACGTACTATTTTTCAGAAAAATGCATTTATCTGAATTTCATTTGGGCAATTTGGATGTTATTAAAACAAATTAACCACTTATACACACTTCAAAGGCATTTGACATTAGGGTCATTCCCATAAAATATCACATGATTTCAATTAAATTGGTTGCTGACACATTTTAGAATTTTTTTATATTTTTACCATGGAATAGCTGTTATGTGTTGATTTCAGAAAGGCATTTATAAATATTTTGTAGGCCGCCATGTTGAAGAGAAAAATCAAAATGGCTGCCTCAGACAAGCAAAATTGAGTACTGCAGTCACGTTTGCTTTTCATAATATCTCACAAACTATTAAAGATAACAGTTTCAAATAAAATCCATTAACTTAAGCATAGTCTGAGCTATAAAATGAAGTATTAACATTGCATATATTTTATTCAGTACCAGAAAATTTGACATGTGTTTTCAGCGCAAAATTGAATATTTCACTAACTTTAAAGTTTTTTGAACTTGTGAAGGAATTACATACACAAAATGAAACTCTACAATTAAATAAAGTACATGTAGTTAGACAATTTAAAAATGTTAAACTCAATATTAGCACCCTCCTTATTAAAAAAATGTTTAAAAACATTTTGCAAATTTTGGCCATATTTGACAAGCTGTATTTAAAAAGGGAGTGTACAAAAAAATCTGAAAACTTTATGGAATATACTTCTAGCAGAGGTGTTGGCCAGAGTCGCAGAATATAGACGTACACAAATACGCGGATAGTTTCCAAATTATTAGCAGATTTTGCAGATAGTTTTGGCTTGTAGATTAAAAAAATAAAAATGTTATTTTCAGCAATTAAAACATTCACTCAAGGCTTTACTCAGATTAATATCTTTAATTCTATCTTAACGTGAGAATGTTCAACTATTTTTCACATCTTCCAATAGTGAGTTCTTTTGCTTTTACAGACGTTTCTGGCCTCTTGATTTTATCAAGGCCTGTTCTCAATAAATAGGAACTGTAACAAAAGTCCCGTTTACACAGAAAGAATTTAACTTTTATCGCCAGGTTTCTCTTGCAGTTGCCAGTTATAAAACTAAAATCTTTTCCTTTTGTATTTTATAAGTCTACTATTTTTGAATTAAGTTGTTGAAAATGCTATTTATAATTTTTGAAGGTTCATTAACAGAACTGCTTTTCTAGATATAAAAACTTTCTTTAATTAGTCTCTTGTTTTTATGAGGTTCATAGTTCAATATTTTAAACTTTTGGCCTTAAGGTCCATTTTACACACATTTCTACGCATTCAGTCGTAATGTACTTTTGTCCTCTCTGGAATCTTTTAATAATTATTTATTGTTATATTAATTTTTCTTTAAATTATCTTATTTTATTGTTATCGGGATTCGCGGGTTTGCAGCAAGTTTTCTGTTTTAATGGTTGTGTACGCAGATACATTTTATTTTTATACAACTCTGGTGTTCGCATTGTGTAAGTCTCATTGTTCTTTTTTTATCTGTATAGCTGCTGTAAATTATAGAAGATCATAAAAAATGGCAAATCACGGAGTATCAATTTTGCACATTGTAATACCTTATTTTGGGTATTTATACTCTTATTTGTGTCCTATTAAATCTTAGGGCATTTTCATGTGAAATAATATTATTTATGGGCATATTTCAGTTAACTGCATCTGTTCCCCCTTCCACAGAAAATGGAGTGTGGAATTTTGTTATACCACGAGCAAATAATTTTGGGCTGATTTCAGAAGACAAGAAATATTCCACCACTTTTAACAATTTTCAATAAGATTGATCAACAGGTGTAGCTTAGAAACATGCTAAACTTTCATCAAAATGGAAGTAATTTTACACGAATTATATTGTTTAATGAAAATTTCATTGGGGTCTGATTTTAATTATTTTCAATAGAATAGATCCCCAGGCGTTGCTTAACAACATACTAAAATTTAATCAAAATCAAAGCATTTCTACGCGAGTTATGAAGACGGACAGAGCATAAATGCTTCCTCCACCTATGCAGACGTGCCAACTCTCCAGATGTAGGCGGGAGACACTGGATTTTTAGCCCTTCCTCCAGCCCTACGGATGAATGTGAAATTCTCCCGATTTTTGCCGATAATTAGCTGTTACGATGGTCGAAATTCCATCAACCACCACATTGGATCAACGCAGAAGAAAAAAATTTTGATCGGTCTATGAAAGCTTTGTCTTTCTTTGTCGATACAAGACGGCATTACAGTAATCAGTTTTGTACTTTTCATCTCCTCGCATCCGCAGAAAAAAAAAAAAGCCACCCCCGATGGTGCAGTGGTCTAAGTGCTGGCTTCCGACAAACCATCTGAGATGGGTCTGGGTTCGAATCCCGGTGAGGCATAGTTGTTGTATTTGTCTTACGGCACGGGCTCTCTCCTTCCTGGAACCAGTGGCCCTAAATTAGAAATGGGCTACTGCTTATAGCTCACTGAGTTGCTCACGGTGGTCATTAAACCTGCAACCAAAAAAGAAAGCTTGATGCTTCCACATCTGGTTTGACAGATACCGTTGTCTTTGTTGATTCCATTTCGAGGTAATGATGTGCAAACGAGAAGAACAAAGTAAAATCTTAGTTTTTGTGTAATCAGTGATTATTTAGAGCATAATACTACATCATTTTACTGTTTCCAAAAGAACTTGTTTTAGAATTACAAAAAAAAATTGATCATGCTGTATTACAAAAGTATATATTACTTTTGGGATGGGTGTGCCAGACAATATAAAAATTGCAAAAAGTTTTGAATTTATGCTACCTATTTTGGAATACCTGCTGAGCGACTGACTCTTTTTGGCTACTGTGCATGAAAAAGGGCCATGTGACAGCATTGGAGGCACTGTTAAACGGCTGGTCAGAAAAACAAGTTTCCAAAACCCATTTGATAATCAAATTTTAACTACTGAAGATATGTATAAATTTTGTAATGAAAATATTACTGGAAACATTTAAATTTTCATCTACAACAGAAATACTTCATATACAGAATCTTTTGGAAGATAGGTATAATAAAGCTCTTACAATTAAGCACACAAGAGAACATCACTGTTTCATCCCAAAAAATAAATTTACATTAAAAGTGGGCATTATTTCTGGATCAGCAATATGTAAAGAAATAAATATTAAAAAAAATATGACTTTTTTAGTATGTGCCAACGAACGGAGTTTGTTGGCGTGTCCAAGTTCACAGTCAGTAGCGTTCGTTTAGCGTGGAACGAGTCGGCCAGAGACAATTCCCGTCGGAGCAGCTGTGGCAGAAAAACCATCAGGAGCAACCGTGATCGTCGACGTCTGGCACGATTACCAATCGCAAAACGGTTCCAAACCCGGCAGGAATTGCTGCAAGAGTACAATGCGGGACCCAGTCAGCCTGTTTCCGAACGACCGCTTCGACGAGAACTGCATGGTGTAGAAATATTCACTGTGTAGCTAGGGTAAGCCCCAAGCTGTCTGCCATTCACAAGAAAAGGTGGCTGAAATGGGCGAGGGAACGCCGACACTGGACCACAGAACAGTGGCGACGCATCATCTGGTCGGACGAATCCAGGTTCTGCCTGTATTCCAATGATGGTCGATACAGGGTCATTCGGAAAGCCGTAGAAGCCTTCAACGCAGAGTGCGTGCAAAGGGCTGTACAGAAGGGGGTGGAAGTGTCGTCGTGTTTTGGGGGCGTCTATCCAGTGATGGGGTGGGTCTCTTAGTTCACGTGTCTATTGGCATGAAAGCGGAGGACTACGCGAAACTGTTGGATAACAAGGTTTCACGTTATCAAGAAAACAACTGCACTGTCCACCGAGCTGCCATTGTGCAGGATTGGTTTGCAGAATATGAAGTCGACGTCCCACATCTCACCTGGCCCGCCAATTCGCCTGATCTCAATGTTATAGAGAAAATTTGGGACATGCTCGAACAGGCCGTTAAGAAAAGACAACACCACCCTCCCAATTTGACTGCTGTGCGGGACCAGTTGTTCACGGCGTGGGGCAAACTGGACATTGTCATCCGCTCTCATATTGACAGCATGCCAAAGAAAATCAAGGCTGTGCTTCGAGCTCGTGGTGATGTAACCCCATATTAACCAATAAAATGAGCATTTCGTAATTTTTTTGTCGGGTGCGCTTACTTAATATTTTCTTCCACATTATTTACACCTGAGTGACTTGAGATTTACTTAACTATGCTACAATGATAGCAGAATTTGCTTCAGCAGGCGAATCAGAGACTGTTCTGGTTCTTAATACTCAGATACTTGGGACTTCATTGTACTGGGTGGTGTAACAGTTAGCATGCTCAAACGGAAATTGGGAGATGTGGGTTCGATTCTTGCTCCAGGGCAATGTAATTTTCAAGTTTTTTGATGTGATTAATATTACGTGAAAAACAGTAAAATACACACAATTCAGAGATGTATGATTGCTGTGTTAATAATTTCTTTTCAGTTTTGCATCGATCTTGAGCAGGGCTTGACCAATATGTTCTAGATCTAGGACCCAGAATTTAGGTGCCAGGTGAAACAAAGTCAATAACGCAGGAAACAAAACATGTTTGGTTATGATGCTAGAACGAAAAGTGGTAAACCATATTTGTTGTCAGTTGTTTTCTTTTTACCCAAACACCACTTATTGCAAAATAAAGTCCCAATTCACTTCATAATTTTCTTTTTCCTTTCTTTCAGTAGATGAATGCAAAACAATTAAAATTTCAGATTTTGATTTTATTAAAATGATATTTGCGGAAGTAATAAGTACATATTAATTCAAAGTATCATATTTTTCTTCTTCGCATAATCTGCAGACCATGAAAGCAGGGAAAAAAATAAATCCCACGTATGATCCTTCAAGGCAGCACATGATCTATAGATCACGAAATTCCGAGAAAAACAAATTTTTCTTTCGCATAATGTCTAGACCATGACATCTGGAAAAGGGGGGGGCAGGTCCATACCTGCCAACATTGGGAAGATCCTTGTTAGTAGTAACTAGCATTATAGCGTGGCATAAGTAGACACTTTTTTACGAAATAATCCATCTCTTCGGAAAAAAAAATGTTACAACAAATAAGGACTCTAATGATGCAAACTTAACACATGCGAAACACAAAGTTGAATCACCGGCGAGGGCATGATTGCGAGCTTTAAGTTTGAAATTTCCACCAGTAAAAATCAGTAAGATGTGTTTCAGAATTCTGCAATGCTTGGCAGACAGGAAATCCCAAGCAAGTGAATTTGCAGTGCATGAACCTCCACTTACCATATCACCATACTGCCTCTAAAATTGCAGTTTACAAGATTCAGGGTTCCCACTCAAAAGTAATAAAAAAATTCCCTGAATTTTCCAGGTTCTCCAGGTGGTTTGAAAAGTTTTCCAGAGTGGCATGTTGCAAAGAATTGTTACATTTCATTCCATTCCATTCATTTTTCACACCAAAGCACACACTTGTAAATTCTTTACATAATTTGTCTTTATAAAAATACCTGCTTTTCATTAATAACAACTGTGCACATTATTTTCTGTACCAAAGTTCCGTGAACTTTTCTGAATACCAGCCACACAGAATTTGTAAATACATTCCCATAGAAACAGAAAGAAAAAATCTGTCAGTTGAATAGTTTCAGTTTTTCTATAACACAATGCAGCTAAGCTTAATGATGGAATGGCTCTGTTCAAAGAAACATGTTTCAAGAGAACCAACAGACAAAAAGGACTTTGATCCATCATTTGGTTGGTTCTCTTGTGAAGTGTTTCTTCAAGCAAGAGCCATTGTGCCTAACTGCAGAAATTGAACAAAAGCTTAATAACTGGCAATTTTAAAAATTCAATTTGCATCTTTTTTTAGAAAATAAAGAAAATACTTAATATTTACTGAAAGTAAGATCTACCAAATTTTAGGCAGGCAGTAATTGCAAACCAAAGTTTAAAATCTTGAAAAAATAAGGTTTTTTTGGCAAAATAAAGTATCCACTAATTTTTTTAAAAAAAGGGGGTGGGGGTAATTTCCCCTGAGTTTTCCCTGATTTTTGAAACTATTTTCAAATTCCCTGAGAATTCCAGGTTTTCCCTGTTTTCCAGGTTCAGTGGGAACCCTGAGATTAGACTAAAGGGAAAAAAAGCTGAATGTTTTAACTGATGAAAAATCAAAACAGACAGCAAGAATGCTCTGCAGTTGCACAGTATCCATTGTTTAATTTTTCTTTCTGCTGATATAATTTTCTCCCCATTTTTTCACTGCCGCTTTTTTCTTTTTTTTTTTTTTTTTTTGCCCTCTTATAAACATCCATCAGCCTGAGGACCATGATATTAATTTTTACAAATTTCTCAACTGTCACTTCCATTTTCATGAATTTCTGCCCTGCCTTATCAAGCTTAAATGCAAAAACTTATGAGACGGGATATTTAACAGCACAGGAGAGTGGAAATATCGGGGGGGGGGGGGGTGTATGATTATGGGGAAAATCTTTGTTTTGTTCGACTTGCGGTTTTGGAAATATTTCTAATATTTTTAGCTGAAATACAAACAATTATGCAGTGTAATGATATTTAACAATACTGGAGAGAGGCAACATCACGAGGAGAAAAAGAAATTATGATTACGGTAAAAATCTGAACTTCGTCTACTTTCGGTTTTCGAAAATTTCGTAAAGATGGAATTCGTCCTCCGACGAACATCCCTTCCCCCAATTACGAACAATGCCCCAAAATTTTTGTTCACTTATGCATCGGTCTCCTGAGTGCCCAAAAGGATAATGAAAAAGGTGGAATCTCTCAAATTCGTGGAAGAATCTCATGCCTGAAGATTAGGGGGAAATTTTCTAGGTGTCTAACTTCCGTTTCTACAGTACCAAGTTGAAATACAAACATACATGCAATAAAATTACATTTAACAAGAATACTGGTCACGAAGGCAACTTTGGGAGAAAAAGATTACGATAAGGGCAAATTTTTTTACTCTATATTAGAAAGAACTGAAACACAAAATACTGTCCCCAGATGGAAAATGACACCCTCCCCCCACCACCAATTCTCTTCAGTTTTGCACAGTTCATTCCGTGTCAAATCAACACAATTTTAATATGAATTTTAACTCACCATCTAAGATTTCGCAACTTGGCACAGAGGCAGCCTACATATAAGATGGAAAATACCCAATTTTATTAAAATATGTCGACCCATTTTGAAAATACGGCGATGTGAAGTTGTCAAAAATCGTCAAAATACACCCCACTGCCATAACTTTAAATTGCTGTAGCAACTCTCCTAATTAAGCTAAAATGATGGGAGAGGTATCATTTTGCAGCATTTTCCTAGAACTTTCCTATGATATACAACACAATATGGGTTTGAGATGAAAATTGTTTTTCAAATTTAAATTAAAATTTTTAATTTATCAAAAAGTACATCCTTAAAAATTTTCAAAAAATTATATTATATTGTTAACTAATTCCATAAGTATGAAAGTGGGACTGTCATGGGTTCACACCTTTATAAAATTTCAAAAATAAATATTTCACTAAAAAAAATGACATTTTTGTAAAATTTATAGATTTAAGCGGAAATATACATAACATCCCTGCAAATAAATCTTCACTTTTTCATAAATTTATTTGTAATGTATTTAAAATGTAACTAGTGACTATGACAGGGTGATTATTCTATTAGAACTACTAAAAATATAAGTTTTTTATGAATACAATTGTAATCTGTTAGCCATAATTATTAGAAGTTTTGAGTATATATAAAAAGTACAAATTGGGATAAAAAAAATCTAACTGTTTATTGTTGACTATCATAAATAGCAAATTGCAATTTTATTGGATCTGCTCAGACCCAGCTATGCCAGCTCAGGGTCAAGTCACATGTCTGGAACTGCCCGAGTCTGGAGCTGTTATGACTCAACTGGTTTAAACCACTTTAAACCTGTTCCAACTGGTTTAAACCACAGGCAGACTGATCAGTCTTCATACTGATTTAGTGGCAGTTGTATGTGTATGTTGTTGGTGATTAATGTGGTGGTATAAGTTTCTCTTTTAAATGTTAATATTTTGTGAGGTGTTGGTATCAGTGAAAAAAATATTTTCAAAGTTGTTGCTCATTATTTCAGTATATTTTCTTAGCGTTTGTTCTCTTTAGAAACATTTCTAAATTTTAACTGAGATCTGTGTGATATTATACAATGGAGAAAGAAAGATATTGGACACTACAATGTTGCAATCCTTTAAAAAAACAATCATTCTGTGAAAAACATAGACTAAGAAATGTGCCTGAATGGATGTGTGATATGTTTCCTGATATGATGCCAAAGATATCAAAAATTTGTGATAATTGT